>BTPG01000001.1:201288879-201328879 GCA_036245525.1 Semisulcospira habei
TGACTCCTCTTTACTAACTTTTGAAAAAAAGGTAATTCGATCCACTGAAAGCAAGTGCATTGACAACAGCACCACCAACAATAACAGCCAATGTTGCCATATTTGTATTTACTTAGATATGTTTTCTGGAATAATTTCCTGCTTGACAAGAAAGTCTTTTGTCACAATCGATGCTGTGACAACCGCTACTAGCTTAGCACTGTCCTCAAAATCTAGTTTACCTAGGTCAGCAGAACGCATTTTGAGAAGACTCCGCCCTAGCATAATGTAAGCTACTACAAGTCCACTTAGAAGGACAGAGTGATAGACAAGCCTCATTATGTTTTTTGTGTCACTCATTTTCTTAGGCCACAAAAATTAAAATAATAAATTTACTAACTGCATGAAAAATGGGTCCAAAGCTGTTAGTGCTACTGATAATGTGGAGACTTCTTGTTTTGTTTTTGGAGTTTCTGGTTTTGGGGACACTGTTCGAGTTTGTGGCCTGTATTGTTTCCATAGTTTGTAACCTATGTAACCAAATCCAACAACAAATCCGCCAACTATATATTTTATTATTTCAGGTTTAGGCTGATGTGTGGCAGGCTCAGTTGTTAGTCTCTCACTTTGTTGTGGTGATTGTGGTGGCAGCGTCACTGTTGATGGTGGCGGTGGCGGTAGTCCTGACGGTGGTTCAGTTACTGTTAACATCTGAAGCTGTAATTTCTTTTGCCTGTTAAACCCAGCTAATTTTTTTCCCACTTCAACCCTGCCTGGGTTTTTAACTTTAGTCACCATTTTAATTTGAGTCAGGCTGGGATGTGAGGTCGTCTGGTTCTCCTCCATTTTCTTTTGCTTTAAATTTTTTTTTGAAAAATCAACATAACTCCCAGTAACGAGTAACGTGACGAGCGGGGCCAAATAGTTTCCAAACTTGTAAAACAAAAGGCATGCTGATTTGCCGATTGAACTTGAAACAATGGGGTTGGTTTCTAAATCGTGTGATAGAGTTTCAGTATCAACAGGTAGGAAGTGACTAATTGCTTTTGTGCATAGGCACACAAGAGATCGACTCAAATCATGAGTCATTAGTAAACCAATGTGGTTTTTATATTTAACATGTAGCTTAATGATTTCCTCTGCGGTGAGCGTTTCGATGACTTGTATTGTATAACATTTTCTGAGATAAGCTTGTGATTTCCCAGAGACAACTACAGAGAGAATAAGTTTTTTTTTGTGAGACTATGTCTTTGTCTTTGATGGCGCAGATATCACTCAAAAGAAGTTCGTCCTGATTCATTTTATTAAATAATAAAATAAAATGAAAAAAAAGTGGTGGCACCACTTGGCCCTCTTGGCAGTGGGCTGGAGATAAATCTTACAAGTAAATGCTGTGTGTATTAAGCTGACCCCTGTAGGGTTATAAAAACCTCCTGGTAATTGAAAACCAAATTCACAATAGTGAGCTCCTTTTGAGTTGTGAAGGCATTTGTTTGCCCACTTTTTCAAAGTCGCGTGCTGCAAGGATGGTCTTACTTGTCCCCAGTAGGTGTTATGCAGGGTCACAGTGGATCACAGCGGACTCTCAGCACCTGCTGAAATCCTGCTGTGTGAAATTTTTCTTATTAATAAAATAGTATTTTCCTGTCAAAATAACTTGGCTAAGTTGTCTAAGTAATCTAATCATGTGAGACAAAGAACTTGTAAGTACTTAAAGTTACTTATAAGTACTTAATTTAACATAGTTACAAGTACTTACAGAGGTAAATTTAAAGTTAGTTGTAAGTTGCAGATAACTTATTAAATGCCAGTTGGCAGTGGACTGAAAGGAAAGGAAAGTGTTCCCTTAGCATACCTGAAATTGAATAGGAGGTGTCAAGAGCTATGATCGTCTCACAGGAGGGCTTTCAAATGACACTGAAAAAGATTAGGCTGAGTTGAAAGTTAATATCAGAATACAAAAAGCTTTTGTAAGTTTGTTGTGAGTAAAAAATCACGCAGGCCTCCGGAGTAAAAGTGTTAAGTATGAGTAACCTATATTTTGATAGTTGACATATATTTCATACCGCCTTGAGATGGCCTTAGTCACCTGCTCGGCGTTAAACCCTAATAACTAACCAACCATATATTTTGTAAGTTGACATATATTTTGAAAGTTGACATATATTTAGTTAGTTGACATACATTTTGTTAGTTGATATATATTTTGTTAGTTGACATGCTATTTCTTACTTTGACATGGCATGGGTAGGTTTGTCACGGCGTGGCTAGGTACTACACGAGTTTATTGACGTACATTTTAGTCAGTTGACCAAACCTCAGCCTTGTCTGCAGATGTTTGACCACTTCCTTTTTGTCCATATGTATGCTGCGTGTGCCACATATGCCACATCTGCCGCATGTTTGTGTGTGTGTGTGTGTGTGTGTGTGTGTGTGTGTGTGTGTGTGTGTGTGTGTGTGTGTGTAAGTGTGTGTAAGTGTGGGGAGGGGGGTGGGGAGGGAGGTTTTTATGTACCGTGTGTACTAAAAAAAAGTGTACTGTAGGTTAACAGTTTTGCTCAGAAATTAATAGTCAAGCCCCGTTAGTTTAACTCACAGTGAGAGACCTGACTTAAGAGAAAACAGTATACCTGTACTGAAAAGGTATTACCTGCCCTGTTTTAAATCAATGACACAGTCAACAGGACAGCTTTTGTCATAACAAGACATTATGCTCGAAGAAAGTACAGCCGTGTCCCACATTTTTTTATACCATGCATGGCGAGACAGGGCCTTTAGAAATTTTCAATGCATACAAGTTCAAGTGTGGGTAGGTCATCGTGACTTGACTACAGGTAAATGGGGGGACAGCTAAGTGCAATTCTTTTTCAAACAGCCCTGCGTGGGCACAGCACTGGAATTTACTGCGTTGTGCAAGAGTGTGAGCGGTGAGAAAGTTAGGCTAGCCGGTTTCTGAAAATTAACTGATTTGGAAATATACTGAGTGCACTGATAAAGACATAGACTTTGTGAGAGGTGATGTGGATGAAGGAAGATGATGGGCTTCATTAGATAATTAATTGAGTCCGACTTAAGGCAATGGAAATTTGTGTCTAAAAATATCATTATCTATATCCTTCGTGCCGCCATTCACATCTCCCTTTACAGCTACAGATATTCGCGAAGCGACAGAGATTCAGTACCACAGGTAACAACAGAACATCCTGCTAACTGATTACCACAGAAAAACACAATAGAACATAAATACTATCTATCTATCTATCTGTCTGTCTGTCTGTCTGTCTGTCTGTCTGTCTGTCTGTCTGTCTATCTATCTATCTATCTATCTATCTATCTATCTATCTATCTATCTATCTATCTATCTATCTATCTATCTATATCCCGTAGTCTTGCCGACCGTTGGGGCACCACTGATGACTTGGCAACCAGCTCCCTCAATTCCTCTCTGTTCTCTGCCATGCTTAGCGTATCACCCAGCTTCAGTCCTGTCCAATCTGAGATATTGTCCTCCCATCTTTACCTCTGTCTTACTCTCCTTCGTCTTCCTTGCACCGTGCCTTGCAGGATTGTTTTGGCGAGCCCTGCTGAACGCGTGACATGCCCATACCACTTCAGTTTGCGTTGTTTTCACAATGGCTAATATGTCTTCATAGGGCCCGATGGGTTGCCAGATTCTGCTTCCCACTTCCTCGTTCGTGATGTGAATGTAATTTAAACAAACCCTGATGGTTAATACTTTCATGTAATACATGCATTTATGTACAGTGTTTGTGTGTGTGTGTGTGTGTGTGTGTGTGTGTGTGTGTGTGTGTGTGTGTGTGTGTGTATTTGTGTGTGTGTGTGTGTGTGTGTGTGTGTGTGTGTGTGTGTGTGTGTGTGTGTGTGTGTGTGTGTGTGTCTGGTATAAGATGAATGTTGAGTGTTACTATTATTTTTGTATATAATTTTTTTAATGTTATTATTATTTTGTTTTTATTTTTTTTAAACATTATTGTTGCATGAAATAATGTGTGTAAATATAATGTCTTTATTTTTTTTAAACGATTTTATGTTGTACATGCTAGCAACGGCAAGTTTGTAAAATGACGATATGTCTCTGTCAATTTTTTTTACCGTTGATAAATAAAGTTTCATCATCATCATCTTTCTCTCTCTCTCTCTCTCTCTCTCTCTCTCTCTCTCTCTCTCTCTCTCTCTCTCTCTCTCTCTCTCTCTCTCTCTCTCTCTCTCTCTCTCTCTCTCTCTCTCTCTCTCTTTGAAAAAAATTAATTCCCTTTACCGGCGAGGTATTAAGCTTATTCTTCCTGGTTCGTCCCCTACTGATGAAAGACTGAAGGCCCTTAATATTCTACCACTCAGTAAACAATTGGAACTTAATAGATGCTTACTTGTGCAAAAAAATCTAAACGATGCCGCCCCTCCCTATCTCCGTGAGCTGTTTTCCCACACGAATATAGAGAACACGAGAAACAGCTTACTCCATCTCCCAAAACCGAGAATCGACATCTTCAAATCTAGCATATCATTTTCCGGTGCTAAGTCATGGAATAACTTGCCCTCGCATTTAAAGTCTATTTCAAAGTTATCTATCTTCAGAGCTCGCGTCCATAAATATTTGCTGTCGATGTGAATGTCCTATTTTTCTGTTTAGTATGTTGCTCCAGCACAGCAGATTGCTGCAGATTATGTAATAGTTTGACTGTCTGCATTAACATGTCAGGTTCATACACGTACATATATTGTTTTAATTCTTTTTGTATTTTTTTTTTTCTCTTTTCTTTCTGATGGTGGGGGGGGGGGGGGGGGTTTGGGTACTTATATATATTTTATCTTTTGCTGTATCGTCTTATGTATTTTTATATGTGTAGAGTAGCAGGACAGTTTGGAAGATAGGCATTGCTATGCCTAAAACTTTTATCCTGAATAAAAACGTTTCATCATCATCATCATCATCTCTCTCCTCTCTCTCTCTCTCTCTCTCTCTCTCTCTCTCTCTCTCTCTCTCTCTCTCTCTCTCTCTCTCTCTCTCTCTCTCTCTCTCTCTCTCTCTCTCTCTCTCTCTCTCTCTCTCTCTCTCTCTCTCTCTCTCTCTCTCTCCCGCCCCGTGAGACTAGCGATGCCATAACGTAAGCTCATACTGACGTCATTTTGCTGCTCGTGCTATTCTTCTTCTTCAGAATTCCTGTCGCTACTCCAGCCCACATAGCGTACTAATGGCGGGAAGCGCCGTGTGTCCGTCTTTATTTGTGTGTGCCGGCGCGTGTGTAAATGAGATGTTGGCTTAGAGAGCAATGAAATGGATCAGAAGGATAAGCTTACAAATATGAACAACTGTGAATGTTCCTAAAAGAAAAACGCATGTGAGATCCAAACAATACGGTAGACTTTGGGATGAAATCCGCATCTTGTTCAATAGGAGATAATTATTTCAATATCAGAATCAGGTCAAAAACAAAAGGTAGATACCCTTGACAACGAGGGCAGCTCACATATAGAAGGGACTTTGTGGGTTATGGTTCGTCCCATCTTGTTGTTTTTACGCATGAAGCTAATTCATTTTCGGCTCTTTTAACTTTTTTGCCGTTCCTTGGTGTCACAATTTACTCTTCCGTGGTCTGCCATTGCCTAGGTCTGCAACATGTGCACAATGCTAAAACACGAGGCCAGATCAATCGTATTATGCGTTTGCAATGTTTGTGAACCATGTTTTTCCACAATAATTTCTTAGGCAAGAGAATTTTGATACATAACTTCGAGAGAAAGTGTGTTTATTTACATGAGTACCCTCCTAAATTCATAAGAATTAATGTAGTAAAACTGTTGCCTCAAGGGTTTCATGTGAAAGGAAAACAGAAAATAGAGGTTGAAAACCCTTGAAGTTAGAAACATGAAACACGACGTTTCGGACCAAAGAAGGATTTCTAACGTAAAGGTTTTCAACCTCTATTTTCTGTTTTCCTTTTATAAGATTAAATGTTTTCTACCCGGCAGTTTGAACCCGGCTCAGGGAAGGGGAATAAAACCCGAGGTTTTCGACAGGTTTTGAGACCCATTCAGACCCTCTCTGAAGTCAAACTTCTTTTTTTCTAGACTTTCGGGAGACTCCCGCAAAGAACACAAGAATGTTACTAGGCATTATTTGTTTAGCTAGGTGTAATGGTTTGTGCACTGTAAACCAGTATCAGTCAATCAGATCGTGTCTCGATATACAGACTGCGGCAAGCAACAGACAAGCGTATTTCGTATTTGTGCATTTTCGGTGAGAATGAGTCTTATAAAAAAACATACAGTCTGCCGTTATATGACAAAAGCAAGTACGTGCATTCTTTGAGAAAAGCGAAATTTTCATAGAAAATCGCGCGAGAGGCGAGATTTTCAATGGAAATTTCGCTTTTCTCCAAACAATTAACGTACTGGTTTTTGCTATCTAACGTCAACAGTACATTACTCTCTGTGTTATTAAGTATGTACTGGCAGTCTGCATCTGATCATGTTTTAACAGGTACATATTGGCTTGGAATAAAGGACGATCAGAAGGAGGGAACGTGGAGATACCTATCGACCAACAAAGAGCTAACGCCGGAGAATTTCACTGACTGGGGACCAGCTCAACCAAACGGTTCAATAAACAGTGACCCCGTGGAATCCGAGGACTGTGTCATAATGACTGAGTTGGGATGGAATGACGTGAGATGTTATAATGACAAAAGACACTTTTTTTGCGAAATGCTGAGGGGTGAGTACACATACTTGCACGGACGGGTCGATCAGCCTCCTTATGACCATCCCCATTATACCGCGGTATTGGATATAACGCGGGCAGGTATCTGGCTCAAATGAGAATTTAGGAAATTCATACAGATGTACGCGGGGCATCCAAGACCTTTTGCTCACCTGAAATAATTTCCGGAGAGCACAGGGTCTTGGTTGACCCGGTACGTCTGTGCCTGGGTCAACGAAAGCCGATGTCGGCATGAGGACATTGTACTGCTGTCTTCTTTCCGACTGTCTACAAATTTCGTCTGCCTTTTTTTCCCCTGGTCGCACGTTCTCCGGGCAAATGGAGTCTACTTATCACCCTTTATCAAGATACCCGTTACGCGTGATTAGAAGCCTCAACTTATCAAACGTTTCATTGACAACGTACTCCCTAAGCAAAACTTTCTTCCCTTGCAGGTACAATTAAATGACTATTGCCAATCACGTTTCTGAGTCGGTACAAACACATACTAACTTTCATTCATTCAAACCGCTGAGCACAAAAATGCAGATATTAAAACACATTAGTCTTCAAACTTGGTCCAAGGATTCTTTTTTTGTGGCAAGATCTTTCTAAACATACTAATTTTAGTGACCACGCTCAAGGTCACAGGGGATCTGTAAGAAAAAAAGATGTATTTTATTCTCTCCCCCCCCCCCCCTCACCCACCGAATACTATTTACCACGTCAACCCCTAACTTAGTATAATGATACCGAATGGTAAGACTATGCATATTAACCGGGATTACCCCTTGGGGAACGCAAGGATTACAATCTATCAGGAAATGAGTGAAAAATAGCCATATTTTGACAAAACTGTTTGCCCTCTCAAATGCTAATCACAGCTTCAAATCAAAACGTGGCACAGAGGTAGCAGATAGTAAAACCTACCTTTGCATTTTAACTGGATGAACCCCTCAGAAAGGTCAACGTTCACGAGCGATCGGCGAATTTTTGTAAAATACCTTTCTGGGGGAGAAAGAGAGAGAGAGAGAGAGAGAGAGAGAGAGAGAGAGAGAGAGAGAGAGAGAGAGAGAGAGAGAGAGAGAGAGAGAGACGGGGGAGGGGGGGGGTTAGGGGAGGGGTTAGGGGTGGGGTGGGTGGGTGGGTAGAACTGTAGTAGTGATCAGCGTGGTTGCAAACTTTCCAATTAAAGATATTTGCTGATAATACCTTTCTAAGCATACGCATTTGTTTAAACCTTCGCAAAAATCAAGGTTTACGCTCGTAATGTGAAAACAAGTATACATTTTATGAAAACATAGATTTTACAGGTACAAAAGCCAACCATTTACTCTTCGTAAGACACCTGCACACTTTCGGAAAGGTCAAGGTCACAAAGGTCAGACTAATTACGTGGATTTGTCATACACGTGACCCATACGGGCTTTGCTATTCTTGTTTGTTTGGTATAAAGAATGAAATGGTGTGTAGTAGTTGTATACAACTTGACGATGGAAATCCGTCGGGTTGTTCCATAGTACAGGTCTATTAGAAACATGTACATGTTATTTGGGTTTTTTTTTTGTTCGTAGCAATACATTCCTTTTAGACATTTTCGAAACCAAGGTACATGTGATATGTTAAAGCTTTAAGTTCTGCTAAACTATGCCCTGTCATTACCAGGGTACCTGTGTTTGGTTTATAGGTATCGATTCTTGCTTTCTGGCTATCAACTCTTGCTGCACTAAGCCATGTGGAAACCAAGGTACCTGTGATTCTTTTGTAGCTTTCATTTCTTGCTAAACAGTTATCAGTTATTGTTTTACAGCTATCAGTCCTTGCTACACAAAGCCCTGTCACAAGTACCTGTGTTTGTTTTTTAGCTGCCAGTGGTTGCTATCAAAACCCTTTCTTAACTCATTCGAAACGTGCTGCTTATACAGAATACTTGCGTTTTTATAGCTATATGTACTCACTCCATTCAGTTTGTCCTTCGTTGACACATGTATTGAATATTGCATTACAAGCAAATTACTACTAATGAGCGTGCTTGATATACTTTCCTTTCCAAAATCCTTTGCGCGCCAAGAAGACTCGATCACGATGATACTAGCATTTTTTTCCAAACGGAAACGCGAAATACTTTTTATACTGCAACATTAACAAGCTCATTATGTGTAGTAGTAATGCAATACTTCTTAGAGTGTACAGACGCTCGAAATGCGTATCCTATACACACACACGAACGGAGAACAGACGCCAGTCGCTGCACTGACTAGTGAAATTGACGAGATGTCGGCTGGCGATATCGATAACGTAAGTAGAGTTCTAAATAAACAAACCTGTTTCCATTTTCCGCAATTATTCGTGATCTATTTACAAGTAAAATGTACGCAGTAACACGCACGTTTTTACAAAGCACCGATGTCTTCATCATCAGACAAAATCGTGGTGTGCAGTCGTCTGCAATGAATGTGTTTTGTCTGAGCACCGCAATCAGCCGCAAAAAGAATGACTCGAGTTGTTTTGAACTGAGTACATAAATTATATTGAGCAATATTTTGCTTGATATAGTGCCGATAACCGACAGATGTGATTATTTGACCAGAATCAAAATGTCCTCGTCTTACGACTCGTGATTTTGATTCTTGTCTCGTAATCACATTTGCCTGTTATCGGAACTATATCAAGCAAAATGTTGCTCAATATAATATAATATTCTTGCTTTATAGCTGTCAATGGTTGCTACGGAAAGCCC
This sequence comes from Semisulcospira habei, assembly GCA_036245525.1. Taxonomy (NCBI): domain Eukaryota; kingdom Metazoa; phylum Mollusca; class Gastropoda; family Semisulcospiridae; genus Semisulcospira; species Semisulcospira habei. The sequence continues at coordinate 201,298,320 of BTPG01000001.1, forward strand.
TGTCTGAACCAAGGTACCTGTAAGGACGAGGAAGACACCAAACCCAGGCCGTATAGATGTTACTGTCTGCCCAGTTGGACTGGACTCAACTGTGAAACAGTGTATGGTCAGTTCAACCGTCATACAATATTATGTATCCTGCAGCATCTTATTTGTAGCAAACTCAAACAGCTCTTACTTTAGAAATTAACAACATGTATTTCAAGAGGGGACCTGGCGCTTTGACGAGCGAAGGTGATCTAACCGCAAAAGGCAACGATCCTCATCAGCCCGCGCGACTGCGCGGGTTCATGAGGATCTATGTCTTTTATTGAGACCGTATCCATGTTCTTCGGACAGCCGTGGCTTTAGGTCGTTCAGTAAAAAAAAATAAAAAAAAAAGAAAACCCCAGAAACAAAATGAGCCGTTCTTTGACAGTGAAAGGGTTAATATTGTTACTAAAATGAACAATTTGTTAGGTCCACAGCTCAGATCATGGGTACCTTGGGCTCTTTCAGTAAAGGATAGTATATTTCTGCATAAAAAATCAACCTAACAAAGATTTGCCAGTGCAAATATGTACACAAAAGATGTAAGAAGCAAACGGATGCAAATATAGAACAATCACCGAGTTGTTAATGGTTTTATCGGCGCCTAAATTTAGAATACGCACGAAAACTCGCAACCATTTTGTTACATGGCCACATGTCTCTGCTTTCTATGAACAGCTGACTTTCCTGATTAACCATATGTGTTGTTTGGTGCTTTTAATCTACAGACCATAGCCTCTTTTGTATATCTGTACCTCCATTTAGGCGATCCGTGTACTTACAATGCAATAGTGACGTCATTACATTTCCCTTCTGCTCATAACGCGTGTCACTGACATCCGTTAGCAGACGACAGGCTGAAGTCTCATCAACAAAGCACTAATCCACACAACGTGCTTTGCAGTACTGCCAGAAGAGGATATTTCCTACAATAATTATTGTGCTTTTGTAAATACACATGTTTGGTTATGGTTGACCTAGAGACATTTTTTCCGCCAACCGAGTTTCGCGTACCGTGCGTGATGAGCGGAAGACCGATCTTTTCCGACTTCAATTGTTCATACGTGACGGTCAGAATGCGCCACAGGGGATCCAACAAACACACACAACCTTGACATCAGCAGTTAATGTGTTAAAAGTCACGTGATAGGCAATAATCGACCACGAGGTTTGTTGTGTCCCCACTTTGACGGCGTGCATGATGAGCGGATGATGATGTTACGTCTCAGGCTGTGCCGCCCCAGCTTGAGCACAAATGGTCTTCCGGTCTCGAATTAATCACGTGACCAATGGAACACCTTGGGGTGTCCGATGTGCACACTTACAATGGCCGACGGCGGAACAAGTCTGAAAGTCTAATGAAACTGATAGTACTAAAAATAATGAAATCTAGTTGTGTTCTGCTATCAATTCACCGAAACACTGAAAGGTACTTTAAAAAAAAAATCATACTGATTACTTGTGTTTTTCCGAGTCCCTTGTGTTTTTTTTTTTTTTTAAAACAACTTCTTCTCTCAACTTATGATTCTCATTTGGTAAACTTTGCTTGTGTACAGAGATGTTGAGTCCCAACTATAGCCGCTAGATGTTGAAGGTTTTACGTATGTGAGGTGAATATTTTTTAAGCAAGGTGAATTCGTCTGACATTTTTGTGCATGTTGTTTGTTTGCACATTTTCACTGTATCAGACTTTTTTTTCCATTGCTTATATCCAATTACCGTGAATTACCGTGAATAACACAAAACACACACTTAAATCGTGATTTAATAGCCGGCACAGTTTAATTTAAACGTAACAGCTGTTTAATAGCAGCAACGTCCTGTACGTTTTGCTTTCGCAAAAACATTGCGCCGCCCCAAATGATCCAGAAGTCACCAAGGGGCAAGCCACCATTACGAGGCTATTCGAGACCGGGAAAAAAAAAATTGTGCACAGGCTGGGGCGCGGCACAGCCTGGGGTGTAGCAGGAGAAATCGCAGAGCGACCAAGAATTCTTCAAATTTCGTTCGTCTCTTCTGATGATCGATAGCCATGGCAGACATTTCTTTCCACAATAAAATGACAGTTCTGAGCTTTTCGATAGTAGTGGCAGATATGTCTTTCCACAATGAAAATACAGTTATGAGCTTTTTGATAACCGTGGCAGACATTTCTTTCCACAATTAAATGACAGTTTTGAGCTTTTCGATAGCCGTGGCAGACATTCTTTCCACAATAAAATGACAGTTGTAAACTTTGATCTGAGTTGTCTCATTATTCTGTTTCTCGTGACTTGCTTATGCGCAGAAGATGGTACACCTTTGAACACTTTTTGTGTGCTTCCATCCATCAGATGACTATAAAATAATAACTGTAAAGTAGTATTATAGGCTTTGAAAGTATCATGCATGAAGTACATTTTATTGATTACTTTGCAAACTTCAAAACTACCATTTTCTGCGCATAATGGTGTCCCTACATTTTGTTTAATGTTTTCAAGCCACCTTTTCCGCTCATATGTCTGGAATTGATTAATAACAGGTAGAAACAGTATTTTGATGAATCCTTAGTGGTTTTGGGCCTGTTCATCAAATTCTGTGATCTTGATATACCACCCAAGGACACCAAGTATGCGCAGAAGATACCCAACACCAATTTTCATTCACCTCATTTAATATCATTTTTTAAATTTCTTGCTCCGTAAAGCAAATTTTCAGAAAGTACAGACACTAAATTATATATTTCTATTCTCAAAATGTCTGTCAGTCAATTTTGATTTTGGCATGGTTGTGTAACACAGCTGGCACCCATGATCTGAGCTGTGCACTAGATTTTGTGTTAAAATGTTAAAGGCCCAATACCGCCGTAACTTTGAAAGATGCTCTTCTGTAACAGATTGTTACGAACTGCTACACACAGGCCTAGTTATGGTTCATTTAGACAAGGAGAATCCAGTTCAGCACACGTCGTCTTATATCAAGTAATCTGACAATGACGCCACTCGTTCTAGAAATTCAACGTTATCAGCACGAGAAACAGCTAAAACTAGACTGACACGCTAACGGGCTCGCATAATAAATAAGTACGATTACGCGTGTGCTTTTGCTGCGTGTCCAAACTGCTGTTAGAGTACATTAGCTGTGTCGACAAGGCATAAAAGACACAAATGGTGCTGAAATGTTTCTTTCATATTTAATAATAGTAATAATAATAATGTATATTTTTAAGGCGCCTATACTTTTGATAGAAAAGCTCTATGCGCCGTACAAATGACATACTAACATACACAGACCTTGCATTCTACAGCACATATATATGCCCTAACATACACACTCACGCAACAAGATATACAGGGAAAATAAACTTAGCAGAAAAACACACCAACAAGAAATGCTCACACACATCAAAGATATACGTGTACCATAAAACTAATAACAGATACATTAGGCAGCTCTCACTGACAGCAGCACCAAAAACAAAAATAAAATAATCATAACGGTGAATGCACGTTTAAAGGAATAGATGTGTCTTTAAAGACTGCCGGAAACTATTCGCTGGTTCAACATATCTGAGGGACTGTGGGAGTTTATTCCAGAGAAATGGTCCTTGGTATGAGAGATACCTCTCGCCAAAAGACTTAGTTCTCACAGTCGGAAAGCGTAATAGTTTAATGTCTGCTGAGGAACGGAGCTGTCTTGAAGGGGTGTACACATGAAGAAGCTCAGAAAGATAGACAGGGCCAGTAGAAGTAGACAGACAGGTATGACAGATGGACAGAACTTTGTATTGAACTCTGGATGTGAACGCAAGATGGGTGTGATGTGGTCTGACTTCTTTGCCTTGACAACAAGCCGTGCTGTTGAGTTCTGCACCCTCTGGAGCCGATCCAGAAGGTACTGAGTACAGCCACACAGGAGTGCATTGCCGTAATCGAGTCGGGACAAGACAAAGGAGCAGACCAGCGTTTTAGTGGCTTCTGGTGTGAGAAGATGCCTGATGGAGCTAATGCGACGCAGTTCAATGAATGCAGATCTATCTATCTCTATCTATCTCGGCTTGACTTCGCGAACGAAGATTTTTGCCCACGACGTCTGCAGGCTTGTTCGTGGCTGCGGAGGCCAATCCGGGACAGGCAGGTTCGACCGCAGTGGCTGCAGGGGAAGGTATGGCCAGGGTTCTGAGTTGCGGCATCTCTGTTTTTTCTCGTGAGCCGCTTGTCCTTAAGGCTAGCTCTGCGAGAGTCCTCAAAGGAGACAGCTGCCTTGTAAATGGTGGAGCGCCAGGTGTCACGGTCCACAGCAAGCGAGGACCACTGGTGGTGGTCGATTTGGCAGGCACTAAGTGACTTCTTGAGACAGTCTTTGTATCTCTTCTTTGGTGCCCCTCTGTCACGGTGTCCATTAGCAAGCTCGCCGAACAGGGTGATCCTTGGTAGGCGATGATCCTCCATCCTGAAGACATGCCCCGCCCAGCGGAGCTGTGTCCGCAGCAGCAAAGCCTCGATGCTCACAGTTTCAGCCTGTTCAAGGACCTCGACGTTGGTGACATAGTCACTCCAGTGAATGCCCAGGATGGTACGCAGGCAGCGCTGGTGGAAGCGTTCGAGGAGTCGTAGTTGGCTGCGGTAGAGGGCCCAGGACTCGGAACCATACAGCAGGGTGGTGAGGACCACAGCTCTGTACACGCTGATCTTGGTGCCTGTTTTCAGCTGTTGATTGTGCCACACCCGCTTGAAAAGTCGCCCGAAAGCGCTGTTCGCTTTTGCCAGCCTGCTGTCAAGCTCCTTGTCCAGCTTGGCGTCCGACGTGATAATGCAGCCAAGGTAAGTAAACTGGTGCACTGACTTTAGTTCAGACTCGCCAATGGTGATGTGAGGAGGGCGATACACTGTCTTGGGTGCCGGCTGATGGAGGACCTCTGTCTTTTTCAGACTGACCTCGAGTCCAAAGAGCTGGGCAGCGTCTGCGAAGCAGGACGTGATGCGCTGCAGGGCTCTCTCTGTGTGTGCAACGAGGGCAGCGTCATCAGCTGTGCTGTTGAGTTCTGCACCCTCTGGAGCCGATCCAGAAGGTACTGAGTACAGCCACACAGGAGTGCATTGCCGTAATCGAGTCGGGACAAGACAAAGGAGCAGACCAGCGTTTTAGTGGCTTCTGGTGTGAGAAGATGCCTGATGGAGCTAATGCGACGCAGTTCAATGAATGCAGATCTACAGGCATTCAAAACGTGTTGTTTTAGTGAGAGGCAGCAATCGATGGTGACGCCAAGATTTCTCACCTGATCAGAAAAGCTAACTTCAGTGTCTAGGATTGTGATGGACTGCGGTAAGGAGGAAGCTATTCTGGTAGAGGAAACTAGCATGGCTTCTGTTTTATCTTCATTCATTTTTAATTTGTTGGCTATCATCCATGTTCTAACATCAGAAATTGACTGTTGCACACACTGGATGGTGGCATCGACCTGCTCAACATGGCCTGATTTATACAATTGCGTGTCATCAGAGTACGCGTGGTGAGAAAATGGGCGTGCAGCTATGACACCCGACAAGGGCTGCATATACATAATGAAGAACACAGGCCCAGGGACTGACCCGTGGGGTACTCCGAAACACAGAGGGGCGGCAACTGAAAGATGACCACAGACAGAAACAGTCTGTGACCGGTTAGACAAATATGATTTGAACCAATCAAAAACCTGTCCCTGGATACCAAAGACACGTTCAAGGCGACAGAACAAGGTGCTATGGTCAATCGTATCAAATGCGCTAGACAGATCCAGCAAAGCTAAAACCGAAATCTGACCATCGTCCAGTGCAAGCAACAAGTCATTCATGATTTTCAGTAAAGCTGTTTCCGTGCTGTGACTCGCGCGGTAGGCTGATTGTAAGGGATTTAAGAGATTGTTGGCGGTGAGATGCTTCAGGGTCTGAGAGAGCACAACTTTCTCAATGACCTTTGATATAAATGGAAGATTTGACACAGGTCTGTAATTTTTAAAGTCATTCTGATCTAAAGATGCTTTCTTCAAAAGTGGCTTGACAACTGCGTTTTTGTCATGGCTTGACTTCGCGAACGAAGATTCCATAGGGCTTGGCCACGTCGTCTGCAGGCATTTTCGTGACTGCGGAGGCCAATCCGGGACAGCCAGGTTCGACCGCAGTGGCTGCAGGGGAAGGTCTGGTCAGGGTTTTGAGTTACGACAACTCTGTTTTTTTCTCCTGAGCCGCTTGTCCTTGAGGTTAGCTCTGCGAGAGTCCTCAAAGGAGACGGCTGCCTTGTGAATGGTGGAGCGCCAGGTGTCACGGTCCGCAGCAAGCGAAGACCACTGGCGGTGGTCGATTTGGCAGGCACTAAGTGACTTCTTGAGACCGTCTTTGTATCTCTTCTTTGGTGCCCCTCTGTCTCGGTGTCCAGTGGCGAGCTCGCCGAACAGAGTGATCTTGGGTAGGCGATGATCCTCCATCCTGGAGACGTGCCCCGCCCAGCGAAGCTGTGTCCGCAGCAGCAAAGCCTCGATGCACAAAGTTTCCGCCTGTTCAAGGACCTCGACGTTGGTGACATAGTCACTCCAGTGAATGCTGAGGATGGTACGTACGCAGGCAGCGCTTGTGAAAGCGTTCGAGGAGTCGTAGTTGGCTGCAGTAGAGGGCCCAGGACTCGGAACCGTACAGCAGGGTGGTGAGGACGACAGCTCTGTACACGCTGATCTTGGTGCCTTTTTCAGCTGTTGATTGTGCCACACCCGCTTGAATAGTCGCCCGAAAGCACTGTTCGCTTTTGCCAGCCTGTTGTCCAGCTCCTTGTCCAGCTTGGCGTCTGACGTGATGATGCAGCCGAGGTAGGTAAACTGGTGTACAGACTTCAGTTCGGACTCGCCGATGGTGATGTGGGGAGGGCGATGCTCTTCCTTGGGTGCTGGCTGATGAAGGACCTCTGTCTTTTTCAGACTGACCTCAAGTCCAAAGAGCTGGGCGGCATCTGCGAAGCAGGACGTAATGCGCTGCAAGGCTCTCTCTGTGTGTGCAACGAGGGCAGCGTCATCAGCAAAGAGCAGCTCACGAATCAGTTGGTCTAGGGTTTTCGTGTGGGCCTGCAGTCGTCTGAGGTTGAACAGGCTGCCATCGAGACGATACCTGATGTACACAGCGTCGTCATCGTCGAAGTCCACTGTGGCCTGCTTCAACATCATGCTGAAGAAGATGGTGAAGAGGGTCGGTGCCAGCACGCAGCCTTGCTTCACGCCGTTGCGAATGGGGAATGGTTCTGAGAGGTCACTGTTTAGTCTGACCTGGCCTTGCTGGTCCTCGTGGAGCTGGACGATCATGTTGAGGAACTTTGGGGGACAGCCTAGTCGCTCCAGGATCTGCCACATACCTTGCCTGCTCACAGTGTCAAACGCTTTTGTTAGGTCGACAAACGTTACGTACAGCCCTTTGTTCTGCTCGCGGCACTTCTCCTGAAGCTGTCTCAGCACAAAGACCATGTCGGTGGTACTCCTGTTGGCTCTGAAGCCACACTGGCCCTCTGGGAGGTGGTCTTCAGCGATGGCAGGTACCAGCCGATTCAGGAGCAACCTTGCGAGAATTTTCCCGGCAATGGACAGCAGGGTAATTCCACGATAATTAGAGCAGGCAGACTTCTCTCCTTTGTTCTTGTACAGGGTGATGATGACTGCATCACGGAGATCCTTTGGTAGTGTTCCTTTTTCCCAGCAGCAGAGAAAGAGGTCGTGGAGCTTGTTGTGCAGTGCTGGGCCTCCATGTTTCCATATCTCTGGCGGGATTCTGTCAATGCCTGCTGCTTTGCCACTCTTGAGCTGGTGGATGGCTGTGAGGGTCTTTTCGGTGGTGGGCGGTTCGTCCAATTCAACTTTTAGTGGAAGGTGTGGGATTTGGAGGATGACTGTTTCTTGAACAGTGCGCTCAGCGCCGAAGAGGTCCTGAAAGTATTCCGACCAGCGGTTCAAGATGGAGGTATTATCTGTGACGAGTGCCTGTCCATCAGCGCTTCGCAGGGGACTTTGTACCAGGTGCCTAGGGCCATACACTGCTTTCAGTGCTTCGTAGAAGCCCCTGTAGTCACCGTTGTCAGCGCAGAGCTGGGTCCTCTGTGCGAGTCTGGACCACCACTCGTTCTGGAGTTCTCTAAGCTTGAGCTGGAGACTGCTGCAGATGAGGCGGAAGGCAGACTTCTTCACAGGGCAGGAAGGCTGGGCTAGGTGGGCCTGGTGGGCGGCTCTTTTTTTTGCTAGAAGTTCCTGGATCTCTACGTCGTTTTCGTCAAACCAGTCTTTGTTCCTCTTTCTAGCAAAGCCCAAGACTTCCACAGAAGATTTTACAATAGGAGTTTTCAGTTGTTCCCAGAGTGTTTCAGGGGAGGAGTCTGCTGGATCAACTGTGTCTTTGAGCATGCGCTGTAAATCGGCCTGAAGGGCAGCTTTCTTGTCGTCACGCTGAAGGCTGGCAACATCAAGCTTTTTCTTGGGGGGGGGGGGGGGGCCTTTCTTGGGTTTCAGCTTGAGGCGGAGCCTGAGTTTGCAGCGAACAAGGCGGTGGTCAGTGTGGCACTCTACGCTGGGCATCACTCTGGTGAGGAGGACGTCACTGCGGTCCCTCTGACGCACTAGGACATAGTCGATAAGGTGCCAGTGCTTGGAGCGAGGATGCATCCAGGTGGTTTTTCGACTGTCCTTTTGCTGGAAAGTAGTGTTGGTGATGACAAGTTGCTGCTCTGCACAGAGCTCCAACAGTAGGCGACCATTGTCATTGCAGTTCCCAACGCCATGCTTACCGAGGACTCCTTTCCAGGCTTCAGAGTCTTGGCCCACTCTGGCGTTGAAGTCGCCAAGGATGATGACTTTGTCGTCTGCAGGGGTGCTCTGCAGGAGGCTGCGCAGGTCAGAGTAGAACTTGTCTTTTTCTGCAGGCTCTGCCAGGAGGGTTGGGGAGTACACACTGAGAAGGGTGACGTATTGCTGGTGTCTCAGTGGGAGGCGCATGGACATGATGCGGTCGGAGTGACCCGTTGGTAGGTTTTCCAACTTAGTCGCAATGGGGGTCTTCACCATGAAGCCCACGCCTGAGAGCCGTCTTTCTGATGCAGGCCTGCCTGACCAGTAGAGGGTGTAGCCAGCGCCAAGTTCTTGGAGGCTGCCTTCCTCCGGGAGGCGTACTTCGCTGAGCGCGGCGATGTCGATGTTTAACCTCCGCAATTCATGTCCGTGGGCGTTTCCTAAAGCCTGCGCGGTGGAGCGTTTTGGTGGAGTGCAGTGTGCGCAGTACTGGCCCCACCCTTTAAACCCTTGGTTCGTTTGCCATGGCCTAGCAAGCTGGGACGGTGGCATCGAGGTCCTCAGGTCGTAGGTTTTATATCAGACTGTCCTTGTCTTAGTCTCTGGCTCAAAAGCCTTCCCCGGAGACACGGGGGCTTTGATGTCAGGGGTTTCCTCCCTTAGCCTTTCCGCAGCCAAGCGGCCAGGCCTGCAAGGCAGCAGGGGACTCGTGGGGGCCGGGGTCGTCTATGTCCCGTGCAGATGTTTACATCTGCCCACTGCCCAGACGGTGACACTTACCAGAGGAGAAAAATCCAACGCCGGAACCCGGTATCGAACCTCGCACCTTTGGCATTGGAGGCAGACGCCTTAACCACTGCGCCACTTCCCCGTCTTTGCGTTTTTGTAAAAGGTGGGAAAAGAACCAGTTTGAAGCGAATGATTGATGACATGGGTAATGTGGGGAAGAATGACATCCTCTATACACTCATACAGGAGGGAAGTGGGCATGGGATCTAGTTCACAAGACTTGGGGGCAGTTTTCTTCAGAATCACACACACCTCTTCGTCAGTCACAGGTTCAAATTTTGAGAATATCTGACCCTCAAAACACCTGTCAGCATACAAAGGGTCAGCCTGGCATGGTTGCGCATCAATACCATCACGAATTAACTGCACTTTACTCAAGAAAAAGTCTGAGAAAAGACCGGGCAGCTCTGAGACTGGGTGAACACTTGGGAGTGGCGTGGATTTACTCTTGCCCAACAGGCGGTTGGTTATGGCATACAACTCTTTGCTGGTGTTGCAAGCAGCAATTTTAAGGGAGACAAATGAGGTTTTTGCACTGCAAACAAGTTTTGTAACAAAATTCTTTGCAGAGCAAAACAGTTGCTTATGTACAGTAAGACGATGATTATGCGTGATGGTACTTTAAAGGAAACTGGGAGTTATGCAAGATTAAGTTTGTGACCGTGGTCACGGTAGTGTAAACAAAGAGCTCAAGAAAAAAGAAGTGAGGTGAAAGAATTTTTAAAAAATACACAATAAGCTTGATCCTCTGGCTGTCGTTAGCGGTTTTTGTCGCGATGATTCCTGCAGGAATCATCGCGACAAAAACCGCTATCGACAGCCAAAAGGTTAGTGAGTTAGAACAGCAAATGCACATAAAATGCTAGTGATCGACTTCATCTGTAAGAAAAAAAAAATCGAATTAATCTCAATGGTTACGGCTAGAGGTGGAAAATTAAGAGCATGTGCAATGTGGGTGCAAGAAAGAGAGAACAAAACGCACAACAGTGAAGTTTCATTTGCAAGGAACAACTCTCAACAACGAACGAGAGTGAAGTCACGTGGGACAAGCTGCTTCAACCATATCTCCTTCTACCCCAACACCGAAATCCTTAAATTTTGCCGTTGTCCTCTGAAGACTGCATTGCAGTGCAGGACACAGATCGACCATGATAGTTCAAGGGTGATGCCAGAATAGCTTGGCGCCCATAGGCGCCAAGCTATTCTGGCATCACCCTTGAACTATCATGGTCGAACTTTATCCTCCTCTGGTGTCTGGGGTAGAATGAGATAAGCATAGACAACTCTCCAAACATCTCCAAGAGGCACTGATCCTTTTGAGTCGATCTTTTCTACTTCATCAGAGGTAAAATACATTCGTCAACTCCGTGCAGCATCACTATGGAAACGGCCTTCGAATGACGTCACCCAAAAAGCGTTGTGAAAGTTTGATCAAAACAGATTGTTGATAACACATACATTTACCTCATGATTATGCTAAAACTACATACACTGTACAAGCCATACTTGTGAATGGTCTTGGGTTGAAACAAACGAGAATTGCTTGTTTGAAACGACCGTTGCTATGGCAGCGAGCTTTTTGGTCTGTTACATTAAACAGGTAAATATTTAGGCATACTTTTTGATGTTTTGCCGATGAGAAGACAAGGATGTTAAGGAATTTGGTGAGCATACGTCAGTCACACTTCCTTTATAATCATCTCAGTTAGTTCACCAAACTGTGTGAGCCTACCCGTATATCTAGCCTCTGAAAAGGGTCCTCCACGCAACATTCCAATCTGTCCTGTAAACTCTGAGAATCATGGTGAGCCAATTTAGTCGTCTACATTTATAGCCAATTTGCACGGTATGCATCTTTTAAGCAACACCCGATGCGCAAAAGGCCATCGGGCCGACGTCGGCCCGATGGCCTTTGCGGTAGTTTATTCATTTTTGTAAAGCACAATCCACCCTCGACCTACCCTTAAATGCACCCGGAATAAAATTCAGTACCTTGTATCCATGCTGTCAGCAGGAGGTTTACGCAGAAATATAAAGTGATGTGAATGGAAGTGCACGAAGTATGAACAGTGCATTTCACTCGATAATTGTGTACTCGACTGCTTGTACCCGAAATGGCTAATGGCAGTCTTAACTGTGCAGAGAATTGGATCCATGCTGGAAATCGCGGAAAGCCTTCAAACGACTAAACTAACATTCTGCTCTTATTTCCAGACATGTTGCAGAAATCAATCTTAGGTGAGTGTTTTATGCCAAACAAACAAAGTTATTGTACACACGTTGTCTGGACGTTTATTTCAAGAAGTCCCGACAGCTCACTCGTATCAGTTGCAATTGCTAAATCCACGATGTACATCAACATCGTCGAACAGTTTGTTTTTTTCAAGAATAAAGATGACTCAAGCATAACGCATTTTTCTTGTTGTGTCCTTAACCCCTTGACTGCTACTAACGATACTCTTCGGCGGAAAAGACTCGTAGAGTAACAGGTCTTTTCCTCCGAGCGATGATATTCACGTGAATCATGACTAGTAGTACACACTCATTCATATGTGCGAGGATTATTTTCTGAACTTTTATTTTTCACTGGCACTTTATCACCTTCGCTACAACGGCCTTTGATGAATGACAGGTTACAACGACCTTTGATGTTTGTCACGGTCACAGAACACAATGACGAATTGCATCATCGAGCAGGAAAGTGAAAATCGCCTTCATAGTGTAACAGGCAGCCCAACAGTAGTTGGTGCAATCAATTTGTTACACACTTGCAGTTAATTTATTTCTTATAAGGGCGACCGCTCGCAGCAAAGGTTCTACACAGCTGCAGTTCGTGCAAGGCTACCTGATAAACTGTTCAGAATTAACCCTTTTCATTCTGATACACCCATTGCTTGAAATAAAATTGACTACGATAGTTCAAGGGTGGTGCCGGAATAGCTTGGCGCCTAAAGGCCGTTCCTAATTAAACGAACCGCTTAGTTCGAAGGCGTCAAGCTATTCTGGCATCGCCCTAAGAGCTGTTTTTAATTAGACGAACTATTGTTCGGCAAACCTAGATCGGAGAAGATCAGCGATCTTTTGGTTTGTTTCTTAATTGAGGTTGAACGAACCTAGACGAACTTCAGCAAACCAGGTTTGCCATGGTTCTCTTTCTTAACTGAAGTGCTTGATTCGGCGTACTTACTGTCTGCAAAGGTGTTCAAAATGGCTGCAGCTATGCCGCATCGCGATTTGAACGATGTTTGTTTTTGTACTCCTTGCAGTAGCGACCCCACAAACAGCGTTGCGACTCCCACAAATCAATTTAAAAAAAAATAGGTCATGTTCTTCGCACGAGTGAAATATCGCCGTCCGCCATATTTGTTTGTATCGGTCAATGTCTTCTTATCTCCAACGCAGAAGATGGTAAAAGTTTTGACCAATCAGAGAAAAGGTTCGCCTTGGTTTGCTCAACACGTTTAGCGAACCTTTTCCGACAGCGAACTGTGGTTTGTCGAGGTTCGTGAACTACTTCGAACTAGGTTCGCCGTATCTTTAGATCGTCCAATTAAGAACCAACCTGGTTCGTCCGAGATCGTGAACTCTAGTTCGTCAGAGTTCGCGAACTAAAGTTCGTTTAATTAAGAACATGCTTTAAACTAAAATGATTAAGCTAACTCCTAGTCTGTAATGTAGCCTTCATAGGACAAAAAAACATTTTTTAACAAATACATGACCAACCAAAATTGATTTATTTTAATAACAAAAGCTCAGTCTTTCCATCCACGTTTTGTGCTCTTCTATTATCACTGCCGGATGTATGTCCGAATGACACCGTGTGTAGACTGCACTCTGTGGACAAGTGTGTTCTGGTGACGCAGTTTATTTATCAAAATCCGCATTCATAAAATTGACGAAATGGAGTTCCCATATATAACTTGACTCTGCATCTCATACCATTCAGATGACGCTTCCTCGTGTGTTGCAAACTTTGATTTCACAGATAAATAGCTTGCAGCTAGCTTGGCGATAGCGAATATCAGTTACAGCTGTGACCTCAACACTATTTTTTATCAAGTTCTACTGTGATGTCAGCACTTCGTTCTCTGCATTCTGTGCAGAACTCCGCAGTGTGCTGACCATAGGTCATGTAACCGACGGTAAACCAGGCTATTCAGTGAGAGCATTTGTTTTCATATAATCTGTATCAATGTTATGTAGTAAATAAAAAGAATGAAATGTAACACAGTGCTTGTGTCGTTGCAAATGAAATCAAAGACTAGATCTTGTAAGCTACAATCAGGCAAATGCTATGGTATGTGCTTCACACCCTAATGTGGTTCAAACTTCTTATTAGTGCTGCTCGGAACGTGTTAACGCTAATTTAGTCTAAAATGCGTTCAGAGTCCGAAATAGCTCAGGCGGTTAAACGCCGGAGCAGGAGAGCGAAGGGAATCGCCGGGTCGTGGGTTCGAATCCCGTCCCGGCCCCGGTAGCTGGACTCACAATTCAGGGGAAAAAAACGGATTTGTTCAATAGCATGTCCGTTGAAAGGTCCTGGTAAATCAAAGTGGCACAGTTGAAGTGCACCTGAGTTGATCAGTGTTCAGGTCGTACTCCATAGGCAAATAGATTTCCCTGTCCCCCATAACCCGCCCGTCAGGGCCGTCCATGATCACCTCGGTGCTGTGGACGTTAAACCCGAACTAACCAACCAACCAAAATGCGTCCGTTCAGGCGCAGCTATCTTAGTTTGTTGCTCAGTAACTTGTAGATTTTAGCTTACAGAGTTTAGCTGACGACCAGAGGAGTAACCGCATGTTGTGCAACCGGCCACAGGTTTGACTGCTTGCAGACATTGCCAAGAATGAAAGATTTGAATGGCACAGTGTTTGACCAGTTTTGCTGCCTTTGTGAAAGGTTGTATAACACATGAAAATAGAGTGTTCGTATACTATCATTTCTAGACAGACCTCGCGACTCCCATTCTCAAAAACAAGCACACAGAACACAGGACTTATCTTCGCTCTCGGTGACTCTGAATTGAACAGTTTGAGAATGGGAGTCACAGAGTCTACCTAGAAATGATAGTCTACAAACACTCCACTTCTATGCTATAAATATATATTCTCCCTCAGACGGTATAAACCAGTGTGAAAGTCGGCCGTGCCAAGGAGGTGGTACCTGCTATGATATGGAGTTCGCTTACTCGTGCAAGTGTGCCACAGGCTGGACGGGACCGAACTGTGAAACAGGTTAGTTATTCACAACACAGGACCCAACTGTGAAACAGGTCGATTACTCACAATGCAGGACTTGACCGTGAAACGGGCCAGTTGCACGTGAAAGCTCAGTCCTGCGCAAACCATTAAACAATGTGCTTATCTGAAGATATACACGCAACTGTACTTTAACCAAAATATTTACTGATGTTTAACTCATTCGAGACGTGCCTCCTCCGGATACGCGGCTTATCCGCGTAGCCGGAGGCGGCACGTCTCGAATGAGTTAAGCTATCCAGCTGCAAGAGACATAAACAATCACGAGCGCCCGCAGTCGCGGGGACTCATCGAAATTTGTGTCTCTTGTTAGTCCTGTTTTCTTTATGCCTGTTTTATGCCTCATGTGCAAAACAAAAATGGGTCTATGTTCTGGGCCAGTGGTCGGTCGTCCGTCCGTCGTCCGTGGTAAACTTTAACGTTGGCATTTTCTCGGAGACTATTTAAGTCACAGTCTTCAAATTTAGCTTAAGGGTACTATGTGGCAAGACCTTTCTAAACATACCAATTTTAGTGACCTTTTTCAAAGGTCAAGGTCACATAAGTGACATAAGTGAAAAATTGCCATATTTTTCTAAGTTACTATTATTAACTTCAAGCCCAAATTTGTACAGATACCTGATGGTAAGACCTTTCTGTGCATATTAATTTGGAAACATCCAGGGTCTCAATAGGTCCAGAAATAGGTCGAAAATTGACATACACAAAAAAAAAAATGTTATTTTTTTCTCAATTACTACTATTTTCAACTTCAAACCCAAAACTTGGTGCAGATGTATATGATGGTAACACATTTCTATTCATAGTGCTTTGGATGACCTTTTGGAAAGTTCTAGGGTCAAGGAGTTTTAGGGGAAAAAAGACACATTCTCACAATTATTTTTCACGCGAATGTCAGTCCGGCAGTGTGCAGTGGTTTCAGACGCGCAATTCTTGTTCACTGACAGCGAAGCGGTTAACGAGTAAACAAAGCATGAGTGTTTCTTAACTACGTGTGTTAGCACTCATGCTGAAATGTTAAACAATTTTCATGCGTACTATTGTCATTAAATTTTGCTTGCAGTTTCAAACAAGTGTCTACAACGACCCTGTATCAATGGAGGAACGTGTACAAATACCGCATCTTTCTCCTACCAGTGCCAGTGTCCACCAGACTTTAATGGAACAAACTGTCAGAACGACAATCGGCCCAAGCCAGGTGCGTGTCTGCTGGCCCTTTCACCCATTAAAAGCACACCGCCGCATTCCCAAATTTTAAAAGTGTCATCTAACTACTATGTACCAGTTGCAGGAGATGGATCATGATAATTCAAGCCGGGTAGTGCCAGATGAGCTTGGCTCCCAACGGAGAACGAGAGCGAAGTCACCGCGGATAAGCAGCTTTTACCGTACGCATAGACAACACTTCACACATCTCAAGGAGTGCTAGATCCTCATGAGCCCTCCGGGCTCATGAGGATCTATGACTCTTTGAGATGTGTGGAGTGTTGTCAATCATCTATGCTTATGGTCCTCCGGGCTCATGAGGATATTGGACTCTTTGAGTTGTGTGAAGTGTTGTCTATGCCTATAGTCCAAGCTGATCGTGCGATGTGATTTTGCGCTTATGGTCCAAGCTGATCGTGCGATGTGATTTTGCGCTTATGGTCCAAGCTGATCGTGCGATGTGATTTTGCGCTTATGGTCCAAGCTGATCGTGCGATGTGATTTTGCTCTTGTTCGTTGTTAGAGTCGTTCGGCGTAAACGTAACCTCTCCATTTTCTTCTGCATGACGACTGTTGTGTTCTTAACTTTGTCAGTCAAACTGTGAGCCACAACGCTTTGTTTCAAGATACTGAATGGCTCATGTTTTTCTTTACATTAACAATTAAAAGTTTCTCGTTGTAAATATGTATTTAATATCTGTTAATCCGAGTTTTAATCTATGTTCCGACATGTGTAAACTCCTGCTCACAGCACTAACAATACAGCCGGACGCTGTGTCGTCTGCTGCAGCACATCGGCTGTCAAACACGGATGGACAGCTTCATATTCAATCAGAATTTTGCACCATAATTGATATTATAAAGAGAAAGCATCAATAGGAATTGATATTGTAACTTTGCGACATTTTAAAAAATATATTAATGTTCTCGAAATTACGTATCAAATCCTGTTGAAGACTTCTCTTCACACTATCATACGTTTCCACAAACAGTCGTCTAATTAAAGGCCCACTACCGCCGTAATGTTAATGTTCAAAGATACACTTCTGTAACAGATGGTTTCGAAACGCTACACACATGTTTAGTTATGGTTCATTTAGACACAGGAGAATCCAGTTCAACAGACGTCGCCTTAATATCAAGTAACCTGACAATGACTCCACTCCATTCTATAAATACAGTACTATTAGTACGAGAAACAGCTAAAAATAGTTTGAAACACTAACGGCTGCACAGAATAAATAAGTGCGATTACGCATGTGTTGTCGCTGCCTGTTCAAACTGCTGTTAAAGTTCATTAGGTGTGTCGACAAGACATTACGAACACAAATGGTGCAGAAACGTGCCTACAGATTTATGCGTAATGGTACTGTAACCTGTTGCGTGTCCGTAGCGGTTTTAGTCGCAATGTTTCCTTGAGGAATCATCGCGACTAAAACCGCTACGGACACGCAAAGTGTTAATCACATCTACCGTGTAGACTACTATGCGATGCTAACGTATCCAAGGGAAAAGATGGTAAAAGTATCCCACTGTCGGCGAGGTTTTGTTTGATCTTTTCTGTTGTTTTTGTTTCTGCATGGTAATAACCTGAGTGTAATTTGTGTTGCCTGTATGCCAGATGACGTCAGAATTTCTTTATCGTGTTCCGCGACCATGCCTACATTACCGGATGGCCTACGGAACCTGACACTTAGACCAGGCCAGATTGGACGGAAATTCAGGCACAGCACTGCAGCTGAAAGCAGTAGAGCATTGCTAAAGTCACGTCGAGGACACGATAAAGAATTGCTGTCGACACAGCTGCAGCACTTCATGTAATGAATGCCCTTTCAGGATTATTATCGATTGATTGATTGATTGTACATTGCTTAACGTCCCGACAGCAACAAGGCTTTATTATCGAGAAAAAAAGTAAGAATAACACATGTGTAGGTTCTATCAAGTCAATCCAACCGTAAAACCGGCGTGACATGAAACAGGGATCATACGACAGTGGGACAGTACGTTAAAACGTGGCTGCTGATGACATGCATTTGACACACGTGCTCCTCGGCAGAGCCTCGAAGCCAGAACTTGTATCAAAAGCAAATCCCGGCTCGTGAATCATCAGCACTGATGGTTTAACGTGCACTTATTGCATTTAGTACAGTATTTACAGTATTTAATATTGTATCTGTGGGTCACAAAAAGAAAAGTAAGCCTGTAATGGGCGACCCAGTGCGCAAAGGCTTTCGGGCCAAAGTAGGCCGCCGATGGCCCGCGCACGGCCAGAAATGGGTAAAACTTGCTATATTTTTACAATAGTATTTTCTTCAGATATATTTTTCTACTTGGAACCCGAACTTGGTACAGATATACCTGATGGTAAAACCTTTCCATGCACACAATTTGATGACCCCCCGCCCCCACCCACCCCAAAGGTCAAGAGGTCGGCAAATTTGAAATAATTCATGCAAAGTTTTGGTAGAATTTAAGTTTTCATCAGCGTTTTTGCAAACACGTCAATCAAATCTAACATCAAGTTAGTTGACGATAAACACATTTCTATGCATTATTTGCATTATTAATGAAGTTGACCATTCACAAAGCTCGAGGGTCCGAGAGGTTGAAAAATGTGTGAAAATGCATAAATATCGAGGAAACATGGATTTTGCTGGTAAAAGCCAACTTTTTACTTAAATAACAACAATTGTTTATTTCAGTGATCTGCCGCAAGGGACAAGGTCAGAAAGGTCAGACTAATTATAAGGACTGGTTATACACGTGATCCATAAGGGCTTTGCCATTCTTGTTTATTTTAACCCATTCAGCTCGGCGCATGTACTTCCCAAATTTTGGAGGCGCTGTCTAACGACTATGCACCTTTTGCAGGAGATAGATCGACCATGATAATTCAAGGGCAGTGCCAGACTAGCTTGGCGCCGACAGGTGCCAAGCTAATCTGGCACTGCCCATGAATTATCATGGTCGACCCATCTCCTGCTTTACTGCGCAAGGGCTGAATGGGTTAAATTTGTTGTTTGTTTGTTTGTTTGCGTGTCAGACTTGATCGATCAGTGCAGCTCACAGCCCTGTAAACACGCCTCTGCTTGTACTGATCTAACCCGGGAGTACAGATGCCACTGTTCTGCAGGCTGGGAAGGCACGAACTGTGAAAAAGGTGAAATTCTATACAAACTGGCAAAACTTAGCTGACTCATATAGCCTTGGCGTTTTGCGTGATTTGCTGCGTGTTGTGCATGATTAGCTTTCCGTCGTGAGTGATTAGCTTGGGGTTGTGAGTGATTAGCATAGTGCTGAGCATGAGCATAGCCGGGATGGTTGTGTGCGATTACATTTGCCGTTGACCGTGATCATCTTGGCGTTACGCGAGATCTGCTGTGCGCTTCAAGATTTGTGTTTGTTTTACTTTAGGAGTTATAAGCTTGGCGTTGTGCATGCTCGTCTTGGGCGTGGCTGCCTTGACCTAGTGTGTGATTTATTTGGCATCGTGCGTAATTATGTTGGATTTACGCGTGACTGGCTGCGTTTTATTAGCAAGGATATTAATGTGTGCTTTTATAGTATAACTTTTGGCGTAAAAAATCTTGGCGTTGCCAATGATTGGCTTTGAGTTGTAATTGTGCTTGAAAAGTTGGACGTTGTCTGTGATTAGGTTTGCATCGCGCCTAATCAGCTCGGTGTTGTGTGTGTTTTGTTTGACGCAGCCATAGAAATCATCGCGAAAAAAAATCACTAACGACAAGCAATGGGTTAACACTTAAGTATGTCAACGGTCGGTGGCGGTCAAGGTTACAAAGGTCACATCAATGATGTGGATCGGTCGTGCACGTGAGCCATACGGGCATCTTGCTTTTGTTGTTGTTGTTTTTTTTTTATAACAAGCGGAGTAATTTACATGGGCAACGTGTGGTCAGGACCTCTGACAAAGCATCATCATTTTGTCAGACTTTTCCTGTATCCGGTCTCGTAACAAGTAAAGTGGACCATAATAATAATCAGTCTCATAGGATCATTTCTGTGTTTGGTTTTCGATCGCTGTATACTTTAACTCATTCAGCCCGACGCACGTATTTCCCAAATTTTGGAGGCGTCATCTAACGACTATGCACCTGTTGCAGGAGATGGATCGACCATATAATTCAAGGGTAGTGCCAAATTAGCTTGGCGCCGATAGGCGCCAAGCTAATCTGGCACTACCATTGAATTATCATGGTCGAACCATATCATGCTGTAGTGCGTCAGGGCTAAATGGGTTAAGCATCTTAAATAAATACTATGCAGATATCGATGAGTGTGCCGAAGCTCCGTGTATGAACAAGGGGACGTGTGAGAATCTTTTGGCCAAATACAACTGCATTTGTCCTCCGCTGTGGATGGGAGTTCAGTGTGAAGGTAAAGATCGCCATGTCTAGACCAAATATCAGTGGTATGAGAAGGTTTCCAGGGGAGACGAGGCCCAACCCTAAAAATCAAATCGCGGAAGTGGTGGCTCGTAAGGAGATCTGTCAAGGCTTGTCCGCTATGCCCAATGATGCCCCCATTAAAATAAATTATAATTTAAAAAAAAAAACTTCGCATACCATTAAGCCTGCTTTTCAAAGATACTGCATGATGCTTTGCTTTACCTGCTCTTGTCACATGAGCTTTAATGATCCATCTGAGGGTTGTGGTAAGGAGAGGTACGGCACAAGTATTCTTTTTATGTAAAAAGCACCGAGAGAAGGTATGCCCCAAGTCCAAAACAAGATACGTCCAAGGTCAGGTATAGGCATGCAATGTCCATAGGAACAGTGGCCAGGGCATACATGAACCCCAGTGGTCAGTTACGTGAGTGAGCTTAGTCCTGCGCAAGCCACTAAGCAAGGTGCTACGCTATTATAAGCTCAATCGTGCAACTGCCCCCGGTTTCTTACGCAACTGAAACGTGTATAATTACTGTTCATGCATGTCAAGTATTAATTGGCGCATCAGCATACCGCGCAGGGGCGGATCGGTTACTTTGAGGGCGGGGCGGAGGAGAGTTTCAACGGGACCTTCCAGCTGACACAAAAGGTCTCCCACGCCGTACCTTGCTTCCCTGGAAAAGTCAGGACTCGCACCATCACCGAAATATCAAAGAACGGGAGGGAGACTTTGTTACACAGCATTTTAAAGAATTTGTGGTCTGGGGGCTCCAGACTCCCCCCCCCCCTCACACCCCCCCCCCCAAGAGTTTTCTGATTTTTCATGCATTGCAGGAATAAAAGAGTGTCACAGTGCTCCCTGTCAGTTCGGAGGTCAGTGTGTGGACGGCATAAATAGCTACCGCTGTACTTGCGGGGAGGGCTATACAGGACCTGATTGTGAAGACAGTATGAGCTCGCTCGCTCTCTCTCTCTCTCTCTCTCTCTCTCTCTCTCTCTCTCTCTCTCTCTCTCTGCGTGTGAGTAATTTGTAGTTTAGTTGTAGCAACGGCAAGTTTAAAAATTGGTTTTGTGACCAAATGCTTTTACCGTTGTAAAATAAAGGTTCATTGTTCATTGTTCTCTCTCTCTCTCTCTCTCTCTCTCTCTCTCTCTCTCTCTCTCTCTCTCTCTCTCTCTCTCTCTCTCTCTCTCTCTCTCTCTCTCTCTCTGTCCGTCTGTCTGTATATATATATATATATATATATATATATATATATATATATATATATATATATATATATATATATATATATATATATATATATATATATATATATATATATATATATATATAGCTAACAGCAGAATGATTAAAGTGATGTCGGACTCTTAACAGTCCGACATCCCTTGACCCTACTCTTGACCTTCCTCTTTGTACAGCAAAAGCCGCAGAATTTTCAAAACAAAAGAAAGGGTTAAAATGATATATTTTTGTTTTCAGGCATGTTTTTAAAATTGATCTGCTTTCTATCTAGCACACTGAGAAAAGAAGAAAAAAGAAGCTGAAAAACGTTATTTTCCTTTAAAATAGCACTGTCAGTAAGAGATTAATGTGATGAAACAGCCAAAACAAACCCCGCACAGCTTTAGGCCAACCACGGGCAAAGTTTTTGAAACGGTTTTTATCAACAACAACAACACAAAAAGTCAATCTTTGTTAGAATTGTCGTTTTTATCAAAGTGTTTGCAAACTTTTCAATCAAATTTAGCGAAAAATTTGCTCATTGAAAGACGTGCACACTTACTTAGTGGACCCATCACGGAGGTCAAGGGTCACTCGGGGTTGACAGATGTGTGAAAATGCTTAAATTTTGGAAAAAAAACGTGCTTCGGTCATACACGTGAGCTATAAGGGCTTTGCCTTTCTTGTGTATTAATGTAATAAAGACGAATATCTGCGTGACTCGCTCATAATCGCATAGCTGTGACAGTACCTTGTCCGGCTGGATGGTTCGTTCCCTTCGGTCCTCAATAAACATGCATACTAACACCATGGCTAATATAATATTTGACATAAAAGGCCAAATCTTAACCCATTCAGCCCTGACGCCCTACTGCAGGAGATGGGTCGACCATGATAATTCAAGGGTAGTGCCAGATTAGCTTGCGGCCTTTCGGCGCCAAGATAACCTGGCACTACCCTTGAATTATCATGGTCGATCCATCTCCTGCACTGGTGCATAGCCGTTAGATAACGCCTCCAAAAGTTGGGAAATAAGGGGGTGGGGTTGAATGAGTTAAAGAAATAAACACAGCAACAATAACACCAAGAAAAGAAAAGGGGGAAAAAAAAAAGAAGAAGAAAATTAAGCGCGTGAAGTTTTTACAGTGTCGAAGAAATCTATTTTTCAAGCAAGTGATTATTGGGCAGAAAGGTACAGCACCTGTTTAGAAACCTCTGAACGTCTGAACGAATCAGCCCCAGAAATCCCAGTTCATGCGTCAGCAGTTCTTTACCTGCTACCTCCGGCGTCCGTCCCTTGTGACACGGAGGTCGAATCGTGCCGCCCACATACAGCACACGCGCTTGGCTATTTCTTTTGCGTACCCCGGTAAGTGCCAGTTGCCGCGGATTGTGTTTCTGCACTCTTTCTTAACTCATTGTGCCCGAGGTACGAAAATACCCACATTTTGAAGTTATCCTCTGAGGACTGCATTACAATTACACTTCAGGAGACTCAAACCGATTGACAATAAAGTATGCAAACGTGCAATGCGTTGTAGCTTGTACTCACAAACCAGATAGGTGAGGCTAGCGCTGGCAGAATTGTCAGTACTCAAACCAAGGGGAATCACAGCGCTGGACAGACAACAGTTAGATCCCCTGCCCCCGCCTATCAGGCACCCAATCGCCAGCCCACAGAGAAATACGCAGGTATAGAATAAGACAATCATTTCCATTCCATTCCTATATTATTAGGAATGGAAATGATTGTCTTATTCTATACCTGCGTATTTCTCTGTGGGCTGGCGATTGGGTGCCTGATAGGCGGGGGCAGGGGATCTAACTGTTGTCTGTCCAGCGCTGTGATTCCCCTTGGTTTGAGTGTTGTAGCTTGTAGACCAAGCATACCAAGGAACAGCGCTTGGAGTCCCTGCTATGTTAAAAACACGTAGGAGTCGTGACGCGGCGCTAAACGACAAAAACGTTAAAAAAGAAAGGAATGAACCAGAAAAGCAACCTCCCAGGAACTCCTAAACCACAATAAACTCAAGTAGAAAGTTATAGTCAATGCCCAAGCCGCTGTCAGCTATTGCGATGTGAAAGATTTCAGACCACCCGCCATTTTGTCCACAATAAATTGAAGAATTTGGGATAAATAGATTCCGTCATTAGTATATAATGATGGTAACAAGAAAATATTTACGTCACTCGACATCAAGATGATGTCATATTCTTTTTGTCCTTAATTTCTTTGATGTCTCATTCCTGCAGTGCATAATTATGGTTCTTGGAAAACACTGTACTAATTGAGAAGGGTTTTGTTGCGGAAAGAAAGAGAAAAATAATAAGTAATTCTGCACCACCAGCTAATACTTTTGCCAAGATAAATCTGCGGCGGAGATAAAAGCATCACGTGTTCAAAAAGGAATTTTTTTCCCCGGTCTAACGACGAAAACAACTTACCCCAACCAACGACGCCGCTCCACTTCCATTGTGCGCCATAATATCTACAGGGAACTTAGGTGTTCCGAGAGCGCGAGGGTTCAAAAATATCGTATGCGTAACCACCAGTTCCGGTAAGTTAATGCCGCGTCAAGAATTCTTGTTGCGGTTGGATTCGTGGCCTCGGTGTTAAATGCGCTGACATTGTCAATGTTCAGTTTACATTATTAGGGGCATTCCGTAAGATTCTCAAGGTTACAGGTCGCCAAAAGCTAGATACTGACCGCCTTACTCTCCCACCAAACGTTTTCTTTTGTCCGTACAACGTGAAGAAAACCTGACAGTTTTTCTGTAGCGGTACCCGTTGACTGATACAACCTGGGGAAGCACGTCGATCTGCAACACACTGTTCTCCAAATTCATTACACAATAAAGTGTTGCCTGTCAAGGTGGTCCGTAAGCGTGCTTCTTAGTGGGGAAATCTAGTCAGAAAGAGCGATATCGTTGGCCAAAACTATAAAAAGTAAATACAGTAAACTTCGGATATAACAAATCGCCAGAGGACCTACAATTTCTTGTTATGTCTGACGTTTGTTATAAACGGAGTAATTTACATAGAAAGAGAGCTGTCAGATCAGCAGTGTCTGTTGCCAACAGTTTTCCGACTGTGTTGGGCTGCTTGATCCAAAGTATACGCTCTTGCCTACAATCTTACCAGATCCCACCAAAATTCAAGTTATTTCCTTTCCATTCCATTTTTTTAAAAGAACTTTTAAAATGAGGCATGCACATTTTCCAAACACACGTCAAAGTTACTTAGTGGCAGGGTGCATATTACGGTGCAACTACTTAGTAGACCAAGTGTCGATCCGCTGTTTCCGTCCAAACGCGTTGCAGTTTTGACCTAGCTACTTATGATACCCGGGAATCGTCTATCACACAGGAACGCCAGAATCCTGCTGAAGATCGTTTAACTCATTCTACCCCAAGACCGAAATCCCCAAATTTTGCCGTTGTCCTCTGAAGACTGCATTGCGGTGCAGGACACAAATCGACCATGATAGTTCAAGGGTGATGCCAGAATAGCTTGGCGCCCATAGGCGCCAAGCTATTCTGGCATCACCCTTGAACTATCATGGTCGATCCTTATCTTGCTGTGGTGTGTCTGGGGTAGAATGAGTTAACCCATTTGGCCTTTGCCAAATTTTGAAAGTGTTACTTAACCCATTCAGCCCTGACGCACTGCAACAGGAGATGGGTCGACCATGATAATTCAAGGTCAGTGCCAGATTAGCTTGGCGCCGACATGGGCCGAGCTAATCTGGCACTGCCCTTGAATTATCATGATCGATCCATCTCCTGCAACAGGTGCATAGTCGTTAGATGATGCGTCCACAACTTGGGAAATACGTGCGACGGGCTGAATGGGTTAACGACTATGAAAGTGTTACTTAACGACTGTTGCAGGAGATGGATCGAAATAGCTCAGGCGGTTAAGCGTCGGAGAAAGAGAGCGAAGGGAATCGCCGGGTCGTGGGTTCAAATCCCCGTCCCGGCCCCGGTAGCTGGACTCGCAATTCAGGGGGAAAAGACGGGCTTGTTCAATAGCATGTCAGTTGAAAGGTCCTGGTAAATCAAAGTGGCACAGTTGGAGGGCGCCTGAGTTGATCAGTGTTCAGGTCGTACTCCATAGGCAATAGGTTTCCCTGTCCCCCATAACCCGCCCGTCAGGGCCGTCAATTATCACTGCGGTGCCGTGGACGTTAAACCCCGAACTAGCCAATGGCTTGACCATGATAATTCAAGGGTAGTGTCAGATTAATTTGGCGCCTTCAGGCGCCAAGCTAATCTGGCAATACCTTTAAATTATCATTTAATATTGATCTCCTGCTGTACGGCGTTGGGGTTAAATGGGTTAACTAGATGACCCAAAATGGCATTTCCCAGAGACAGGCAGTCCCTGCTTTTGTACAATACTCGGACAACATGATGCGGACAGAAAATGGATCATATCCCAGGTAGACTTCACAAAATCACTTACATTGATTCCAGACAGTTACTCGGTTGCGCGGTTGCTTGCTGACACTGTCAACACAACAAACGTTATGCAGTTGATTTTCACTGTACAATGTCATACATCCGGTTTCTCTTGCCACGTCCCATCCCGAAAATATAAGTGGCAAGTTGTATACTTGTCTTTATTGAAAAAAAAAGGTTTAATAAAAAAAATATCTATTGCAACTGTCTCGTCTAAGCGTGTTTCTTTGGGATGTTATCTGCATTTTACAAGCTTGGCAGTCACCTTTTTTTTTTTGTTTGTCTGGATTTCTTGTTTCTTTAAACTCATGCCTAAAATGTCGGCTTATAGTCAATACTTGCGTCTTACTTAGTTCCTTTTCATTCCAGAGCTTCCGGGACTGCTCGATGTGAGCACCTGTCCCTCTTACGTGATTGAAGGTGTGACTTTATTTTGTAACTGCTGTATCACGGAGGAGGGGATACCCAAGGCGACTGTAGAATGGACAGGCTTTGCTTCTACAGGCGCTGGGTCATGCAAAACCATCCAGATCCCATCTGTGACGCGTACTGACTTTGGGAAGGAATTCCATTGCCGGTACACTTGGGCCGGGTTAAGGAACGGAACGATGGAGAAGAACACAACTTTCACGCTGAGAGTTGCATGTGAGCTAGATGCAACAAATACATGTATAAGGAACCTCAAAGACGCCAAGCTGTAATTTTCACATCGACACTGTACACTCCGACGGATCACCGTGTATGAAGTTTACAGCGTCTCCCAGAGAAATGTTGTAATCACCACGCATACACGTATCGCTTGCGATACGTGTATGCGTGGCGATTACAGCATTTCCCTGGGAGACACTGTAGTCGCCATACACGGTGAGAAATGTTGTCATCGCCACGCCGCGCAAACCCGCCTGTAATGTTTGCACTTACATTTTACAATCCGGCGTAAAACTGTGTGCAGCGTCTCTAAATGCTGTAATCGCCATGCATACATGTATCGCTAGCAACACGTATGCATGGTGATTACAGCATTTCCCTGGGAAACGCTGTAATCGCCATACACGGTGAGAAATGCTGTAATCGCTACGCATACAAGTATCGCTTGCGATACGACACGATACACCTATCGCTTGCGACGCGTGTGTGCATGGCGATGCCAACATTTCCTTGGGAGACGCTGTAGTCGTTCATTGCGACTTCACCTTTCTTGTTCAGATGGCCCAACTGACAACGACACCAGCATACAGCCGCCCCCTTCCCAGTTTTTGGCTGATGGAAAGCGATTGATGAACTTGACCTGTGTGTCAAGTGCCACTGCTCCCAGTCCTTCTGTCGAATGGTCAGGAGTGCAGTGTATTGGGGGCAGATACGCAGAGAATTGTGAATTCGCCCCTGACCCTTCCACTGATAATCGAACGACAATCACTTGTACTCTGAGAAATACGTTGATAAAAGGGAATGTGGCCAATGCTGAGCGCACCCTAAATCTTTCCTGTGAGTACCTTTATTCCCTTTCTCTGATCTGTGAGTATGACTCGATTTCCTTCGGATTTTACTGTACACAACAAATATACTGACATTTGCTCGTCAGTATAGAGTAGAATGACCAGTGTTTGTCCTTTCTTTTCCCTGTAAATGTGTACATTCAAACAAATTTTTTTAATCTTATCTGTGAATACGTGTATACCCTGTCTCTTACCTGTGGTAAATTTATACTTTTTTCTTATCTGTGAGTAAAAGTATGCCCTTTCTTTTACCTGTGCGTACATTTATATCTTTTTATGATGATAGCACTTGTATTTCAAATCCATGAAATAGCTTCAGGAATAACTTCTTTAAATTCCTCAGCGACCTAGCCCTTTTGCTAGACACAGTGCCTAACCCGCCCAAGCTCTCCTAACACTCGTTGTTACCGTTTAAAGTACGTAGGTATAGATTCGTATTTTTGTGTTTTGACAAAAATAGTCTCTCTTATCTACATCCTTACAACCAAGTGTGTGTTTGAACAGTCACGGATTTGAACAGGCACGCTATTTTTGCACTGAGCGGTCGAACTGAGAACCTGCGCTCTCGGGTTTTGATTATACATTGTCACACAAAATGCAGCATTGTGCCATAACATTAGTTCTTCAAAGTCTGTTACGGTCATCAACACTGAGAAGAAAAAATAACAAAAACACGCAGGGGATCAAAAGACATTTTCTTTTGTATTATCATCATTCTGGAAATGGTTGCCGCAACCACAATTAAACGGCCAAGCTCTGCGTTTTCAGATAGTCTGTTGTCGGAATTCCTAATTTTGTGGGCAGGCTCACAATATTACCTATATGTATCTTGAAACTGTACTGGGATGACATAGTCAATTATAATTCGTTAATTTACATCAACGTTTCATTAAATAATTGTAAAATGTATGTTGATGCACGCCCGTGCTAGCTTTTTTATAAAGAATGTAACAGCGCGTCAATTTAGCCAGCCTACGCCAAAAGGGACGTGAAAGTAATGGGATGGAACTCCACACTTCCTTTGCACAAATACATGACGTAATACAAGTGACGAAATAATAATAAAAAAGTAACCGAAACATCACTAAAATTGTTATGTTGCATTATGTCAAAAACAATCCTGAAGGAAAATTTTGTCCCTTGTGCTTGACAAAAGATGACACTTCGTTTGGAGTACCACAACTGGATCCTGACGTTTCCAGTCTGTGAGTACCTCTGCAGACTTTTTAGTGTGCCTGTACCTATACTGTGAAGTAAATGTAAACCTAACTTTCTTCCTTTCTTCTTGAATATATTCATTTTGGGTTTCGCTTTCTATAGGCAAGATTTCAAAGAAAGGGAAACATCTAAGAGGTGGCTTTCGTTTTGTGTTAGTGAGCTTAGCTGGCTGAAAGTTAGAACTTTATAGTTACGGCTTGTAGACAGCTGAAAGCTAATACATGTTTTCGTTATTGGAGAATAGATAGGATTCTGAGGGTTCCATTAAATAACATGCATGTGTTTGCTACAGACAGTGTAACACAACACCCACAGCAACAAGCGTCCCACTTTGCGGGTCTACTGCGTAAGTGACTTATGAGATGTGCTAGAGAGTCTTCCTCCGTACTAATACCTTAAGTGTCTTCTATTAACATTGAAGAGACGTTTAAGTCTTCTCTTTATAGAAGAGACTTTTTAGGATGGGGTCGCGGTGGAGCAGATTTCAAAAGAATGACCATGACGACAAAGGCGGATCAGGTTTGAAAATCTGACAACTAAAGTAACCAGACAAAAATTACCTCATGTCTAGTTACGCTAACCTCGATGCAGAACGTACTTCACTGAGTTTGGCGGGAAACGCCGTGTGTGCGTATGTGTGTGTGTGTGTATGTGTGTGTGTGTGTGTGTGTGTGTGTGTGTGTGTGCGCGCGTGCGCGTGTGTGTGTGTGTGTGTGTTTTGTGTGTGTGTGTGTTTGTGTGTGTGTGTGCGTGTGTATGTGTGAGTACGCGCGTGAGTATACATGTTTGTGTTTGTGCGTATGTGTGCATCGAGTCATATGAGTGTGACATACATGTATATAGTTTCATTTGTCGTTAGGCTTGATTCTGTATTTCTTTCAATTTTCCTGTTTTGACACGCAGGTATATTTTTAAAAATATTTTTTATGTGCGTTGTATGACTGTGAATTGTATTATTTTTCTTTCAATGGAAATTGTACCTGAATGTTGCCCTGGGGAGGGGGGGGGGAGGGGGCGGGGGTCGTGTGAGTGTGTGTATGCGTGTTGTGTAGTGTGTGTGCGTAGGTGTGTGTATGTGTGTGTGCGTGTGTTGCAGTATGTGCGTGTGTGTATGTGTGTGGTGTAGAATGTGTGTGGGTATTGTAGAGAGTGTTTATGCCTGTGTGCTTTTATTTACTTTCGTGTGAAACTGTTGTTTTGTTTGTGATAGTGTTCAATGGTAGCTCTTAGCTTAATGGTAGTAACGACAAGTTTGAAAATTGGTCCTGTTGCCAAATACTTTTATCGTTATAAAATAAAGGTTCATTGTTCATTGTTCATTGCTCATTGTTCTCTCTCAATTCATATTCAGGTAAAACCCATTTAAAACTTTTTTAACGTGCCTTGCACACTCATTTCCAATCAGCGTGACTTCTCAGTTGGCCTGATAAACATAATACAGTTGATAACACGTATAAGTCAAATATTTTATCTTTCTCCATACATTTACTAATTGAACGTCTATCGTATTGTCGGTGTCGATATAAGCTATTGATGCTGCTGATTCTATGACAGTGTCTCAGATGTGTATAAGATTAATGCTATGCACCAATTTATTTCCCTTGCTTTTGCAGTTACAAATTCTTCAACGCAACTTTTTTTGGGTTGTTGTTGTTGTATGCTGTGTTATTTTCCTGTTCTTTTCTATTTGTTTAC
>BTPG01000001.1:201331379-201343879 GCA_036245525.1 Semisulcospira habei
CTCACGTAAAATATAAAATTACGTACAAACTAAAACTACGTCATGACATGACGTTTTTTATACCAGTGACCCGTTTGCCCTGTGCCCCTTACAGAGCTCACTGACGTATTGGCAAATGTGCGAGGTGTTTTCAGGTTAAATTTTGAATCAGAGTACACATTGACGAGAAAGTGGCCCTTACACGAAACATCGGTTGACCAGCATTTGAGTCCGTATTGGTATAAAAGTTTAATAGATATTTTGCATATAGCTAGATTAAAGGAAGACATTGAATGAGTTCGATATCCAGCATTGTACATCTTTAACTTTTTGAATGATAATTAATTCATATTTAGAAGAAGAAATAAATACTATTAAGAGAAAATTAAAATCTGCGCAGACAGTAATGTAAATAAATCAAATTTGCCATTATTTTGTCTCTACGAGATGGCATCAAGCACGCATCCAATGGTACTAAAATTGGAGCATTCATTTACAAGAAAATATCCCGTTTATGAACAACGTTTGACTTGATACTTTGTACACGGTATTATTATTATTATTATTATTATTATTATTATTATTATTACATAGATAGGTTGAAAAATTATTACATAGATAGGTTGAAAAAAAGGCCTTGAATTAACTTGACAACCAGTTTCGTACATCTTCAACTGTTTCAGTGAAAAATATGGTGCGTTTAAAATTTTCAGACTCACAATGTTTACGATTTTTTTAAAAGGTTACAAATCTTTGAATCCTTTTACGAAAAAAGGAAATCTTCTCATTTTTAAAACATGAACTAAATGCACTGGATTACTAGTTATTCATATCCGACGTGAGAGGACTTAAAAAATGACTGTAAATTGAGTGCTTGGAAAACATAACTTTCAACCTCTCGGTCTGCGGTTGTTTCCCCTATTTTAGTGTGACATATATGGCTTCTGCCAAACGATATACTTTGCACCAAATGTTAAGGACCACCTAGATTTGAAAGTGTCAATTTTAAAAGGTCGCGACTTGCTCAAGTCAGCTAAATTGACCAACCGATCTTACTGGTTTTGCTGATCACTTCTCAGGTGTTGGTTCTGTAGCAGAATGAAATCTAGACCCAGTTCTGGTTTTGTAATATAGGCCCTTGCTGATGCATCAAATGAGGGTAAACTTAATTGAATACCATGGTCACTGCAGTACCGATCCAAGAATAAAATTACCTGTTGATAGTAATGATGTGGGTACAAGCTGGGGCCTGCGCGTGAAACTTTATCATATGACATCTTGTATCTGTTCCCATCATCTGCCAGCTTAACTCCTTCAACTCCGACACGCCACGGCAAGACATGGATCGAGCGTGATAGTTCAAGGGTTGTGCCAGAATAGCTTCGCGCCCATAGGCGCCAAGCTATTCTGACACAAGCCTTGAACTATCACGCTCGATCTGTTTCCAGAAGTGTAATACAGTCTTCAGGGGGCAACTTCCAAATTTGCGGATTTCGGCCCTGGAGCAGAATGTGTTAATCTGCACATCAGGGTGTAGGTTAAAACTGTTACCACCTTCCACCTGACTTATAACCACGAAACACAGGGTGGGCAAACTGATAAAAACACGCCTCACAGGCCCAACCTGAGACTGTAACTTTGATCGGAGAGCATGGCCAAGCAATCGCTATCGTAAGCAACAGATCAGAGATTATGAAAAGGCGTGCATGGCCGGTCATCAGTTTCATTTAAGCTGGCCAGGTGTCCGTTCTGAAGCTGACGCAGCACCAGAAAACTACACAGAATGCTTAAGCAACCTACCATGTCAGATGGACAGATCACTAAAACAGTCGGGCACTAATCAAGAATGAATCCTAGATCTACCTCTAGAACAATGGCAGCCGTATCTTGTCTTCTGAATGTGCAGGCGCGGCCGAAAGTGAGACTTGCACTACGGACAGACATCTCTGGGCATAAATGAACCACTATGAAGCATAACAAAGGACCAGCTGAGAGAACGTCTGAGAACGTCTAAATTTGTCTTCGACTTTGAAATCCGCACATCCCATTTTTCAAAATTCATCAAAATTACACCTTTTTAGTTA
This sequence comes from Semisulcospira habei, assembly GCA_036245525.1. Classification (NCBI taxonomy): domain Eukaryota; kingdom Metazoa; phylum Mollusca; class Gastropoda; family Semisulcospiridae; genus Semisulcospira; species Semisulcospira habei. Next base: position 201,333,443 of record BTPG01000001.1, read on the forward strand.
GCAACATGAAACTTTGGAATATAAATGTTCTGTTCTAAAATTACATTTAGATATATTGGTCGCATGATTTTAACCTTATGTAAGTTTATTCAAATGGTCATTAACTTATGGTGCATAGTACATATGGCCTCTCCAAAGAACACTGGCGCCTTGCATCAGCATCTCTGACCTTCGGTACGCAAAGCACAAAATGCTAATGGACAGACCCTGAAAACCGTCGGTGACACTAATATTCGCAAATCGCGGCAGATCGAACAGTAGAAGGAAGAGAATAAATTACTAGCTTTTCCTGACTATCGTAGTCTAAAGATCTCAGCCGCATTAATAATGTTTGGTCGGAGTGAACAACAACAAGAAAAAATAATGAACTTGCAATGCGTTGGCTGTTTTGCAGACCTTAAATCAGACGTATGGCTGCTTGTAATCAAGTGCCTCTGGTGCACATTACTAGGACACTTTTTTAAAAATCAGTTACTAAAAATGCTGATAGAAAATGGCCATATTGCCAAATAGCAGCTTCCTGTGCGCAAAATAGACCGACCCATTCTTGGGGTGAAATGTCAATCAGACTTAGCCTCTCGACCAATCAAAACGCTGTAGACCATGTGCTTCTGACTTCCACTTTGAAGGTACTGTACATCAACTGATGCTTATGCAAGCAGGGCATGGGAGAGCGTCGATGTTTCCAATATGTTAGTCAATTTTGGCGGTATTGGAGATGCTTGGAAAACTCTGTTGTTATGGGGAGTGTAAATCAGATTTCTGATACCCCAGTCGATAGCCAGGTGTAGAATGTTTTCTTTTCCCGAAGCCTTAATCACGATTGGAATACTCGAAAGAATGGATACTGTGAAAAGCTTGCGGTCGGCCATATGGTCAACTGAACCCTGAGAGAATCACAAGACATCACTACGTATGCTCGAAGGTAAAAATTCTATTTTTCGTGTTCCACCGTAGTATTCTCATTCTGACTCGATCGCTTGTACTTATACACTTGGTCTGCTAAATTAGATCGCAGATCTGTCAGTTCTGTGTGAAGCATTCGTGTTAAACGTAGATCTGTCAGTTGTGAGTGAAGCCGCATTCGTGCGTGTACGCTGACCCCATATGGATGTGAGTGAGAGACGCCTCACTGATGTAATCAGACTAGCACAAGCAAAAATTATCATGGGGAAAAAGGAAACGTTTTTAGATAGACTTCAGAAAAGCGTACTGATGATTGTCTGCAAGAAGAATTTCTTTGAGAGAGTCGGCAGCGGGACATGCCCACATGTAGGTATAGGATCACCCATAATTTCACACTGTAGACACATAAGAACTGATATGACCATTGAAAAGAGCGTATTAAAAAATGTGTAGTCGTGCAAAAATTGAAAGCTCTACCTTTTATAGTTCATGGAAATCAGAGCTTGATTTGGCGAAAGTGAGACGATTTGCGCATTTCATAAAAATGCTAAGTTCAGTGTCGCATAACTACATAATCTGTAGACTGACAATATTGCTTTACTGATTAAACCGATTACCTAATTTGTACTGATTATGTTACAGCTCCAATATTGGTGTACTTCAGAAGATATGTCATCCTAGAAAGTGTACCAAAAATTCAACTTCGAATAGCGCGCTTTATTATGCTAGCATTCTACACTCCGCTCTTTCCGTGAAGTACGCGTAGCACGTTTGGGGCGGAGCAAAATAAAAAGTGGGTCGGTCTGTTAAAGGTAACAGAGCATTTCAAACTTGTCAGTCGCCGACAATGAAAAATTTGACTCACTTACTACTCGGGCCTATATTTGTGACTACATTAGGCCCTTTCTGCCGTGCGCGGACCAACGGCGACCGACTACGGCGACCTACTTCGCCCCCCCCCCCCACCCCCCGGGTCTGCTCTGGGGGACTTGGGTGGGATTCACTACTTTTTAGTTCCCAGGGTCACCCTGGTCAGCCCCGCAGGGTGGGTTTTCCTCTCTATTCTGGGGCATGTGTTTCTACCCTTGGTCCATTCACCTGTATTTTCCTTTTTTAAACTATCGCTACTATCTGCGCTGCCTGTAGCTCTTGATATTGGATGTGTGTTGCTAACTGGTCTTAGGTTTATATTGCGTATTAGACCGGATGGTGACATACATTCAATATTCTGTTTTGTCTTTTTTTTTCACAAGCAGTGCAGGCACGTCCTGAGCACGTCTTGTTGCTGTCGGGACGTTAAACAATGTACAACCAACCGACTTCGGCCCGATGGCCTTTTGCGTATTGGGTTGTCTGTCCGACGTCTTTCACCTTATCGTTTTCTTGAGGAAACAGATATGAATCTTAGTGAGACGTATCCAATCGCATCATTTTCAGGGCCGCCTAACTCATTGGAGACGCACCGTATACGGATACGCGGCGATTCGCCGCGTATCCGAATACGGGTTTCCAATGAGTTAACCCCTACCCTGCCAATGAACGGAGATTGTGTTTTAAAATGTTGTAATTCAACAGAACCTGCAGATGTCCAAGGAACGCGGATGCAGAGTGGTCTCAGCAAGAGGCATGGATCCTCATGAGCCCCGCCACCCCCCCCCCACCCCCACCCCCCCACCCCCACCCCCCCCCCCCCCACTCGCAGTTTTCGGGACTCGAGTATCTAAGCTTCTTGCAGCTGAATGTTCGCATTTTCTTGGCATTCAAAGGGTTCCATTCAATTCGTCTCCATCGTCACCTCCGTCTTTCTGTTCAAGGGGAAGGCGCTGCTCGAGTGGTTATGCTTAAAGTAGAAAACACTGGAAGAGGATACACTGCAAACGCCAGCGAAGCGCCCCTGAGACTGGGCTGCATCGCAATTGGGAACCCGCTGCCAAGCATTCGGGCGTTCGTCGAGTACTCTAACGGCGGGCTCACGCAAGTCACAGTTTCACAGATCGTCAGCTGTTCGTTAACTGCCGGGGCAAGGCGAACGATTTCCGGCCAGCTGCAAGAGACATAAATCCTCATGAGCCCCCGCAGTCGCGGGGGCTCATGAGGATTTATGTCTCTTGTTTTATAAGTCTTAGGTTCTTTTTGCCCATTTGTGTCTCGTTGAGGATGTCGGTCAGTGTGCAGTCGATTCGGACGCAAAAGTCGCGCTCGCTGGCAGCGAAGGGATTAAACTATTAGTTGTTTCCATAGGCGGCAAAATATTGGCTTTGGACCACATCATGACGCCGCCTGAGTAAACGAGAGTCTATTCTCGACATTTTTCACATGTCCAGATCTGAACAACGGATTTGTCAGTTCCAAAACTAAAAAGCGTGGATGTTTAGAAATTACTAAAGGGTATGTCAGACGGGGGCTGAAAACAGTTTTGTGAAAAACAAAAACAGAGCTGTTTTGAAAACACGCTGTGTGACATGGCTCACAAAACTGTTTTTGAAAACAGTTTCCTACTGCTTCCAGAATTTAGAACCGATCCTAAAATCTTGCAACTGTTCCGGAAAACATGGCTGCTTGAACCAATCAACGTGAAACAAAAGAACACGGTGACGGCCATTTTGATACACAACAAAGACCTTTCACAACTCCCTTCACCAAAAGATCGCTAAAGGGAAACAACTATGGAAAATATATACATGCAACACAACAACGCGGTTTCTCCGTGTGACATGCTCGAAGCAAAACAGTTTTCGAAAACTCTTGTTTTAGTTAACTGTTTTCAGAAGCTTTACCGTTTGACAAGGCCTTAAGCAGTTCTCACATGCGAGATCCATGCTTTTTGCCCATTTTTTGTTTCATTTACATCTGTATTCCTTGCGAGAATGCCGGGTATACGCATTATATCAAGCAAACTTTGGCTCAGTATAATATACACGAGACTGTGAAACGGAGGTTAGTGAAATTAAAAATGGTTCAAGCAAATTCGTCGGAATTAATCTTTGAATCGTGTCATTATTCTTCATTCCGATAGTTCCCAACACGTCGCATTTCTTGTGCTCCTCAGTATACACAGTAATGTCACCTCGCCTACGAACGTATATCCAGTTCTTTCCGCTGACGATTTTGTTAAATGATACTCGTATCGTACTTTGAAAATCATCGTGAAAGACGAAAAGTTCAAGTATGTAGATGAAACCTTTATACAACATTTCTTCTTCACCTGAAGACGGATCTAATACGTCGTGCAAGGATGCAACTAGGCGTCGGACCTCGGTCACATTCCGATTGCAGGAGGCCGATAAACTCATTTGAGACGTGCCGCCTCCGGATACGCGGCTTATGCATAAGCCGCGTATCTGGATGCGACACGTCTCAAATGAGTTAATGAAGGTGTCAGAAGGTCAAATGTCCTGTTATAATTGCCTCGAAGCTGCCTATGTCTGTTCTATTCTTTGTTGTCTTGCACTTCGTATTTTACACAGCGCATTGTCAGTGACCGCTCACGAAACACTATCTTATGTGTATCTACTATACTGACGAGCAAAAGAAACGCGATATCATTCGAGTCATCGGAAAAACTGAAGTGTTTCCGATGGCGGACTCGAATGATGTCGCATATCTTTTGCTTATCAGTACTCAATTCTATATGGCGGACATCATATATTCGTGTTGGCAGACCCAGGACATTTGATCCGTCTGTGGAAATGTCCAGATACATCCCTGGTCGTGTTGACCTTTTCCTGAAAATTCACGATAGGGTTTGTTTAGGGTTTTATCTACCAACTTCAGCTTTTCTCTCATTTATATTTCACCGCCGTGAGATGGCCTTGGTTGCCTGCTCGGCGTTGAACCCAAATAACTAACCAACTCATTTATATTTCACCGTCAAACGACAAGTCAGCTGAAAGAACTGGGTGGCACCCAGTTCTTTCAGCTGACTTGTCGTTTGACGGTGAAATATAAATGTTGACTCTCTTCCAGGCGATTGTCTGGGGAAAAATCGGACACAAGAGTTGCGTTTCGTAGGCAGAACAACTATACCGTGCTCTCCCCGTTCTGCGGCATCACGGACACGTACCGGTGTGAGGCAGTTAACGACAAAGGAAACGATTCCAGAAAGATCACTGTCTTCTCTTCGTGTGAGTATATGTGGAAAAGTAATAAATGTGTTTTGACTCTCTCTCTCTCTCTCTCTCTCTCTCTCTCTCTCTCTCTCTCTCTCTCTCTCTCTCTCTCTCTCTCTCTCTCTCTCTCTCTCTCTCTCTCTCTCTCTCTCTCTCTCTCTCTCTCTCTCTCTCTCTCTCTCTCTCTCTCTCGCTCGCTGGAAAAGTCGCCAACATCAACGACAACTTCTGAGCCCCCGTGTGCATCTCCGCTAACCCCCGAGCGCAAAGAGCCGGCAACAAAACGACCATCTTCAGATACCGACAAAGCCACCGACCTTTCTGCACTCCAAAACCCAAACGGCCCGGCACCCAGACGCTACTTCTCGGCGATTCGATACTACGCGGCCTTCATGGAGACCTGATGTCTGTCACTGGCACAGACAAAGCGCAGGTCGTGTCAGTGTCAGGCCTCGACAGAGCCGGCATCCTCCAGCACCTTCACGATGCCGACCCCACGAATGCAGTCACCACAGTCGTCATGCATGTCGGCATCAATGACTGTAAGCGTCGGTTCATCATCGGCAAGAAGGGCTGGAAGGATGTGATTTCTGCTGCCAGACGAGTCTTCCCCAAGGCAGAAATCTTCATCTCATCCATCCTGCCCACGATCAACGAACGTCAGCAGCCGGATCCATGCGTCACAGACACTAACCTTTGTCTCAGGGAGGTGTGCCACTCGCTGAAGGTCAACTTTATTGACAACGACCAAGTGTTCTACACAAGGACCGGCGAGGTAAAGAGCGGGTGGTTTAGAGACGCCATCCATCCGAACAAGCGGGGCACCAGTGCTCTCGCTGTAAACATCAAGCGGGCGTACTCTGGTCGTACCTCCCACAAAGTAACCCGCCCCACTGAGGATGAACACCAAAACCCACACCGCCACGGACAGCTAAATGTACCCGGGCATGGTGGTAAAAACGGGCATCCGGGCCCTAGAGACCAAGAGCCTCAACACAGTCAGCGCTCTCAGCACGCAGCCAGTTCAAGCTTGGCGCCCCGATTCCGCGAGGAGCAGGCTGTGACGAAAGTCTTCAGAATGGCGCCCAGATTCCACCAAGAGCAGGCTTTTGCAAAAGACTCTAGTCAGCACGATCCGAACCATGCTGACCGTACACCAGCGCCGTTTGCGTATGGCGGTGGATCAAAGACCGGGGCTGCTCCAGAACACAAGCCACAGCAGTCCGGCTATGATCGCACATCAACACTCATGGGCGCCCCTTCCTACATGGCAGGCGGTCGACCTGTGTACCCCTACCCGTACCCCAAACCCCCAACTTTCCCCTATCCCCCGCCGCCCCCACCCCCTGGAGTGCCGCAGCTTAGTGAGAGTGACTGTGCCGCCTTGTTTTCGCTTCTTCAAAAGTTCAGGCCACGCGCCGGAAATTAGGACACGCGTCCCTAGGTGATAGCCATTTCGACATTCTTTGATAAAGTCCCACTGTGCGCGTTTTGTGGACCAATTATTGACAGTAATTTCCAATCTGCTATTATCATTTCCCGATTTAAATACACTTCTTTCACTTAGCGATTTTAAAATTATTATAGTTGTACCATTTTCTTAGACTTTAAATTTGTTTGTTTTTCTTTTTTCTTATTTTTAAGTCGTCAAATAAGTTTTGTGTAGTATGAACTTTGTCGCAGGTGAACGTGCATAGTTCCTTGACAAGTCATTTTTCGTTTGTTTTCTTTTATAGTTGCTGTCTTTGTTATTTTTTGTTGACATAACCAAGCAAGAAACCCGTAAACATTCTGCTGAACTTAGACTAAGCGCATGATAAACATTGTGTTTCTTTGCCGTGTATTCTTTTATTGAGCTTATTTAAAGCATTCTATAGATATTGATATTAGTTGATTTTTATTTTTTATTTTTGGGGATTATTTTTTTGTGACCATATTAATTTTGTATTATATCTTTCGCTACATTTGCGTTTTTACCGACATGCAAAATCGTAATCTAAATACTGTTCCGAAACGAACAGACGAACTGAGAATTGGCCATCTTAACATATACCATCTAGTTAACAAGGTGCCCGATTTATCTGTGTTCCTAAACACGCCCTTACATTTTCATATTTTTGGTGTGTCCGAGTCGAGGTTTAAAAGTTCAATAAGGGATAACTCCATTTCTGTCCCAAATTTCTCAGTACTCCGCAGAGATGCCTCAAGCCCACAACACACTGGACTAGCTGTATATATACATAATTCAATACTTGGTAACGTCAAACGGCGACAAGACTTAGAGTCAGCTCAAGTGTAAAGCTTGTGGGTAGAAGTGAAGACATCTAAATCACCCCCTGTCCTCATTGGCTTATTTATAGAAATCCCGCAGCCAGCTGGGACTGGTATGATGACTTCGTAGCAATGATGGATAGCGTAATTCAAAATAAAGCTGACGTTGTTCTTTTGGGCGATTTTAATATTGATCTTTCTAAATCTAAAGGGTCCAATGCTGCATGGGCGTCAACAACAGCACTATTCGGTTTAGAACAGTTAATTAAAACCCCCACTAGAACCACATGTACATCTTCAACCCTGATTAATCATATTTATGTGACAAATGATGATAAAATATCAAATGTACATGTTCCCTCCTTAGCTGTCAGTGACCATAACCCAGTATGTTGCACAGTCTCCATGAAACTAGACAAAGAGAACAAAAATAGACATAAAACAATTAAATATCGTTCTTTCAAAACATTTAATAACGGCGACTTTCTGCGGGATCTGTATAACCACACTTCTCCTGACAGTGCCCTGTCGTACTGGATGGATCTATTCCTTGGAGTCCTAAATAAGCATGCGCCCATACGAGAAAAACGAGTTAAGCACTCTACCCTGCCACCCTGGTTAACAGTAGATGTCAAACAGGTCATGTCATTTAGAGACAAACTTAAGAAAGAAAAACAGTTTGATGAATATAAGAAACAACGAAATCGTGTTAAATACTTAGTGAGAGCGTCAAAAAAACTGTTCTTCCAGGAAATGATTAGGGACAAAAAAGATACAGCATCGGTGTGGAAAGCCCTGAACGTTAAAAAAAAGGGTAAATCAGCCCCTGAAATACCATCCCATTTGTCAGCTGATATATTAAATAAGCACTTCCTATCGACAGCTGAAACACTTGCTCAGTCAGCTGCAAGTAGTAATGCAGAGTACCAAGTTCCTAGTGTACTGGAAAAATACTGTGAGGCCAAAAATATACTGCAGACATTCATCATTCCTGATATTACCGTCGCTGAAGTCGGCAAATTCATCTCTAGCATGCCGAACAAAATGTCCACCGGGATGGATGGTATAGACAACAAAATTCTGAAAATGTCACTACTATATACGGTAGAGGCACTCACTTATATCTTTAACCTCTGTATAAAACACAGCACGTTTCCAACTATTTTCAAAGAGGCCAAGGTAATTCCAATCCCTAAATCAAAAGATCTTGAAGATGTCAATAACTACCGTCCTATATCACTTTTGTCGGCCCTGTCAAAGCCCCTTGAAAAACACATACAAAAACACCTCCTCGATTTTCTAGAAAAGGGCAATTTCATAAATATTCATCAGTCCGGCTTTAGACCGAAACACTCATGTCAGTCAGCACTGGCACACATTGTAGACAGCTGGCTGGAATCAATAAATAAAAACCTGATGTCTGTAGCTGTTTTCTTAGACCTACAAAAAGCATTTGATCTTGTCGACCATGACATTCTCTTAAAGAAGCTAGCAGCGTACCATATAAGTGAAACTGCCATAGCATTTTTTAGATCATACCTAAAAGACAGAAAACAAAAGGTATATACCCATGGAAAATACTCTAAACAAGGACAAGTTAACTACGGTGTCCCCCAGGGGTCGATCTTGGGACCTCTTCTATTTATAATATTCATTAATGATTTGCCTTTGCATATTACTAACACTGATGTTAATTGCAACCTGTTTGCGGACGATACGAGCCTCCATGTTTCGGGTAAAAAAAAACAGCTGACATTAACATTAGCTTACAAAGTAGTCTCAGCGAAGTTTCCGACTGGTGCAGAGAGAATCATATGGTTCTTCATCCAGGAAAAACAAAGAGTATTTTAATCACTACACGACAAAAACACCAACGCCGACCACAGCCGTTACATTTACAACTGAACGCTAAGCCGATAGAACAAGTCACGGAGAGTAAATTCTTGGGAATACACGTTGACGAACAATTATGTTGGGAGACGCATATAAATACAGTCTGTAAAACCATTGCTAAAAACGCTTTCCTGTTGTCCCAGCTTAGACAAGTAACGGATACACATACTCGTAAACTGTTTTTTCATGCCCATAAATCAAGCCTCACGTTGATTATGTCTCCACAGTGTGGGACGGTTGTAGTGATGTTCACGTGAACAGGTTAAACTCTATATATAAAAGAGTTGTCAAAATGATAGATACGCGGTCCATTCCTACCATAGACAAATTTAGACATCTAAACATTCTCGGCCTGCGTCAACAACTTAATTTCAACAAATGCATCCTCATGCACAAGATATTAAATAACATGACACCGCAGTATCTAACCACCAAATTTGTGCCACAGCAACAACGCGAACGGTCCTCAAGGAACAATACTTTACCCCTACCTCTGCCTAGAATTGACCTCTTTAAAACTAGTTTATCCTTTTCTGGACCGTTTGTATGGAACACTATTCCTGCACATTCGAAGACTATAGCCTCACTTGGAATCTTTAAAACGAAACTTTTCGATTATCTGATGAGCCAAACATAACAACACTGGGCATTTAAACAAACCCTGATGGTTAGTGCTTTCATGTAATATAATTATGCATTTATCTATATTGTTTGTATGTGTGTGTGTGTGTATGTGTGTGTGTGTGTGTGTGTGTGTGTGTGTGTGTGTGTGTGTGAGAGAGAGAGAGAGAGAGAGAGAGAGAGAGAGAGAGAGAGAGAGAGAGAGAGAGAGAGAGAGAGAGTGTGTGTGTGTGTGGTATAAGATAAATGTTAAGTGTTATTATTATTTTGTGTCATTTTTTTTTTAAATTTTATTGTTGCATGAAATAATACTCACAAACCAGATAGGTGAGGCTAGCGCTGGCAGAATTGTATAACAAACCAAGGGGAATTACTCAGCGCTGGACAGAACAGTTCTAAATAACTGTCCAGCGCTGAGTAATTCCCCTTGGTTTGTTATACATGAAATAATATGTGTAAATATAATTCTTTATTATTATTATTATCTTTTAATCTATTTTATGTTGTAGATGTTAGCAACGGCAAGTTTGTAAAATGACGATTTGTTTCTGTCAAAACTTTTTACCGTTGATAAATAAAGTTTCATCATCATCATCTCTCTCTCTCTCTCTCTCTCTCTCTCTCTGTTGTCTCTGTC
>BTPG01000001.1:201346379-201373879 GCA_036245525.1 Semisulcospira habei
AGGAACATGCATACCAAGTGGTCTCAGCAAGAGGCTTAGATCCTCATGAGTCCCCGCCTCTGCGGGGGCTCATGAGGATCTATGCCTCTTGCACTTGGGTGATGTTTACCTTTCCTCGGCAGTAAATGGGTTAAAATGTCAAACTAAATCACCAATCAAAACCTAATCAAAGAAAGGACCACGACTTGAAACCAGGACCCGGAAGACAAGAGAGTACAACGTAAGTTGAACAAAAGAACAAAACCTAACTAAAAAAGGACCACGGCTTGAAAATAGGGTCATGAATACAATCGTGTACAATATAAGAATAAACTACCCCTCCCCCCAAAAAAAAAAAAAATAAAAATAAAAAATAAATAAATAAATAAATAAAATAAATAAATAAATAAATAAATAAAATAAAAATAAATAAATAAATAAATAAAAATAATAAATAAATAAATATATAAAAACTATTTTGAAAAAAAAACACAACAAAACAACAAACAAAACAAACAAAAGAACAACAAAAACAACACGCACTCATCAACAACAAACAACAAAACAAACAAACACAACAACAAACAACCCAACAACAACAAAACAACAAACGAACAAGGAACCGCGACCTGAAATCAAAGTCATGAATAGTAGCATGTAAAAAGTAAAAGTGTGAACTCGTCAAGAAAGAGAGAACCAGGACAGTGTGCATTTGTCTCGTGTTTTGGACGCGAAATTCGTGATCACTGGCAAAGAAGGGGTTAAATCTTTACTGCCAGTGGACACAGGTTGTGTTTCTGAAATGTGTGTTAACTCATTGTACCCCAAGACCGAATCCATGCGTGGAGAAAATGAAATTTAAAAGGGAAGAAGTACTACTTGATTTCAAATGAAGGCTACGAAAGAAAGCGCAGAAAAACAAAATCACCAAACAAGTAAGGAACACAAATCTGAAGCCACTGTGTGGTGTCCAAAGTCAGCCCCCCCCCCCCACCCACTCCCCCTCACACCTGCCCCTACCCTCACCCTTGGTTGTCGGTGGCGTTTTTAACCGCGGCGACAAAAAGCGCCTCCGACAAGCAAGGGGTTAAACAATAACCCGAAGCTAATCATGACTGAAGACTGTCGGTGATCGTTCTTTCAATTTTTTATCCCAAGTGTCCGGAACTCGCTGCCAGTCGAACTGCGGAATCTGCCAACAACGTCCCAGATTAAATTTCACTTGAAGACCTTTCTGTTTTTGTCAGGCCTTTGGCACGTAGCTGATCGTTTTTCTTACCAATCTGTTGACTGTTTTTTCTTTCAGATTATAGTTTTTGATCGGTCAGGAAAGTGGATGCAATGTTCAGGGAAGGAATTGGCTGGGTGGTTTAAAGTAGAGTATGATTGTGCATGTGCGCGTGTGAGAGAGAGTATGCTCTTGTGCATTGTGCATGTGCACGTTTTTGGGGAACAGCGCTTTATGAGAACTATGTATGATTTGTACCGTCCTTTATTTTTGTCACCCGTGACTTCAAAAGCAAATCTCTAGTGGTGATTGTCATGAGTCAATCAGCTTCCGAACACTGAATCTTCATTAGTACGCAAAGCGTTCGCGGATGTTTTAAGACAGTGATCAGTTCAATGGACTTGGAGCATTAAAAAAAACACCAACAACACAAAAGCTACATCAAAGAATGCAGGTTTCACGCGAAGGTTACGTCACACTGACATTGACTCGACGCGACCTATTGTTAAGGTGGGCTCTCATGCCTTCCAGTTTAGCCATATTTTTAAACGACCTACTCTAGGCAGTAGAAGATTAACTCATTCGAGACGTGCCGCCTACGGATACGCGGCATGAGCCGCGTATCGGGAGGCGGCACGTCTCGAATGAGTTAATCTTTCGCAATATCTCCCGTATGACTGTTCTTAGTTTGTCATACAATAATGCTGGGCAAAAAATACGAAGTTTGAAAATAATGCTGGGCAAAAAATACGAAGTTTGAAAATAATGCTGGGCAAAAATTACGAAGTTTGAGTGTCGTACAATGCAAGGCTTTATCTGCGCTTCTTCTCCGTCGTACGCAGGAAAGTTCCTTCCGTTTTAGCCCAAAATGTAGTCGAAAACCGTGCCAAATCACATGGATTGCAAAAAAGGAGGGTAGAAAGCCTTAACTTATGGGGTACAACATTGCATCGGCGAATTTTCACAGTTAAATCTTTGTAACCTCAAAGACCGAAATCCCCAAATTTTGCCGTTGTCCTCTGACGACTTCAGTGCAGTGCAGGACACGGATCGACCATGATAGTTCAAGGGTGATGCCAGAATAGCTTGGCGCCCATAGGCGCCAAGCTATTCTGGCAACACCCTTGAACTATCATGGTCGAACTATCATGGTCGATCCATATCTTGCTGTGGTGTGTCTGGGGTAGAATGAGTTAAATCCTGTCACGGACACGCCCTTGACCGGCGGTTTATTTTCTTTATTTCTCAGAAGAAGCGCTACAGTTTGATGAAAACTATGGTGATGACCCCCAGCAATCTGCAGACGTGACCGCCCCCGACTCTCCGAGCCCTACTTCGAAGGAACTCAGCAACCCTGGCGAAGCGACTTCTCTGACTAGTGTTGAAAGCGAGACGGAGACGACTTTCGACAGTCTGGTTGGCGACGATCTCTTGAAAGTTGAAGATGCAGGGGCGAAAGAAAACGCCGACGAAACCTAAAACAAGTGTAACCCTTTCACTGCCGATGCCAAGGCGAACGCTACACACGTAGCTGCAAGAGGCATTAATCCCCACGAGCCCCCGCGTTCGCGGGGGCTCGTGGGGATTAATGCCTCTTGTCATTCCTAGGTTGCTTGTGTGCCTACGTCTACATATCTGCCTCTGCGTTCTTCAAGCGAAACATTTCGGACAGTGTGCATTTGTCTAGTGTTTTGGACGCGAAATTCGTGATCACTGGCAAAGAAGGGGTTAACCCTTCACTGCCCGAGGACACAGGTTGTGTTTCTGAAATGTGTGTTAATTCACTGAGCACCAAAGAGCCCAAGCCAACCAGGCCACACGGATACAAAGCTCGTGGTGTCAGCAAGAGGCACAGATCTTTATGAGCACTCGCAACTGTGGAAGGGGGGGGGGGGTGGTGCAACGTATGAGGATCTACGTCTCTTGCAATTGGATCCTGTTCACTGAAGGGGTTAAGGCAACGTCAGTCGTGGATTTCACTTCTTTTTATGACGTTTGTAAAGACGTCAGAGACATTTTGCTTAGCCAGTTAAAACTCAATAGAACACTAAAAGCTAAAAATAGTCAACATTTTCTGGGTTCTTGAGAGTTAATAATAATAATAATAATAATAACAATAGTATTATTATTATTATTATTATTATTATTATTATTATTACGAGTTGCAATGACTACCATATAATAATATATTATTATTATTATTATTTCGAGTTAAAATGATTACCTAATAATAATAATAATAATAATAATAATAATAATATATATTATATGGTAGTCATTGCAACTCGTATTAATAATAATAATAATAATAATAATAATAATAATAATAATAATAATAATAATAATAATAATAATAAATTTATATTATTGTTATTATTATTTTTATTATTAACTCTCAAGAGCTCAGAAAATGTTGACTATTTCGAGCTTTTAATGTTCCATTTAGTTTTAACTGGCTAAGCGAAATGTCTCTGACGACTTTACAAACGTCATAAAAAGAAGTGAAATCCACGACTGACGTTGCTTTAACCCCTTCAGTGAACAGGATCCAATTGCAAGAGACGTAGATCCTCATACGTTGCCCCCCTTCCCTCCCACCCTCCGCAGTTGCGAGTGTGCTTTTGCTGACACCACGAGCTTTGTATCCGTGTGGCCTGGTTGACTTGGGCTCTTTGGTGCTGAATTATTATTATTATTATTATTATTATTATTTCGAGTTAAAATGATTACCTAATAATAATAATAATAATAATAATAATAATAATAATAATAATAATAATAATAATAATAATAATAATAATAATAATAATAATAATAATAATAATAATAATAATGTAAGGGATAGTACAGTGGCAGACAGTACTCAGTTTGCTGAATTAGGACATGTGTTTACTAAATGGCAGAGCGAACAAAAGTCGATTATTGTTCCTTCCTTCACACTTGCATACTTTGGCCAGTCTTGCGCGGTAGGAGTTAATAACCTTTGCCGACAGGCAGCGATCACCGCTGCAGAGTGACACTAAGTTAGCATGATTAATGGGAGCCGTTGAATTTAAAGAGGTACATTGCTGGCTAACGAACTCTTTTTGCTTTCCATTAATCTAGCTATATGCAAAATATCTAATTTTTAATTTTTTTATTTTATTATTTTTTTTTTTTAATACGGACTGAAATGATCAACCAGTTTTTGTGACACGGCCATTCTCTCGTCAATGTGTAACTTAATTAAAGTGGTGTTTAGACGAGGGAGGAGTGATAAACATATTTTAAACGGAGGGAAAGAGGACTGAATGCGTGGGAGGGGGGCGGTGTCCGGTAGCGGAAGTACTGAGTAGGTGGGGGAATTTCCCGACTGTGGGATGCTATGATGAGAGATGGAGATTGAGAGAGAGAGAGGGAGGGTGAGAAAGCCTGTAGGGGGTGAGTGCGTAGGCGAGTATGAGCGAGGTATGAAAGTGTGTGGGAGGTGAATACGTGGGCGGTTACAGGAGTGATAAAGGGACGGTACCGACCGAATACGCCAGTCAGCAGCAGCAGTCAGGCGACAGCTAGAAATTGAAATTGCGAGAACTGACCTCTGCTGCTGAAGGGGTTTATACAAGCCACAGCTTGCGGCGTGGTGGGGCTACCTGGGCCCTGGCTTGTGGGGTGCCCGGCGAGCTGGTGAAGTGTTTGGGGGACTGGAAAAGCACTGCATACCTATCATACTTGGACCAAATACCTCAAAATATTCAAGATTTCTACAGGTATGAAAGTGTGTGGGAGGTGAATGCGTGGGCGGTTACAGGAGTGATAAGGGGACGGTACCGACCGAATACGCCAGTCAGCAGCAGCAGTCAGGCGACAGCTAGAAATTGAAAACCCACCATCCAACCCCAAGCAACCACCTTTGTAATCTGCTGCATATAAAGTGTCCATAATTATTTTTTTTCCTTTGTTTTTTATAAGCATGTTCTATGTAGCACATGATAAGTCTGGCAACTACCTTACATTTTCTTTGTTTGTTGTTCTTTTTATTATGAGATAGTACTATATTGAAATGAATTGCCTCGGCTCAGTTGTACGCAGGGTGTTTTTTTTTTTTTTTTTATGAAGGTCCTTTTTGTGTTCGGATTTGTTGTTTTGTTTTTTAGTTTGTGTGTATTGTTGCAGGGCGGGGGGGGGGGCAGGAAACAACCAGTAAACCTACTGGTTGGGTTAGATGTTGTCTTACGTGTTTGACAAGTGAGAGTCACGGGAATAAAACGCCTCCGTTATTTTTGCCCAACTGACAGAAAAAGTGTTGCCGCCGCGTGTTCAGTGTATAAGCGTGAGGAAGTAGTGTGGAGTTGAGCGTGAGACTGAGGTGTGATAGAGCGTGTGGTCGTGTGCGCTGTTCTGACAAAAACCTCGCCCAAGTTCTGGTCCGGAACTCTGGCCAGCCATTTATTGGCCGAGAGGGGCGATGATGTCAGAACAGGGGCGCACTGAAGGGAGGGAGAGATTGAGATCGGGAAAAGGGGAGGGAGGGGGGAGGCATGAGAGTGACTGGAGTTTAAAATCCCAAACAACTACCTCGGGAGAATTCCTGTAGGAAAATATACTAACGTTTGAAGTTTGTCTATCGACAAACGGCGGCGCAAAGTCGCTGACACACACACACACACACACACACACACACACACACACACACACACACACACACACACACACACACACACACACACACACACACACACACACACACATACACACACACACACACACCACACCACACACCACACGCACATGCACATGGAGAAAAAAGCCTCAGAGTGGGTTACGTACCATTTTATGTGAAAATGGGTTCCCATATTTTTATTTATTCTAGGGCTCTGGAGTTGATGCGAATGTTTAGAACTCACCTTATAACTAAGCTCTACAACTTAAAATACAATAGACATTTTCTAGAAACAGATCCACTGGGTGGAGAAAAAATGGGTTTCTAACAATAAAGTGGGTGCCTCTCACACACAAACTGGCATTACAGTGAAAATGGGTGTCCTTTTCAAATCATTCATTTCAGCATGGACTATTTTAATAAAATTAGCCGTCTGTAATAAGGTAAAGTTCATGGAATATTTGATGCTTCTTTTCCACATTTATTTGATTGTTGCCATTCTTTTTTCAACTTAATGTGTATTCCTTTTTTTCCCGCATTAAAATTGTCAAGAACAATGACACAACACACAGTGAACAAAATACCTCACTAAACACACCTCTGGTTGATTTTATTATGATTGTTTGGGTGGGGTTGTGGGGGGAGGGGAGGGTGGGGGTCATCACTTTTGGTTTATAGAGCTGCTGAATGCTCTCTTATGAATGAAAGATTTTCATTATCAGTGGAATCAGTAGGTCATTTCAGAGGCGCGCACCGAGTTGCACGTCGAACCACTCACAAATACACATTTGGAGTGCAGCAGATGGATCCAGTTGGCCAAATCCCACATTCCACATTATAGGACAGCTAAGACTGAGAAGCAATCGCGGCGTTTATGGCGCGGTACAAGGTTTAAAACTAAGAAACTGTTGTTTTTATAAGCGTGTCGGGCAACAGTTTTTATTAAAACTGTTTTAAACCTCTTTTAACTCAACTTTTGTTAATGTTAAAAGTGTTTTAATTTACAAGCCGGCATGTCGTAACTGTTATGCATCTATTTCAACGTATAGTGCTGCATATTTTTCCCATTGTCGCCTTCTCTCTGCGCTCAACACTCTACTTTCCAGTCCTTCCCTCAAACGGACAGCATTCACACAAATAATACTTTACTATTATACCTTTTGGCAACGTTAGGTTTCTTTCTCTGACCGAGCATTACATCCGAAAATGGCCCATCCCAGCCTGCACTCTTTTTACTGCACTAAACGACCGACTGCAGCAGACGACGCACGTAACGACGCTGACTGTGTGACGTCATTTGCATTCAATCAATTTGTGCATACAATCCAAGAGGAGATGCAGCCAAAACCAAAGCATTCATAACACCGACAAACCTACAAACCAAGCAACAGGTTGAACCAAAAGGTCGGGCAGGACACAAGACAACAGCAGCCTCACCCAAAGTCTATTCGACCTCTCTCACACTGCGCACTCATACAATCACTTCACTTCATAGCAAGTTGCTCGCGTACAAATATATTGCCCAAGTCCCTGGCACACTGATACATTGCTCTCAAATTTGCCACTAGACATCACCTCCCACCACATCACCCCGGAAGCACAACACAACTCAACACTTTTGTTTACAAAACAAGCGCACCCTCAAATAACAAACCCCATTTTGCATCAACATAAACAATTTACTCCCTCACACAACTACAATACCACCCCACCCCCCACCCCCCCTACCTTTCGTATCTCTCCGTTTCACTTCGGCTCACCGACGCAGTCGACCAATCAGGGCTCTGAGAAGGGTGGTGTCGCACACACACACACACACACACACACACACACACACACACACACACACACACACACACACACATTTTAGGAATTTTGTGCACACACACACACGCACACACACACACACACACACACACACACAAACACACACACACACACACACACACACACACACACACACACACACACACACACACACTGCTGGGACAAGTTCAAACACTAGCGGACTGTCTTTTAAACACAAAAGTGCATGTAAAAATCCCAAAATTCGAAAAAAATGATTTTTTTTAAATTTTTTGTAACAGTTTACCGCAAGACAATGCTGAAACAACCCTCAGAAAAAATGAGTGTCTGACTTGGGCACCCACAATTTTACACACACCCATTTTCCATAAGGATGGTAAAGAAAGTCACCCATTTTGGGGTTTTTGTGTACACTTTCTCTCTCTCTCTCTCTCTCTCTCTCTCTCTCTCTCTCTCTCTCTCTCTCTCTCTCTCTCTCTCTCTCTCTCTCTCTCTCTCTCTCTCTCTCTCTCTCTCTCTCTCTCTCTCTCTCTCTCTCTCTCTCTCTCTACGTTCTCCATCAAGTTTTACGTAGCTGGACGAGACATCATTTTTATCTTGTTACTTCTTTGCCCGAATTAGAGGCCTGTCCGCCTTTGACGTCATGTGTATGCTATTGAACGCGCTCCGACGAGCCCCATCTGAAAGATTTCGTATTTTGAAATAGGAATAACAACAATATAGGACTCCAGCCCAAAGTTGTTCCTATTTTCAAGCTTATCCTTTTTGATCCATCTCCTTCTACCCTAACCCACCCTGACACACAGAAATAAAGACGGACTCTCGGCGCTTCCCGCCATTCGTAAGCTCTGTGTCTGTAGGCTGACGTAGCGACTGCTATTCTGAAGAACAAGAATAATACGAGCAGTGAAATGACGTTACTTCAGGCTTCATGTCCTAATGAGAATGCTTCACTCCCAACCAACCCCTTCGTCTGATTACAAGCTTTGAAGTCTGTGGTGGAACACCCGCTGGTTGACCATCTTCCAGAAACTATGAAAGAATTACGGAACTGCTTAGAGAAATTGTGCACTTCACCACGCAGTCTAAAGTCGTCATGCTGGCTGGCGATCTCCCATCATTTAGGTCTCAGAGGTCAGCGTGAGGTCAAGGTCATGCAGCTCCCTCTGCCGGATAACCTCAAGAACGATGTTAAGTTCTCAGACCTGTTAGAGCGGCTATGTGACGGTGCTGTAAAAGACACTTGCAACGCGGACTTCGACAATGAGTCCTCCATGTCTTTCTGCTTATCTTACTCTTCCTACAACGTGTGTCCGACACTTCTGCGTGACAGCAGACCCATTGCTTGGGTAACAGACGATTTCCCTTAACTCATTCTACCCCAGACACACCACAGGAAGATAAGGATCGACCATGATAGTTCAAGGGTGATGCCAGAATAGCTTGGCGCCTATGGGCGCCAAGCTATTCTGGCATCACCCTTCAACTATCATGGTCGATCTGTGTCCTGCACTGCAATGCAGTCTTCAGAGGACAAGGGCAAAATTTAAGGATTTCGGTGTTGGGGTAGAATGAGTTAACCAGAAGCAGGTCAAAATGATCGTCAGCCGCCGGTTGCTGGGGCTTATGATGGTCTAGGCCTCTCGCTGACAATATTTTGTATCCAAGTTACTTAACACTTTAAAACCAAATCTGCGACCAGCGAAGAGGGTTATCTCGTTCAGCCCGACGGCCGTATCAACTTTCCCAAATTATGGAGGTGTCATCTAATCTATGCACCAGTTGCAGGAGATGGATCGACCATGATAATTCAAGGGCAGTGCCAGATTAGCTTGGCGCCGACAGGCGCCAAGCTAATCTGGCACTACCCATGAATTATCATGGTCGATCCATCTCCTGCTGTAGTGAGTCAGGTCTGAATGGGTTAATACTAAACTTGAATAAAATATGTGCAGACCTCTGCGATTTTTGACCTTGTCATAATGGTCCAAAACCACAAACTTGCGGTCGGTTGCAAAAGTAAAGCGTTGTCCTGCGCCAGCCACTAAGCATGGTGCTCCGCTATAGCGGAGCACCTTGCTTAATGGCTGGCGCAAGACAAAGTTCTCTCATGTAGCTGGCCACAGTACACACGTGTGTGCCTGCAGCTATTTAAGTTTGTTTGTTTTTTTGTTTGTTTGCGTGGCCTTTACACACAGCAAGGTATTGCGGGAAGATCACCGCAGGCGACCATCTGAAAACCCCATGGCCATTATCCCCGTCAGTGCCGGTTGTCGCAGATTGTGTGCATCTGAAATCATTGTTAACTCTTTTAGCCCCAAGGTCCCATTTCTCAAACGTTGGAGGTGTTGCCTAAAGACTATGTGCCAGTTGCAGGACATGGATTGACCAAGATAATTCAAAGGTAGTGCCAGATTAGCTTGGCGCCTAAAGGCGCCAAGCTAATCTGGCACTACCCTTGAATTATCATGGTCAATCCATCTCCTGTTGTAGGGACTCGGGGCTAAATGGGTTAACTCAGCGCCAAAGAGCCAAGAAACATGGGTACACAGTGGTTTCGATAAGAGGCATAGAACTTCATGAGCCACCACAACTGCGATCATGACTGATCTACAGAGTTGTTTTAATGAAGCTACACCCCTCCCCACCCCCACCTCCCAAAAAAAAAATGCTAATTGCACAATTGTCTATTGTTTTAATGAGGCTGTTTGGATGCGAACACACCTGTAACACAGCAACTAAACAACAAGACTACGGTTCGGAAGCACAAGGTTTATTGTCTCTATGGTTATCACATATTTACATAGTAATCAAAATCTCTGCATTCCGTCAGTTAGTGTATATTTTTCAATATTAGCAGCATTCAGATCACACAACCATAACTGAGCAGAAACCAAACAAATAATCTGCAACCGGCCGTAAGAGTTATGTCCCCTGACGGCTCGAAACCGTCAGGGAACATAATTCGTAAAGCTGGTTTCCCAGTATTGACCGTGAAAGCCATCAGGTGACGTAACTTGTGTAGCATGTTTCCTGGTACCTGTGCCATACGCTAAACTGACAGATAAGAATCTGACGTCCTATTTGAAAGGCGCCAAGGGCTCTAAATGAGGTTAGGCGCCATAAAAATCATCACTATTATTAAAAATTCTTGCCAAAAACCGTATGGAATTCTGTAGGGTCTTTCGGTTGGAGAAAAAAATTTAAGATAAAATTTAGTCAGTCTTGTTGTCAGTGGAAAACTATGACATTTAGCTTGATACGTTGATTGAACGACTCATGTATTTACGTCTTTATTTATGTATTTATTTATTTAAAGTTGAAAAAACGGCAAAAGGTATGAAACATACGTTTCATATAGCTGACCAGTACCAGCATTAGTCACATACACACACACACACACACACACACACACACACACACACACACACACACACACACACACACGCGCGCGCCCACGCCCACGCAGGCACGCACACAGACACAAACCTGTTATTGCCCATTCATAAAGAAAAAATCATGTGCCAAATATGCACAAGATTATATACCTTTACAAAACTTTCCCTTTTTTTCGTAGATAGTACAGGAACTAAATTTAGGTTGCAATATAAGTTTATTCTAAATAAATAAACACCTTTTGGGATTGGGGGGGGGGGCGGGATGGATTGGACGGGGTGTGAGCCGGGTGGGTTGGTGGGGACGGTTGAGGGGACACTATTTGAATTAACAGTAAATAATCACTGGGCTGGAACAACAGCCGGAGTTCTTCCCAGTGGAAGCAAACAAATTTCTTCCGCTTCGTATTTCAAAGCTTTTAAAAAGTAATTATTTACAGCATGCGCGCTTCCCAACGATACATGTATAGCTAATTACAAAACAAACACGGATGTGCTTGCTTTACCTCTTTGTGTCCAAGAACTAAATGACTTCCGTTCCATACAATGGAAGTCATTTAGTTATCGGAGGCAAAGTAGTGTAGTGTACGTACGAGCATAAAATTTAAAAAATGCAAAATTTGACAAAACGGGAGAATATCAAGTTTAAAATTACAACTTCAACACACCAACTACAATCACCTGGTTTTTTAAACCATTCGAGACGTGCCTGCATCCGGATACGCGGCTTACGCCGCGTATCCGGATGCGGCACGTCTCGAATGACTTAAAGTATGCCTGTAATTTAATGGACCGTTTAAAGGTCGTTGGTGTGTGCCTTTGTCAGTTATACCGATTTGTACAATGTTATTTTGGAAATCAGCCGAGAATGAATTCTTTTTTATGCTTTTGACATGACCACACTGGTTGTCTCTCTCGAAATCGACGCGCTGATAAGCGCAGCGAATCGAGGGAGACAACCAGTGTGGGACATGATGGCAGAGGTCACGGGCCAGATTCCAGAAATGCATTGTCATGATTTGTATCAATCAATGCACAGTATTTACTCCTTCTAGTCACTGTAAAGGAGACAATGTCCTGTCACTAGAAGAAAGAAATACTGTACACTGATACAATATATATCTTGAAAAGTCATGTCTCTACCCAAGCCTGTGGACACTGGGAGAACAAAGACCTACGAGGGAAAAAACAAACGCATACACACACACACACACACACACACACACACACACACACACACACACACACACACACACACATACAACCACACTGTGACACACCCACACATACACATAACGACTGTGAGGATAATGGACATTTCTCCCTGTCGGTTAACCCAATTAATCCCAAGGCGGCATTTATGCAAATTCTGGAAGTGTTACCTAACGACCATGTACAAGTTGCAGGAGATGGATTGACCATAGTAATTCAAGGTTAGTACCAGATTAGCTTGGCTCCTTCAGGCGCCAAGCTAATCTGGCACTAACCTTGAATTGTGCCGGTCAGTCCATCTTCTGCTGTAGAGCTTTGGAGATAAATGGGTTAATATACTATGGTTATCTATATGGTTATCAAAAAGATCAAAATATGATACCTGCCCCAGTCACACAAACATCTGTCGCATTTCTTATGCTCGTAAGTATACACGACAAGTAGAACATGTACAAATGAAACATCATCACAGACATCGCATTTATATATCACCCTTCATTTAAATCATACAGTTTTCCCTGACACCACTCACTTTACCAATGCTGTACAGGATAACAAACATAATTGGACACCTTACCCCACCACGCATACAACGCAACCGACACAACTTTAAGTAAAAATGACAGCATAGTCAACAATTCAAGGCTTTCTCTTCCTCATCACAGTGCTTCCTTGAGCTGATCGAAATGAGGAGCAGATCGGGCGAGGCACACAGTGTGGCAGATGTTAACAATTGATTGCTGCTTGTGATACCTCTGGTGCGGAAAAAAAAAATAGTGTAACTACTCGTCTTTCTGTGTGCCTGTAGCAGTCATGGGGTTAATCATTTCTTTGCATTCATTAAGTTGATTTGTAACCCCATCAGTGCCAGAGATCGCGAATTGCTCGCCTGACACGCACGCACACTGCCCGACATTCGGCGTGAAAAACACAGAAGCAAATGTGACAAAAATAGGCATGAAGAACATATAGGACTGACAAGAGACATAAATCCTCATGAGCCCCCGCGACTGCGGGGGCTCATGAGGGTTTATGTCTCTTGCATATGAGTAGTGTTCGCCTTGCCCCGGTAGTTAAGAGGTTAGTGAACCATTCAAAAGAGGAAACAGCAAATCATTTGTGGAGGTCTGTGCGCTTGGACAGTAAGGTTCATCACCAAACAGCAGCACACGTTGAAGATCATATTTACAGCAAACGATTTTAGAAGCTTCCGTCAAGTCGATATCGAAATAATTTATATAAGAAAACCGAGCGAGCTTCAGTTAAATATTCGACAATATTCAAACATTCTTAACAAAACATTAAACTTTATCTTATACCATCTACCCATGACAGTTAAACATGTACTATGCGTGCACTTTCTTATGAAACTTCAATCAGAATTGGACATCGCAAAACTACCAGCAGAAATAAAAACGTAACCTGCGATCAACAGTACAAAACACGAACCACCACTGAGAGAAAGGAAAGATAATTATGTATGTGTGCAGGCCTGTGACTTTGGACCTTGCGGCACTAGGCCGTAAGGTCCGAAGTCACAGAGCAGCACGCAGAAAAAAAATCCAGCATATTTCCCAAAGCCAACAACAGTTGGTCACCACTTGCGAATGACTCGCCCTCAAACCAAACGTGCCCGTTATGCAGTGCACACACTAAGAGGAATAACTTAGCGCTGGACAAACAAACACTTAGATTCCCTGTCCCTTCCTTCAGGCACCCAACTGGAAGGGGCAGGGGATCTAACTGTCCGTCCAGTGCAGAGTAATTCCCCTTGGTATGTGTTCTGTAGTGAATGACTTGGCATGTGTGGAACGGAAATGTTTTTGGAAAAAAGACATGTATACGACAATCAGCAAAAGAAAATAAGAAACAATCAGAACAACAATCAGGACAATAAACTACAAAAATAATAGGACGACATAATTATAAAAACAGTAAAACAAAAAACATGCATGGCACTTTACACAGTATTACAAAATATAAAACTATTGGGAGAACAAGACATCTTCAGGACAACAGCAAACACACATCAGCTAAACAAAATACAAAACCATCACGTTGACACAGTACGAAATTACAGCGTATCAGCTAAAACAAAATCTTCAACGTGGTGCCAGCATGCAAACAACAAAATGAGAAATAATCACGATAACAAAATTTGAAACTACGCTGTATCGGCTGACATGTCTTCAACTCTATTCGTATGCGATTTTAACGTGACAACATGAAAGCAACAAAATACAAACATTTTATTATCACAACAAAATGCGAAGCTGCACTGAATCAACAAGCAGTTTCTTCAGCTCTGCAGGCGATGCCAACATGTGACCTGTTTCCGCGGACTATGCATCATCTCTTCCCATTGGTCTCTCGCATCCGCGTCGAAGCTCCGCCCAATGTAGGACCGACCAATCAGATGGCGTTTACCTTCTTTATCAATATGCAAAACAGCCAAGCTGAAGTAAACTTTGTCCAGCTGGTAAGTTGGCACGTCGAAGGTAAATGTCTCGTTGAAGGAAGGGTTGACATCATTGGACTGTGTGGCTGTCTTGGTCTTTTTCATTGGTCGACCGTCGTGCATGAGTGTGACCTTGACATAGCACTCTGGCAAGGACAGGAGAATAAAGAATGTTAACCCTTTTAACCCCACGGCCGCATTTCCAAACTTTTGTAGGCGTTGTCTAACGACAATATACCAGTTGTAGGAGATGAATTAATCATTTATAATTCAAGGGTAATGCCAGACGGTAGTACAACGACCGTCGGCCTGAGTAAACAAAAGACCCTCGGGCCGAAGTCAGCCGCGGTGGGCCAGGCCACAGCCGCGCACACTTCAGCTCGTGGACCACTGCTTACTGGGGCAGTGAACTTGGCAATATTGGGTTCAGTTCAAGTACACGCACGCATAAAAAGCATCACAAGAACACGAAGATGTGAGTTGATATGTGATTTTTACTTCACGCATTGAAGCTTAACAATTCACAAACCACTGCACTGCACTGCAATGTATGTAATGTATTATAGTTTGCTGTTGTCGTTGACGCCGGTGATGATAGTGATGATGATGACGATGATAATGATGATGATGTCAAATTGATGATTACACCACTCAGCCTGAGGCTTCGGAGTATAAGCATTAATTTAATCTCCATCAATCTTACAGTTTCGGAAATCACAAATCACTGCTCTTACTAACTAATATTCTGTCCCCCACCATCAACAACAACAACAACAACAATAACGGCAACAACAACAGTCGATCACACCCCAAAATCCATAAACAGAATTAATTAATTAGTAGCAGACAATAACGTATTTCAGAAGATGGTTCAATTAACTCATTCGCATCCAGCTGCATCCGGATGCGGCAGGCCGCGAATAAGTTAATCCTGTCGTGCGTGCCAAATACATAATGCATATACGATTATAATTATATCAGCAGCTTTTGGTTTTGCACGCCGTATAATAACACCTTTTGCTTTCGCTTGGGAACACCTGTCGCATTATACGATCGATCCTCTTGCTAGGTTCAGCTAGATTCGGCCTTAAACCCCTATCATTCGGAATACACCAGTGTGTGAAACAAGTTTGACTAAAATAGCTCAAGGGTAGTGCCAGAATAGCTAGTTTGGCTCCTCTAGGCGCCAAGCTATTCTGGCACCACCCTTGAGCTAAAGCCATTGGTCTATATCCTTATCCGTAAGTACTATAATGTAGCTTGCATATGGCAGTGCACAAATTTGAAGCTTTTTGCCTCAGTATGATATATGTTAACCAAGTCAGTGTCGGGACACGGCGAAGCTCACCCAAGTGCAAGAGGCATAGATCCTCATGAGCCCCCGCTGAAGCGGGGGCTCATGAGGATGTATGCCTCTTGCTGACGCTACTTAGTCCTCTGCGCCCTGGCAAGACGATGACTATTCGTTTATGTAATCAGTTCATCACGAAGAATGGGTATGAAGTTTCAAGCTGTGATGGACTTTGATGTGTCATTTATGAGCAGTGGCATTCAGGGGGTGAAATAATGATTCACTAGCACGAGGTAATAAATTATGTTGAATGCATGTATGGAGCAGGGACACAGGCGTCTGAGGACGGGAAGTTTCGTAAAGGTGGACATTAAACTACGACGGCCATTAGAAAGCGCATAGAATGTACTGTACCAAGAGTAGGGCATCCATCCGTATATCGTCGACACACCAGAAGATGGGTCAGCCATGTTAAATCAAGGGTCGTGCCAGGTCAGCTTGGCGCCTGGGAAGGCGCGAAGCTTATCTGGCACTGCCCTTGAACTACCATATCCGATTTTCTGTCACTCCTTCTAAACAAATTGTTCAGACGCCTCAGGAAGTTGCGAAAAAGTCATTAAAATGTGTGAATGATCTTTCACATTGTATCAAATAGATAGATACATAAATATATGCAGGAAAAAAGTACAAACAGTTTTTGTCGAGCTTGTCACTTACATATTAATTTTCATTGTTTTGATTTGATTTCATTTGCATGTGCAGTCAATTTATTCTACATAGATGTCAGTATCGACTAGTGCTATAGCATCGAGCCAGAATATAGCGGTATACACCGTGGATAACCCTCTACTGAATGCGTAAAGTATCATGAATCGATTCCGTAGTACTTTCACCTCGTGGCTACTATAAACTTGTCATAGAAGCAGATACTTGTTCCTTCTGTCCATAAATGTGCCGCCCTAGACAGGCAAAAGACAGTGTTCCTGTTTGTGAAAAGCAAGATATTTATTGTAATAAAATGACAATATCGTTTTTCACAAAAAATGGATTTACTATATTTTGATTTCCATATGTTAATATGGGTGATCCGTTCCGATTGAAAATATGACGTGTTCAGCCTGAGCAGGCCGAGGTAATTCATCTTCCTCTTCTTCATAATAATGTGGTAATCCCAATGTTGAGAAATTTCTAATGTTCACCAGAAGTGATCGAGCTGTATGACTTATGAACATCCGTAAGTAGTGTCACATTCCAATGACAGTGACAAAAGTCCAGGAAGCCCCGTTGTCCCCCGACCACGGGCTTCCTAGACTGTTGTCACTGTCACGCCATATATGCCAATTGCTTTTTGTTCTTATATCTGTCGAAGAGCGGTGGAATTCACTAATAACAAATCGAATATAAAAAGGTTAAATATATAACAACATTTTGTTTGCTGATGTCTCAACCACGCATTTTCTTTGTTATTTACTTTACCGGTACTCAGGGGCGGATCTGGGAGGGGGGGTCTAGGTGTTTAGTACCCCCCCCCCCCCCCACCTTTTAAAAATGCTATAACAAAGTCCCTTTTCGGGGCGTTTGGAATCCACACACCCCCGCCCCCTCCACCCCTGTTTAAAATTTTGGCGAAGTTTCACGCCCTCCTCCCCACCCCCGTTGTTTGATATTCTGGCGAACGGTGAGAGTCTTAACATTAACCCCCCTCCCAATTTTTCAGCCCCTGGAGGCAAGGTCTAGCGTTGGGGAGCCCTTTTGTATCAGGTTCAAGGTCTCACACAAGGTTCCTTGAGGCAAATGATCCGCCCCTGGGTCAGTACTTACCAAAATTTTAAGAAATAACCACCCCAAAAAAAAAAAAACAATCGGGAAAACTGACGTTTTGTTATATCCAAAGTTTATTGTAGTGTGTATTAAACTGCTGTTTTTTTATTTTTTCATTTTATTTTTTACCGTGCATGTTAGCGTCATATATATACAGTGAGTCATCTGGATCCATACAGCTGTTACCCAGCGTTGTGGACTCTCAAATGTTGACTCTCTTTGTCCGGCAAGGATAAAAGCAGACACAGGGACAACAAGAGGTATAGACCCTCATGAGTCCCCGCGAATGCGGGGACTCATGAGGATCTATGTCTCTTGCAGATGGGTGGTGTTCGCGAAAGTTGTCCGTGTTTGCACGCAATGCACCAGTGATAACGTGAGATGGTTTATGTGTATGCGAAATGGCCCTTTACTTCAGAATTAAATTGGACCTGCATAAAACGCCAGTACATCGCTAAAATGTAGGTGGACAGTTCCCTGGTTAGCTATCACCTGCCTGTACTGACGATACAGTACTAGTGTGTTTTGAGCGGCCGTCCTCATGAGAGATCACCTGTCATAAAAGACCATCAGTTAGGTGTCTGTCGCCAACTAAATGGCGGTCTTCAGTGACAGGTGACACTTAAAGGGGCACGACCGACCTTTTTTAATGCTTCAGTTCGCAAAAAGCTTTTACTGGGCTTCAGTATACATATCCACTTAGACAGTGACCACCCTATTGTCCCACCAAATGCTTTCTTTCGTCTATTCAAAGCGAAAGAGGCCACCGGAATCGTGCGGCTGGACCCGGTCAAAAGATTGCTTCCGATAGACGATCAGGAAGCTGACGTCATAACTATTCTATACGATCTTAGGTCATCTGCATAATTATAACCAATCAGAGACAAGATGTCGGATGAACCAGCGAAGAAAAAAAGAAAGTATCAGTCGACTCGCGCCGGCCGACAATGACAGACTCGTAATTGAAGAGAAAGAAAGAGAAAGAGAGACAAGATACCCCTAAGTAGAACTGACATCGGAGTAAGGGAATATAGAGCTTGGCTTGACCGCCCATCCGGAATTTGTCGCTTTCTTGCTATGTGAAACAGTTAAGTAATCCGGTTACGATCTTTTTCGATCTTCCTATAGTTTCACGAGCGCTAGAGACTGAGAATTCATGATCTTCAGTAGAATTTATCTCTTACTGATTTTGCAAGATTTTAAACCTGTTTTATCATGAAGTTACGAGCTAGTTCATCAGATTTTATGCTGCAAGGATCAGACAACTACGGCCTGTCTGTCAAAATTGCGGCACTGGCTGCCGACATATCGAGTATGGTCGTGACACGTTTTTGACTGTGCGGGCTCTCATTCACTCGCTTCACAGATGTAGTGTTTCTGCTGCGATGGTGCATTTGTCGTTTCCAGAGATGCTTTCAGTTACGTAGACTTCGATTGTGTGATGTGAAACTGCAGTGCAGAAATGGGTATAAGTGGGTGAAATACCACGTTCTGTTTCGTGACGCTGGCTCAGTCGCCGGCTTGGCGCGGAGACCGAGTCGAAGAACTTGAAGCCACGCCCACAGCACGATTTGCCCGTTACTCAGGGCAGCAGGTCAAGCGGAACCCGCATTGATTTTGACAGCATAGCGAATAAGTGGAAAATTTATTTTACATTCTCGTGGAAAATTATGTCAAAGGGATGCCGGAGAACATCAGTACATGTCTACACTGACGCGTACAACGATGACCGCCTCCGTCGTCTGCAGTATCGATTGATCGGGTTCTGCCTTGTGACGTAGGCTAGTTAATATGCACAAATTCAAAACGCGGCCGTTGCAGACGATAATTTGCACCCTCGGGTACAAAAACGACACACCCATCAAACGATGAATTTCGACATTTGGCATTGTATTTACATCATAAAGTTCTAAGTTAGTACACAAAGGACCCATGCATAATACTGTCAGCAGTGTCTGTTGCAGACAGTTTTCCGACTGTGTTGAGATGATTAAACCTGGGGAGAATCGCTTTAAAGCCTTTCAAGATTTCTCTTGAGAAGGCATGTGTCTTCAAATCGTCCAAAATCGAGAAAAATTGAACACTACCCAATGCAAGAGGTATATGTCCTCACGAGCCCCCGCAGTTGCGGGGACTCATGAGGATCTATGCCTCTTGCTGAGACCAGTTTGTATCCATGTTCCTTGAACGGTCGTGGCATTTGGTCGTTGAACGAACAAAGATTTCAGAAACGAAACAGCGTCCAGTGGCAGGGAAGGCGTACTTTAATTTCGCGCCGAAAAGGGACTGTAGAAAGCAGACTGTACTGTCCACGCTGATCAAGTGCTGGTCTGTTATATGGACAGTTTACGACTCCATATGGCTCTGAGCCAAAAGGTTCAGAAACATGTGCATATGACATTGTGTGCATTACTCTATTTAATGCCTAATAAAACCACTGGTTTACTGACTGAGATATAACTAACTCCGCAAATTCCACACATAATTAGAAACTACGGTTGAGTTAGAGTAATATCCAAACTATTCTTGTATTAAACACATTTTTTTTTTAAAGTGCGGCTCGTGAACCCTTTGGCTGTCGGTAGCAAGTTTTGTCGCGATGATTCCTGCAGGAATTATCACGACAAAATGCGCTGTCGACAGCCAAAAGGTTAAACAAATTGCAAAGAAAGCTGGTGGCCATTAACTGGGCCTGCCTCAGGCAATGAAAGATTAATAGTTTGCAATATCC
The DNA here is from genome assembly GCA_036245525.1 of Semisulcospira habei. NCBI lineage: Eukaryota > Metazoa > Mollusca > Gastropoda > Semisulcospiridae > Semisulcospira > Semisulcospira habei. The sequence continues at coordinate 201,366,940 of BTPG01000001.1, forward strand.
TCTACAGATATAAATGTTCTTAGTATGTCTAATAATAATGCTGGACAAAAGGGTTAACCTGTCGCATACAGTGTGAATGTCGTAAAATGAAAGACTTTTCTGCTCTTCGTTTCCTTTTCACGCAGAAGAGTTCTTCCGTTTTGCATACGGGGCAGTACAAAACCTCTGTTACGTGTGGCTACTTACACTGGATTATGAAAAAAACAGTAGAAAAGTCGTAGTTCATGCAAGACAATATTAATAGTCCGTTGAATCGGCCTGCTGTGGAGCGGCTCGCTTCAACCCCTACACTGCCAGCGCACGTATATTGTAATTTTGTAAACTTTGTAAATTCAACGCCAAGGATCTCCAGACGTGAAAGTAACACGAATGCAGAGTGGTTTCAGCAAGAGGTATAGATCCTCATGAGCCCCCGCAATAGCGGGGGCTCATGAAGATCTATACCTCTTGCAGTTGGGTGGTATTTAATGTTTTGGGGCAGTGAAGGGGTTAAGAAAGGTGATGAACTGCTAAGTTACCTGCAGGATGTTTGTGCTGGTCCACCGCCTGAAGAGACTGGGCTGCCAGGATGAAAATGTTGAGTTTTTCTGACGTCGGCAGGTACATCAGACCCACGTGCAGCTGACCCAGGTTCTCCTGTTGCAGAAATAACAGTTTATATCAGTCAGCAAAGTATTCATCAGTCTGTCCGTCCGTCCGTCCGTCCACCCGTCCGTCGCTCCATCCATTCCAACAAACCATCTATGCGTCCATGCAGTAATCCATCCAAGCATGCGTCCTCCCATGCATCCATGCATCGACTCCAACCACCCAACCATCCACCCACCCATCCATCCACCCACCCCCTAATCATCCATCAATCCATCCATCCAAAAATCCATCCATCCACCCACCCACCCATCCATCCATCCACCCACCCTAGACCATCCATCCATCCATCCACTGATCCATCCATCCTTTCATCCACCCACCCATCTATCCATCCATCTATCCACTCACCCACCCATCCATCCACCCATCCACCCACCCACCCCACCCACCCACAGATCCATCTATCTATCTATCCACCCACCTACCCACCATCCATCCATCCATCCACCCATCCATCCTTCTACTCATCCATCCATCCATCCATCCACCCAACTTTCTTCCCGTACCTCAGCGGGTGGCTGAAGCCGTTCACAGAAGTCTAGTTCCATCTCCGGCGGCCATTCCAGCTTGCCCACCTCCACCACCACCTCCCCCACCACCACGTGACGCTGGTAACGGTCAAAGTCGCAGACGAGCAGACGCAGTGACAACATAGACATATCCTGAAACAGAAGGGAGAAAGCTACTGCTACTGCTGCAGCAGCTGTTACTGCTGCTAATGACGACGGCGATGATGATGACGATGATGTTGTTCACTTGTAACTCACATCCATTTCATACCGAGCCCTTAAGGCGCAAATCCCTACATTCTGCAGTTGTTCTCTGAGGCTTACACAACAGTTAAGGGCACAGCTCAGCATGGTTGTTCAGCTTCGAGAGAGGTGTCAGAATAGCTTGGCGCCTCTAGGCGCCAAGCTATTGTAACACCTACCCTTGAACTATCATCCTCGATCCATATATTCTGTGTGTGGTTCAGCAAGGATTGGGTCAAGACATTTTATATGATGACGATGATGATGATGATGATGATGATGATGATGATGATGATGATGATGATGATGATGGCTGTTTCCTGGTATGTTTCAAAATTCTTGAATCCTTGCATTTAAGGAAACTCATTGATATTGATATCGGCACGACCACGTGTGACCTCTTCCAGTCGCACTGTACGTATAATATCCATTTAAAAAAAAAAAGATGCTTAAAATGTTTCATCAAGACTCTTACCTTACACTTCAAGCACATGCACGCTTACCTTCTGCTCGACATCCACAGAGAACGTTTCATTGAAGACCGGGTCGTCTGCTCGGCGCTGTATTTTGGTCTGAGCCTCAACGTCTAAATTGTTCAGCATGTGTTCTCTGCCCGCCTTTCCAATGAAGCCGAAAAACAGCTTAGGATTGCGGTACACACGCACCTGCAAAAACATAGGTAGATGGAAAAAATGCAACCCAAGACCAGAATGACAAAAGACAAATAAGCAAGTCGAGCGTATTCTCAAACTAAGTATTGTTCTGGTTATTTTAAAGCGTGTTTCCATTTAACCCCTTTTCCTGCCACCGGCGTTCATTTCGTTTCTAAAATCTTTGTTCTGTCCACGCCCAAATGTGATAACCGTAGTACGTGGAATACGGATACACGTTGGTCTCAGCAAGAGACATAGATCCTCATGAGCCCCCGCGACTGCGGGGGCTCATGAGGATCTATGTCTCTTGCAGTTGGATAGCTTTCATGTTTTCTCGGCAGTGAAAGGGTTAACCTTCTTCATTACCACTAACGACGCCGCTCGGCGAAAAAAACGCTTAGTCACCTACCCGTCCGAGCGGTTTCGTCAGTAGCAGACCGGCAATCGCCGGGTTAACAAATGTATTACATTGTACACACTCAGCAGTCAGGATTTATTAAAGTAGATGAGGTATATGAGTAGATGAGGAGATATCATTCCCCAACCAAACAAGCAATCAAGCAGCCCACCCACTCTGATAATTAGTACCACTGTGCTTGTTACAGTAAGCGCCTACCTTCACGTACGGAGCGACTGCCCCGTCAGGCTCAGTGACCCGGAAGCCATTCAGCTGTTTGACCTTGATGTGCAGCTTGTTCTGGGCGCTGTCAAAGGTCAAGGTGAAGGTCAGGGCGGCGTTCTGGTGGAGATGTAGCGGAGTGATCACAGAGCCAGATCCGCTACTGTCGCTAGAGCGCGAGGACTGACGTCGGGTTTTTATACTCTGTGGACAAGCACACATAATTCGGATCAAGTGTTTGTAAAGATTTCCTAATGTATTGCATCCATGTAGAAACACCATCCTTTGCTTTGGGTGTGTTTCCACAACTCATTCAAGACGTAGCGCATCCAGTTACGCAGCATAATGCCGCGTATTCAAATGCAGCACGTCTTGAGTGAGTTAACCCATTTAATCTCAAGGCCGCATTTTGCAAATTGTGGAAATGTCACCTGACGACTATGTATCAGTTGAAGGAGATGGATAATGTTATTAATTCAAGGGTAGTGCCAGATTACCTTGACGCCTGAGGGCGCCAAGCTAATCTGACACTACCCTTGAATTGTCAAGGTCGATCCACCACCCTGCTATTCTGCGTCGACCTTAAATGGGTTGATATTCACTTTCTCCTGGGTGAACAGGAAACAAATAGACAGACAGTTAGGCAGTCAGATAAGCAGTCACGCAGGCAGACAGCAATGCTAATTAGTAACGAGAATAACAAGAAGAAAACCGATATTCACATAGTCCTGGAAAAAAAGAAGAAGAATGATTGCATGATAGTCTGTGTCTGTTACCCTTTTGCGTGTCTGTAGCGGTTTTAGTCGCGATGATTCTTGTAGGAATCATCGCGACTAAAACTGCTACCGACACACAAAGGGTTATTTATTTGTAAGTCCGTGACACTACTACTACCCCCGCCTCACCCACTCCACCCAAAGGCCACGAACACGCCCACACCCCCACACCCCTCCCCTTACACACACACACAAAGCGACACGTACCCGTTTGAGCTCTATCCTTTCCGAGAACCCAGGATCGGACATCCCGTCCGAAGATTCCCGAATGGAGCCGAGGTTGGGCCAGTAGCCGGGCCTGCTCCCCGGGTCACTGTGGGGATGGATCGGCTGCTTGACTGAATGCAGCTCCACGTCTGAACCGTACTCTATGGCACCGTACACTGGAGGATGCTTTCCTGAGGCAACGAGAGGGAAACAGGAATGAATTAGCTGGTTTGCTGGCTGCTTTCCGGCATGCTTGGTCGATTGGGTAATAGAGCTGTCCGAACGATAGCTGCTAGCATTGTCAATGATCCTCGTCACCCACTATCTGATCAGTTTCAAATGCTGCCGTCAGGCAGACGTTTCAACATGCCACTTGCTAAAAAGAATGTTTTTAAGAAGTCTTTTATTCCAACTGCTGTCTCGATTTTGAACTCTTGTTTATAACGCCGCGATTTCTGTGACCTACTTAACATTACCTCCCATCTTGTGACAGATTGCTTGTGATAGATTGCTGCAATGATAATTTTTTATGGAATGTTCTTGTAGCGTTTATTAGTGACTTATATTGTTGTTTTATGACGAGCCAAAAGGCAAATTTCTGTCGTGCTTTGATTCGAACAGACAATAAATTGTACTGTATTGTATTGTATATGATTGGCTGGTTGACTGGTTGATACAATTGTTTCTTTGCAGGTTTGCTTGTTAGTTAGTTGGATTGTTGAATGTTTGACAGTTAATTGCTTAGTATGCTAATTCGTTTCTTTTCTTGTGTTATTTTAAATTTTGTTTTCTTTTACACGTATTAATTTATGTATGTATTTATTCATTTATTGTTTTATTGTGTATTTGTTTTTTCTTTCTTTCGAAGGAAAAGGTTTTGCTAACGCTTCGGTCCAAGGTAAGGTAAGAGGTATGCAAGGACAGGCACAATTATCTTTCCTTACCATACTGTTTACCTTACCTGTTTGTTTGTTTGTTTGTGTTTGTTTGTATGCTTGTTTGTTTGCTAGTTTGCTTCATTGTTTGTTTGTTTCTTTCTTTCTTTCGTTGTTTCTTTTTATCTTTTTTGATGGTCGGTTGGTTTGTTGGTTTGGTTGGATTATTTTAAAAGAGAAAGCCATAATTACTGAAATCATCCACGTCTTTACAGGGGCAGTACTGGTTGAGCCAGCAGTGGGGGCTGACCGCGCACACCACACACACCAACACGATGAAGAGCAGGAACATGGCCGCCGCCACGATGGCCAGCTTGTCCCAGATATCCAGCACCAGAAACTCATTCATTGTCTTGGATTGTTCAATGCTGAGTCATATCTACAAATGGAAAAAAATAATAAGAAGAAGTATACTGACGAGCAAATGAAATGTGACATTTTTGGAATCATCGGAAACACTGGTGTTTCCGATGATTTCAAAAATGTCGCATTTCATTTGCTCCTCAGTATACATACTCAACAGTAGCGTCAACGTTCTTGTCGATTTCGTTGCCGTCATCGTCACTGTCGTCGTTGTCTTCGTCGCGCTCTTCATGAGTAAAGTTTCGCTTGAAACGAGCGAGTCACGACAAAGAACGGGAGCGAAATCATGGAAGAAAACCAGCTTGTACCATAAATATAGACAACACTCCAAACATATTCAAGAGCCCTAGATCCTCATGAGCCCCCCTCCCCAATCCACCGGGGGGGGGGGGGAGCTCATGAGGATCTATGGCTCTTGGAACAAGTTGGTTATCCGCCGTGACTTCGCTCTCGTTCGTTGTTGGGTGTCGTGCGGCGTAAACGCAACCCCCATATCATCATCGTTGTCGTCGTCACATTGTCATCATCATAGACGTCGTCGTTATCATTATTATCGCCATCATTGTCGTCGTCATTGTTGTCATAATCATCAGCATTATCATCATCACTGTCAAAGCGCCTGTTAGCACTAGCACATCACCTTATCGGTTCGAAGCTAGGTCGACTTCACTCAATTTCTGACAAGGTCACACATGTCTATTTTCCTCTGCCCACACACACACCACGTCTACCCCCTCCGACCGACACACTCCCCAAACCCAATCCTCCGTTTTTCTTAGTGAGTTTTCTTTTCCTAAGACAGGGGAAAGGCTTCTCTTCGGTTACAGTGGAACCTGGTTTGAGCGGCCATCCTTATGAGACATTTAGGTAGCTGTAGCTGTGGCTGTGGCTGTGGCTGTAGCCAAATAAATGATGGTCTTCGATGACAGGGAACACTGTTTGCCCTTTAGGATCTCTCTCTCTCTCTCTCTCTCTCTCTCTCTCTCTCTCTCTCTCTCTCTCTCTGAGAGAGAGAGAGAGAGAGAGAGAGAGAGAGAGAGTCTTTCCGAAAACCACTCTTGTAAAAAAAAAAGAGTGGTTTGGTCAAAACATCTTCTCCAATCATAGTCGTCCCAGCGAGCAAACGATCCTCTGGCCGACGTATGTTTTAGCTGGCGCGCGCACAGCAGGCTCCGCCCGAGGACCATGCACCCTATGGTATCAATCTTTTTTTGGTGATTTTCGAACTGTCCTCGCAGCAAAGGGGTCATTTTCTCCATTTGTCATTCCGCCCTCTTCTTCGCTGACATAAAATTATACAAGGAAATCATCTGCGTGCACGCTGTGCTGTAAACGCCCTCAGGCAAATAATTATAATAAAACAAGTTTTTTTTTGTTCTGACAGGTTCGCAACGGTGATTTCTCTATCACGCGGAAGTTCTGCCTATCACAATGCGTTTTTAAAACGAACAAGAAATCATTACACATGTGCGCATGAATAAGTAGGCTGAGCATAGCCGCTTCATTGTCGAGAGAATCTGAACACCACCCAACTGCAAGAGGCATATTCCTTAGCCCCCGCAATTGCGGGGGCTTATGAGGATCTATGCCTCTTGCTGAAACCACGTTTTGTCAGTGTTTCTTGTACAGCTAGGAACCTAGACTATGATTTCAAAAACGCAGTCTGTGTCTAAGTGCAAGGGATAGGCACACATAATTTACGCATGGATACAAAGAAAAGAAAACAAGAAAGAGACGGGTATAATACATTTTCTTACTAAGTTGGTATCTATCTTTTTTCGCATCTATGGGCTAGGAGGCAAAGAAGACGACACAGACTTGAAAAAAAAGGAACATAAACACATTCAGCTATATAGGTATAGACCGACAGACCATCAATAAGGCAGGCAGACATTTTGACTTATAGACAGACAGGCAGAGACACCTATAGATGGATAGGCATGCCGGCAAACAAACAGATAGACAGACCTCTAGACAGACAAAC
>BTPG01000001.1:201378879-201461781 GCA_036245525.1 Semisulcospira habei
AAACATATCATGCAAATAATAATAACAATAATAATAATAATAATAATAATAATTAAAAAAAAATAAGAAGAAGAAGAAGAAGAAGAGGAAGAAAAACCACGGAAATAACACAATAGGTGAATTAATGAGAGAGAGAGAGAGAGAGAGAGAGAGAGAGAGAGAGAGAGAGAGAGAGAGAGAGAGAGAGAGAGAGAGAGAGAGAGAGAGAGAGAGAGAGATGATGATGATGATGATGATGATGGTGATGATGACGATGATGAAACGTTTTTATTCAAATAAATATTTTAGGCATAGCAGTGCCTATCTTGCAAACTGTCCTGCTACTCTACACACATATAATTATGCATCAGACGATATATACAGCAAAAGATACAACATATATAAGTTACAAAAATAATAATAATTAAAAATAATAATATTATAATAATAATAAAATTTTTAAAAATAAAAGAGAGAGAGAGAGAGAGAGAGAGAGAGAGAGAGAGAGAGAGAGAGAGAGAGAGAGAGAGAGAGAGAGAGAGAGAGAGAGAGAGAATCAATGAATCAATGAATCTTTATTTTACAACGGTAAAGATATTAACAATGCCAGAGGCAATGCCATTTTTCAAATCTGCCGGAGAGAGAGAGAGAGAGAGAGAGAGAGAGAGAGAGAGAGAGAGAGAGAGAGAGAGAGAGAGAGAGAGAGAGAGAGAGAGAGACAGGGACAGAGACAGAGACAGGGACAGAGACAGAGACAGAGAGGACAGACATGCCACAGAGACAGAGAGAGGCAGAGACAGAGACAGCGACAGAGATGCAGTGACCGGTATACATTACTTTGCAAGAGTAGCACGTGGAGTTGATTTCATTTATATGCATTGTTCAACATGATTTACACTTAAATTGCCCACCCTTTGCACTAATCAACAAACCGAACTTATCAAGGCCTTGAATAAACCCCAGTTTAATGTATTGAAACAGAACCTGATGAGAAACAAGTAATCTTTTTTTAAAAGTGCTTGTCTTGTATTGCTAGCAGAACACTCGTATTTTGTGATTTAACCTTTTCACTGCTATGAAAAGTGAACACGATCCAACTGCAGGAGACATAGATCCTCATGAGCCCCCGCGAATCCGGGGGCTGATGAGGATCTATGTCTCTTGCTAAAACCACTTTGTATCCGTGTGCCTTTGACGACTGCATGAGGTTTTCGGTATCGAATTTTCAAAGAATTTTTGTTGAAAACACAGTGCGCGTCCACTGGCCGTGTTTCCTTGACTGTTTCGATTCGGTCGTTCAATGATCAAGGATTCCAGAAACAAAACTTTACTACAATGGCAGGGAAGGGGTTAAACTTTACAGTCAAGTAGCAAACGCTACGGTCACGAAGCAATCGTTTCATGCGCATGTTACTGATACCACAGACGTAAAAGGAAAGAAACTATTTAAACCCATTCAGCACTACACCTAGATCGTGATACTGATAGTTCAAGGGTGGTGCCAGAATCGCTTGGCGCCTGCAGGCGCCAAGCGATTCTGACACCACCCTTGAACTATCATGGTCGATCTGCCTCATAAACCGTATTGCAGCCGACGGTCTTGGAAGGCACTCCATAAATTCCGACGTTAGACCTTTCAGGCTAAATGCTTTTATTTGCTTAAACAGCTACTAATTACACCATTTTCAGTACGTATAATTTGCCGGCACTGATATTGCACTTCGATTAATTACCCTTAATTTACTGCTGGCAACTGAATTAATTAATTCGCACTGCATATAAGAATACAACGCCCTCGAACTAATGTTGAGAGAGAGAGAGAGAGAGAGAGAGAGAGAGAGAGAGAGAGAGAGAGAGAGAGAGAGAGAGAGAGAGAGAGAGAGAGAGAGAGAGAGAGAGAGAGAGACAGAGACAGAGAGAGACAGAGACAGAGAGAGACAGAGACAGAGAGACAGACAGACAGACAGACAGACAGAGAGAGAGAGAGAGAGAGAGACAGACAGACAGACCGACAGACCGACAGAGTGAACTTCTATCTGACAACTACAGGTAAAAATCTTTGATGAACGCTGTCACAGCGATTCATCGCAGTTTTTGCGTTGTCATATGTAATGTGTATCGGGACAGTTGTGTAACTGATGTATATCACAGACCAGCACGCCAGTAGTCACGCCTTTATTTAAATATAGCTCGTGGTCATGGTGCACGGCAATTGTCTCAGTTGAAATTCTTCTACTGTTTATTTATGATGTGTCCAAATAATCATATTGATGCGTTATCGTTCTTGTTGAAATCAGCTGTGCGCCATCACTAAAACACAAACAAACAAATGTAAACAAACAAACAAACGAACGAACGAACGAACGAACAAATGAGCGAACGAATAAGTGTAAACAAAACCAAAAAACTAAACAACAGTTACCTGTCACAATACAGTGTCGCCGTTAGTGTTTCCTTGTGTAAAATAAAAGGCACGCTTGTACACAACAATTGTCTGTATGAGTCATTTTCCAGTCTGTGTCACAGCTGCGCATCAGTTGTCCTAAAGTTGACACTGGTCTCCATAAGTACACACTCAGCAGTGTTGGAAAACTAGTCTTTCATCTCAGTAAAAACTGTAGACACTGACACCACGCCTATGAGTATCCATCCACCACCTAAACGTGTATCCCTGAAATATAGGTTACTTGTATACGTTCAGCCGTTGTCTATCGTGTGTATTACACCCTCTGTTTGTTTAATACGCCAATTATACCACTTTGCCTGAGGGCTGGAAAATTACGTGGGTCCACCGCGAACTATCAAACAATCTACACAGTTTTCGCGCAAGCGGCATAGGGGACGGAAACAAGCACGATATAGGTCCCATTCATAGCTTCTCTTGACAGAGCCGCCGCAGTCAAGGCCAGAAATGTTGTTGGTTTCCAAGTCCTGTGCACCCGCTGTGAGTGACTGACTAGCTGCCTCGCCATGTGTTGATTTTCCCAAACACATTCCCTCATCCGGGTTTTTTCCATCTGCAAGAGCCATAGATTCTCATGTGCCCCTGCAGTCGCCGGGCTCATGAGAATCCATGCCTCTTGGTGACCTTAATCGGCCCCAGCTGTTACACAGGTTGTGCCGGGTATCGTGTGAGTGGTCTTGACCAGATTGTCTTTTTCACTGGCAAAGCAATAAGGCTACATGAATTGTTACATGTTTCATAGGACACAAATGCCGTCAATGACCAAACATAGCTGTCCTCGATCAAATATTTTATATCCAGCGGTTTTACGAGTTTGCTAAAAATTCGACAAGGTTTTTGTTTTTTGTGTTTTTTTACTTATGGCTGGTGTTTAGTACAAACATGTGTAAATTTGAGCACAGGATTTTCATCCATCCATCCAGCCAGCCAGCCATCCAGCCAGCCAACCAGTCAGTCAGTCAGTGAACGAACGAACGAACAAATCAATCAATCAATCAATCCATCCATCCATCCATCCATCCATCCATCCATCCATCCATCCATCCATCCATCCATCCATCAATCAATCAAAAGTCAATGACGTTAAGATAGCTGAGTCAGTCATGTCGGGTATTATCTCACGAATACTGCTCCTCGCTTGTCCCCACACTGGTTGACTCCATCGTTCCGCGCGATGGACGTAACCTGGTGTTACTGACCGTCACTATTACGCAAATAAGTGACGTGATAAGTGGGGCATGTCGGGTATAACCGCGCTTGTCCACTGCTGCTCATATTCACGTGAACCACGTGTTACCGACCGTCCTCAGTCTGTGGAGGATGTGGCATCATGATTACTGGGGCACGTCGGGTATTGTCTCTCGAATATGGCTCCCTGTGACGAACCATGCACAAGTGGTTCAGAGCCCGCTGAAGTAATAATATGACTAATATTAGTACAGTGAGGTTCCATTCAGTTGCACTGACGAACGAATCCCAACAGCCAATGCAGCAAAATCGCGGTGAGTAACTAGCCGTGTGCCATAAGCATACTGACAGCACTCCAAGAGGCATATATCCTCATGGACCTGGAGGGCTCATGAGAATGTGTGCCTCTTGGAGATGTTTGGGGTGCTATGTTTATGGTACAAGCTGGTCATCCTCTCTTCTTCATTGTTGAGAATCGTTCGTTGCAAATCCCACTACTCTGAGATTATGAGAGCGACGTGATTGACGTAGGACATCTAAATCTACCATTTAGTAGGTCTGACATTTGAATGTTGTTAGTGATGGTGAGACAATATTAGTTGTATTACAAGTTAGGCTTTGCCAGTGATTCTTGTCGCCTCGAGAGGGGGGGGGGGAGGGGGAGGGGGGGGAGGAAGGGGGAGGAGGGGGAGGGGGGGTCAATGTATGATCTAAGAGTCAATATTTATTTATTGGCATATTTTTGTTTAGAGGTTTGACTAAATGAAGATTAGGGTGTGTGTGTGTGTACCGAGAAAGGTGATTGGCCAAAGATTCATTTGGGGGGAGAAAGCTGTGCTTAGCGAGTAACGTTGCCACCGTAACATTTAACAATGGAGTCTACTTATCAAATGTTACCTTGGTAATATATGACTAGGGGACTCCCGTTGCCTTGAGAACGGACGACCAAGGGGGAAAATCAAATAGATCCAGGCCAATGAGAAAAAAGTGTAAAGAGACTGAAAGAAGACAAACACTTTTGTCTGGTGCTTTAGTTTTATATTGTTGTTGTCGTTATTGTTATAGTTGTCGTTGTTTTAGTGGAGGCTGTGGTGATGATTGTGGTGTTGGGGAGTGCTCATGATAAATACCGACAACAAAAACAGACGACAGTGACCAGAATTATGATGATTTTGAGAATAAAAATGACGATAACGTTGCATGTACCCTTTCAGCTCTTAATTCTCTTTGCTCTTAATTCTACATAGACAGATAACCCCCCCCCCCCCCCCAAATACAGAAAACATACTGACGAACAAAAGAAATGGGACATCATTCAAATTCGAGTCAACGGAAACACTTCAGTGTTTCCGATGACTCGAATTCGAATGTCGCATTTCCTTTGCAAGTCAATATATATATATATATATATATATATATATATATATATATATATATATATATATATATATATATATATATATATATATATATATATATATATATATATATATATATATATATATATATATATATATAATATAATATAATATAATGTAATGTAATGTAATGTAATGTAATATAATATAATATAATATAATATAATATAATATAATATAATATAATATAATATAATATAATATAATATAATATAATATAATATAATATAATATAATATAATGTAATGTAATGTAATATAACATAATATAATATATGCGGATGCATCGCCCTTTTATCCACTCTTACACAAAAGTGTAAAAATCAGCAATATGAATACAACCTCTTGAGGTCACACAGCCTGCCTGATAAATGGATCAGGCTGTATGAGTCCTATCAAAGGGCACTACGTAATTGTCGTGTCGTGTATCTGACCTCATTTACATTAAGGAATAAAATCATAATATTCAGTCTACATGATAGAAAACAAACACCCAACATCATATTGGGAGTACGTTAGTATTGCTAGCCTTCTTTAGTGAATTCAGCTACGTCCCGTATTTTTCAATCTACAGTGCATTCTCAAAATACTATTTTCTTGGCAAACACATACTCGTGGCTGATTTGAATATTCGAATATGCAAGTAAGAGCCACAGAGCTTCATCAGCCCCCTAAGCCTGCGGGGGTTTGGCGAAGATCTTAGACACTTGATAATCCCATTTACAGTATAAAATGCAAATGCCAAAGAAATGCGACAGTATAAAATGCAAATGCCAAGGAAATGCGACATTTTCGGAACCATCGGAAACACTAAAGTGTTTCCGATGGTTCCAAAAATGTCGCATTTGTTTTGCTCGTCCCTATAGGATGCATATTCACATTACCGTTTCCATCGACAAACAAGACTTCCTGACTGACTTGCATATTCATGAGGTGGCAAAACAAACAGCGCTGGCGGTGTATATTGGATTTAGCGGCGTGATTACAGCACGGCTAATTATTTGCTCAGCGGTTAACCATTATGACGTGCGAAACATCATCAACCAATCGCAGCGCCAGTTTTCTCAGTAGCGTGTTAACTAAGAGCAATTTATCAAAAGGGAGACACGGGTTAACCCTTTGCGTGATTCAGAAATAGTTTAGGCGGTTAAGCGTCAGAGCAAGAGAGCGAAGGGAATCGCCGGGTCGTGGGTTCGACTCCCCGTTTCGGCCCCGGTAGCTGGACTCGCAATCCAGGGAAAAAAAGCCGGGTTTGTTCCATAGCATGTCCGTTGAAAGGTCCTGGTGAATCAAAGTGGCACAGTTGCAGTGCGCCTGAATTGATCAGTGTTCAGGTCGTACTCCATAGGCAATAGATTCCCCTGTCCCCACATAACCCGCCCGTCAGGGCCGTCCATTATCACTTCGGTGCCGTGGACGTTAAACCCCGAACTAACCATCCAACCAACCCTTTCCGTGTTGGTAGTGGTTTTAGTCGCGATGATTCCTGTAGGAAAAATCGCGACTAAAACCGCTACCCGACACGCAACGGATTAACTTAATTTAGATGTGCCGCGTACGGATACGCGTCTTTTTGCCGAGTATCCGTATGGGGCACGCCTTGAATGAGTTCATATTGTGACAAGTCTCTATTCTGGATTTTTAATTTTTGTCTGTTGTCAACACATATCGTCTTAACCTCTACACTGCCAGTGAACGCAGCCTGTGTTTTTGAAATCATGTGTATTCAAAGCCAAAAGATCCCCAGCCATAAAAGAAACATGGATACAAAGAGGATACAGCAAGAGGCATAGATCCGCATGAGCCCCCGCAAATGCGGGGGCTCATGAGGATCTATGCCTCTTGCATTTGGGTGATGTTCAGTTTTTTTTCGGCAGTATACGGGTTAATCTGTGATTTGTGAAAATAATGTCACAAATAATGGGCTGTAGGCAGTATGGTAAACAGCGTTTTTTTCGCGCTACCCACAAACATAATGTAACATTTCACAGGAAACAATTTCCGTGTTATTTCCCAATAGAACTTTGCCCCATGCCTATTCGTTCAGTAAAATCGCCAGGGTGTGTCCTAAAAATACCTTTTCAAATTCCTCAATGCATAAAGTATGCAGCTGACGGCGAGCCGCCACACATCGTGAATTATACCCCGGTTTCTGGGTAGATAAGCATCTCATATACCACGATCAATCGATACAAAACATCTGCCGTCAACCCTCTGCGTCACGCGAGCAAGCCGGAGGTCCCCGGGCCGATGTCGGCCGCAGTTGGCCCGTGCACAGCTGTGCACGGGCCAACTGCGGCCGATGTCGGCCCGAGGACTTTTTACTTGTCAGTGGCGACCAGACGTCAGTCGACACTAAACAAATAGGTTGTCTGTGCGCACGTATTGCTAACTTTGCATAATAGTGAAACGATCAATAATTACCTACAGCTGAACCCATTTTGAGCAACCGTTTTGTCAGGCGCCAAGCTAATCTGGCACTACCCTTGAGTAGAAGAAGAAAAACTGAAAAACTTAAAAGACAGGTGTCTGAAGAGATGTCTTCACACTTTACATCCTGAGGCTGATAATTATTTTGCTTCTTGTCCTTTGAAGGCTACATTACAGATCAGGATTGGTTGGTTGTACACTGCTTAACTCATTCTACCCCAAACACACCACAGCAGGATAAGGATCCACCATGATAGTTCAAGGGTGATGCCAGAATAGCTTGGCGCCTACGGGCGCCAAGCTATTCTGGCATCACCCTTGAACTATCATGGTCGATCTGTCCTGCACTGCAATGCAGTCTTGAGAGGACAAGGGCAAAATTTAAGGATTTTGGTGTTGGGGTAGAATGAGTTAACGTGTCGACAGCAACAAGACTTTCTCAGGACGTGCCTGCACTGCTTGTGGAAAGAAACAAAAAAACTAAACAGTATATTGAATGTATGTCGCCAGCCGGTTTAATACGCTAAATAAACCCAAGACCATTTAGCAACACACATCCAATATCAAGAGCTACAGGCAGCGCAGACAGTAGGGAGAGTTAAAAAAGGAAATTGCAGGTGAATGGACCAAGGGTAGACAGAAACACATGCCCCAGAATAGAGGGGAAAACGCACCCTGTGGGGCTGACCAGGGTGACCCTGGGAACTAAAAATAGTTAACCCCACCCAAGTCCCGCTAGAGCAGACCCGGATGGGGTACACATCAGGAGATAGATCAACCACATCAGTTCAAGGGTGGTGCCAGAATAGCTTGGCCCCTCAGGCGCCAAGCTATTCTGGCACCACCCTGGAACTATCATAGTCAATTCATTTCAAGCAGTAGTGTATCAGGATGAAAAGGGTTAAGAGGGAAAAGTGTCACCTGTCATCAAGACCAAGATGCACGTGGCCACAGACGTCAAAAAGATGGTCGGTCTTTAATGGCAGGTGATCTCTCACAAGAGGGGTCGCTATAAACAAGTTGATGTAAATTATGTCAAAAGACTTCTGCTGTAAATTATGCCAAAGGATGACTGACGTGATCGCTCCAAATGAACATTCTAACTCGCCACTCACGATCGCCTATACACACTATCCTGAGGTGATATTGTGTGGTTGACTGCAGCGTGAGGAAAATATTTTATACGATACGATACGAATGCCTTTATTGTCCCAAGATGGGAAATTTGTTTGCAGCAGAATTTTTAAAACAGGCGTAAAAACAACAAATGTGAACATAAAACAAATAGATACATTTGACTGGCTAGAACACACCGACCTATTACAGTGAGTATGTGCGCCCATATAACATCACAACCATCTTTAATGCCTGTCTTTGAATTAAGTTATTAATCCTTTGGTTTTTGTTTTTAGCGGATTTTGATTCCTTGTATAATCATCGCTACAAAAAAAAATCGCTACCGACAGTCAGTGGGCTCAGAATATCCAGCACAACAAGCAATTGTGTTTTGGTCTGTGATTCTGGACCTTACAGCTTTGAGCCTTGAACCTATAATGTTCAAAATCACAGACAATGAACATCTCGCTTTTTCAAAATGGACTTTTTCAAAACGTAAGAACGGCCGGACAAAAAGACGGGAGAAAATGAAAGAAAAGAAATGAAAAACAAAAAAGAAGAACAGAGACCCTGAACGATTACTTACCTTTGAACAGTTTAGATTGAAGCAGGAAGCCGGCGTACTGTTTGGAGCATTAAATACTGTCTGGACGCGTCGGATGTCGGATGCTTTCCCTGAAGGTACTTGTCAAAGGAGTCCGTCACGAATTATATCCAGTCTATGAGACTGGCTGCCTGGTCTGTAAATGTATGCAAAGAAAGAGGCACGCATCTGGTTAATAAGGATAAAATCGAAGTCTGTAGTAGAGAAACGCTTTGTTACGCCCTCCACTGCTGAAAAAAAAAACCCACCGAATGCGATCTAACTGCAAGAAGCATAGATCCTCATGAGCCCCCGCAGTCGCGGGGGCTCATGAGGATCTATGCCTCTTGCCGAGACCACTTTGTGTGCATGTTCTTTGGACAGCTGTGGCTTTTGGTCGTTCAGTGAACACATGTTTCGGAAACAAAATGTACGTTCGTGGTGATTGTGGTGGCTCATGAGAATCTGTCTCTTGCAGTTGGATAGTGTCCCGTTTTTTTCACAGAAGCGAAAGGGTTAAATTGTTTTATTCCGAAGCGTGTCGTGTTTGTCTTTTTCTCAGTTGGATAAATTTCTTGTCGCAAACAATTTCAGCTAGTACGGATATGAAATGGCCACAGTTCAATAGTCTGTTTGGTTGTCCTTTTCACCTTGACTGCCTGACATCTGATATCCCTCACAAGCCGAATTGACAGCCCTGCGGCGTCTTGGCTGCCTTCAAAGTCCTCCGTTCTGCGTGTACCAGCGAGCAGCAGATGGCCGTCTACTGCTAAATCATTCAGTGGCGAGAAAATCTGAACACCACCAAACTGCAAGAGGTATAGATCCTCATGAGCCCCCGCAGTTGCGGGGGCTTATGAGGATCTATGCCTCTTGCTGACACCACTTTGAATTCATGCTCCTGAGACAGCTATATAGATTTTTTTTCGTTGAATTAACTAAGATCACAGAAGTGCAGTCTTTATCAAGCGACACTAGTACTGATCGGGCCAAACCAATGGGCGCAGGCCATAACGTGCTCTGGACATCGACGGTCTACATCAGCCCAAGGACCGTTTGCACATCGGTTTTCTTTAACCCCTTCCCTGCCGAACAGAAGTGAACAAGCTCTGACTACGAGAGACATAAATTCTCTCGTGCCCCACGCAGTTGCAAAGGCACCTGAGGCTCTATGCCGTTTGTCTGTTAGAGTCTTGGATCGATGTGTTTCTTTACTTGTTCCCGGGCCGGCTGTTGCCTTTCGGTCTTGAATGAACAAAGATTTCAGACACATCGTCTGAGACTAGTGGCAGGGATGGGATACAATCCTTGATGCTCTACTCTGGACCGGCTTGGCTTAGGTAGTAGAGCATCGGACTCGCTATAGTAAGGTCATGGGTTCAAACCATTGTGGGGTTAAAATTTTGTAAAATTTTAAAATTCGGTTCCGCGTCTTTGAAATAACCTCTGTGGTGGCAAAGGACGTTTAACGTGTTTCGACAGTCTTTCTGCTGTCAAGGAAACCTTTTCAAAGATTTCCAATGCTGTTCAAAAGCTTGGCAGTCTTTTCAAAACCCGAGAAACACTGATTAACCCCACAGCCATGAAACGCTTCGACAAATAAGAGCTGCATCGACCATGATAGTTCAAGGATGGTGCAAGAATAGCTTGGCGCCAAAGGCGCCAAGCTATTCTGGCACCATCCTTGAACTATCATGGTCGATCTGTCTCCTGAATGCGGCCTAAAGATGAGAACTCTATGTGTGATATCAGTTTACATCTGTCAAAATGGTTCTGTCACCAAGCTTCCTGGATGGGATTAATTTCTGCTTTGAGAGCAGGCTTCACATGACAGAAATTGTCTCCAGAATGTCAGTCTTTCAAACTGTAAGGTTTCCATTCCTTTCCGTGCACAGATTTCATTGCAAATGCACTAAGAGAGTGTGTTGCTCTGTAATTTGGGATATTGCTGAACAGGTTTTATGTCGTAAGGTTCAATACTACATACCGGCTCACACGCGTAAATGACATTTCACATTCTGTACCGATGGTCCCAGATTTTAAAAACAAAACAAAACAAAACAAAAACACCCCCCCCCCCCCCCACCCAAAAAAAAAAAAAAAAAAAAAAAATTCATTCGTTCGTCCGTCCGTCCGTCCGACCGTACGTCCATCCATCCATCCATCCATCCATCCATCCATCCATCCATTCATCCGTTTTGCGGGGTCATGGACGATTTCAGTCCTTCGACTGTTCACATCTCATGGTTTTGTTTGCCCCAACATACATGCCTTCTGCATCCGGGATGTGCCAGTAAACATGTCGGCTAAACCACAAACGATAAAAAGTGGCAAAAGACCTTACCTAAACATGTCCTTTCATTTGCGTCGTGAATGTGACGAGTCACTCCCTCTCCCCAACTTTCCAAAACTAATGCACGTTGCGGAGTTCAACTGAGTGCAGCTTGATTGCCTATCTTATTGTCGGAGGGCTTAAGTTTAACTTTATCGCGGCCAGCTCCTTCCGGATGCGCGGCTTATGCCGCCCATCCGCATGCGGCTTTCCGCGAATGAGTTAACCTCGTCAGTGCCATTTGACGCTGACTGTGTTTCTGCACTCTTCGTTCAACACCAACAAAGCCTGGCTGTACTAGGAACATGCATTCAAAATGGTGTCAGCCAGAGGCATAGATCCTCATAAGCATCGGCCCATACCTCTTGCAGTTGGGTGGTTTTGAAATTCTCGCGGCACTGAAAGAGTTAACTCATTGTGTCCCAGGTACCAAATCCCCACATTTGGGAGTTGCCCTCTGCAATTCAGGAGCTACCTCGACCATGATAGTTCAAGGGTGGTGCCAGAATAGCTTGGCGCCTATAGGCGCCAAGCTATTCTGGCACCGCCCTTGAACTATCATGGTCGAGCCATATCTGGCTGTGGTGTGTCGGGACTGAGTGATTCAGTTAAACCTCTGGATGTTGGTTACGATTCATGTCCAGGTGAATCCTGCAGGAGTCAGCTGGACAAAAAGTGCTAGCGCGGACAGTCAAAGGGTTAATGTGTCTGCCTGGTTACGTATAATGTATTCACGCCTCGTACACTGTGAAAAACGTATTTAAAAATACACCGATTTCGATTGTCTAGGACAGTCCATAAGGCAGACCTGACTACCATGATGTAAGTCTCAAAATGGACTGCCAGTGACATAGAAAATGTCTGAAGACATCTGACACATTGTATACAAACCAAGGGGAATCACAGCGCTGGACAGACAAACAGTTAGATCCCCTGCCCCCGCCTATCAGGCACTCAATCGCCAGCCCACAGAGAAATACGCAGGTATAGAACAAGATGATCATTTCCATCCTCAAAAAGAATGGATCATGTCTCCTTATATAACCCATGTCTTTCTTCGGAACTTAGGAAGTAGGCAGGAGAAACATACATACACAAACATGAAGGTGCGCTACTATATGTGGTCGGGTAAATATAGTCGGACCACATATAGTAGCGCACCTTCATGTTTGTGTATGTATGTTTATCCTGCCTACTTCCTAAGTTCCGGAGAAAGACATGGGTTATATAAGAGACCTGATCCATTCTTTTTGAGGATGGAAATGATCGTCTTGTTCTATACCTGCGTATTTTTCTGTGGGCTGGCGATTGGGTGCCTGATAGGCGGGGGCAGGGGATCTAACTGTTTGTCTTGTCCAGCGCTGTGGTTCCCCTTGGTTTGTATACAATTCTGCCAGCGCTAGCCTCACCTATCTGGTTTGTGAGCATCTGACACATTGTTTTTATTTTTCTTCGATTTCGCATAATTGGACGTTTACTGGGTGCAAATGCCTTCACTGTGAGCCAGAGATTCAATATTTTTTCTTTCTGTGTTTTGCAGAAAATGCAAAAGGTGTGCATGAACATAATATTTCCTGATTTGGGCTTCTGGAGTGAATTCTGATTTATTTAGAGGAATACTATGATGTTTCAGAAGCTCATTTTAGCATCCGCAAAGAGCGCGAATGGGGGTACCCTAGCGCCATCGGCTATATCTCTGGTGTGTTCTTAAGGATTTTATGAGAACATGGCTTAAAGGACATACTAAGGCAAACTTTGAAATCAATTTTATAGAGTTCTGGTGGAGAGAGGGGTGGGGGGGGGGGGGGAGGGGATGCATAGTAGTCAGGTCGTCATGGTAGTCATAGCTCTTGAGCTATGTCTGTTTGCATATAGTGGTTACGTAAATGTATTAGCGCCTTACACCGTAAAGAACGTATTTAAAATGAACTTATGTCGATTGCCTAAGACATGAAAGTCTCTATATAAGGACTGTGCTTGGATGTATACGCCGCCTTCCACGTGTACATATTAGCTGCCAAGCCATATAAACTGTGTCGGGGGAAGGAGTAATAGAAAATGCACTTACTTCAGGTTGGCACAAAGAGTTAACTCAAACGAGACGTGCCGCAGCCGGATGCGCGGCTTAAAGCCGCGTATCCGGCTGCGGCACGTCTCGTATGAGTTTAGTATGTGATAATATAAATAATCACTGTGTTGGGGAAAGAGAGAGCCTCTGAGAGAGAGAGAGAGAGAGAGAGAGAGAGAGAGAGAGAGAGAGAGAGAGAGAGAGAGAGAGAGAGAGAGAGAGAGAGAGAGAGAGAGAGAGAATCAATGCATCAATGCAACTTTATTTTACAACGGTTAAGGCATTGACGGCATCGTCATTAACACAACCGTTTTACAAACCTGCCGTTACGTCTCGTATGAGTTTATGTGATTATATAAATATGCACTGTGTTGGGGAAAGAGAGAGCCTGAGAGAGAGAAATGAAATGAAATGAAATGAAACTTTATTTCTCAAGGATAAATGATTAGGTACACAGACCTTTTTTCAATCATGTCCTTGCACACGCACTCACACATCAATCTCACGCGCGAGACTAAAACTAATAAAACTGGAAAGGCGAAACGTGAGCAAAGAGAGAGAGAGAGAGAGAGAGAGAGAGAGAGAGAGAGAGAGAGAGAGAGAGAGAGAGAGAGAGAGAGAGAGAGAGAGAGAGAGAGAGAGAGAACAATGAACAATGAACAATGAACCTTTATTTTCCAACGGTAGAAGTTATTGGTAACAGGACCAGTTTTCAAACTTGCCGTTGCTACATCTACTACATAAATGACATAGACATGTAAACATACACATACCACACACTGACGCATGTATGCACTCGCTCACGCCCGCACGCCCGCACATACGCACGCACGCTCACACACACACACAAACACAAACTTGCACACGCACGCACTTAGACAAACACGCACACATATACACACACGCTCTCGGACACGCACTCCAGACATACGCACGCGCATAACGCGTACGCACAAAAATATAAAATGAGTAAAAATGCAAAGTAAAGCAATACACAGAAAATCATTAAGTACATTAGAATCCATACAGCAAAGGCAAATATGTATATATGTGCTCTCTCTCTCTCTCTCTCTCTCTCTCTCTCTCTCTCTCTCTCTCTCTCTCTCTCTCTCTCTCTCTCTCTCTCTCTCTCTCTCTCTCTCTCTCTGATTGCATTTGTATAATAATAATAATGGCTACTTATATAGCGCTTCTCTGTGTCTCACACACACACACACACACACACACACACACACACACACACACACACAGCATACACGCACAAACACACACACACACACACACACAGCATGCACGCACAAACACACACACACACACACACGCACGCACACACACACACACACACACACACACACACGTGAGCGCGCGCCCAAAAATATCGCGTACACACATATGAAGGCAAAAACATTATACATAGTACATGCAGTATTCAATGTACTCTTGACACTCAGATATTATGGTCCACTGTATATTATATTAAAAAAAAAACAAAAAAAAAAAACAGACGCTCTCTCTCTCTCTGTCTCTCTCACTCTCGCACACACACACACACACACACACACACACACACACACACACACACACACACACACACACACACACACACACAGACATTCTCAAACACACAAACATTCACACACTTGAACACACGCGCAAGTTATCCCTGTACTGTAATGATTAGATTACGTCAGAGATTCTAGGTGTTTGAAGAGGCTGACCCTAAATGAGGTGAGCGTCTTTGCGTTTCTGATTTCTGCAGGAATAGAATTCCAGAATGAACTTCCCGAGAATGACAAACTGGTTTTGAATAAATCAATACGCGGCAGGGGTACTTTGAAATGGTGTCTATGTCTAGAAGCTACAGATATCCATTCTGAGAAAAAAGAACTCAAGTACAGTGGACATGATTGCTTGTACAGCTTGTACATCAATACACCTTTATTGAACTGAAAGTGATGGGATAGAGGGAGCATTTTTAAAGTTTTAAGCTTTTTGTCAGTTGAGAGTTCGGGATCGGGAAATATAAGCTTAGCAGCTCTCCTATGTAGGGAGTTCAGCCTCTTCAAATGTACATCACTAGAACCATCCCACGCTGTTGATGCATAGTCTATGTGCGATTTGACATGAGCATTGTAGAAAAGAAGACGCGCATCTGTGTCAGTAATTGTTTTCAATTTTGACAACATATACAGGCCGCTGGAAACCCTTTTGCACACATTAATAATATGCAGTTGCCATTTAAGCTGATCATCTATATTGACCCCCAAGAGGCGATGGTGTGATACTTGCTCAATTGGGCTGTCGTTTATACACAGACTAAGAGAGAGCGGGCATAGCTGGTGCTTTTGACGTGTGGTTATAACCATACATTCTGTTTTTGACGGATTCAGGGATATGGAGTTGGAATGACACAAGTCGGTGACCTCATGCAGGCTTTCCTGCAGACGCGTGCTAATTGCAGCTACATCTTTGTGAGGAGTATGTAGTGTGCAGTCGTCAGCAAACATGTCACAAGAAATATCCCGGCAACTAATATGCAGTGGAAGGTCATTGATAAATATGCAGAACAGCAATGGACCGAGGACAGAGCCCTGAGGCACTCCGCTTTTGACGAGACCATACGAGGAGTAGGATCCATTTAACAGTACTCTTTGCTTCCTTCCGCTTAAATATGAAGTAAACAATGAGACAGCACCTGCATTGCAGAGATATGCTTGAAGTTTTGACAAAAGAATGTTATGATTTACAAGGTCAAAAGCTTTCTTAAAATCAATAAATATCGACCCAGTTATTTGGGAGTTATTCATGGATGCTAGCCACCCATCAATAAGTCTTGTCAGTGCCGTGTGGCAAGAATGCTTGGGGCGAAAGCCGGACTTAAAAACGTGCAAAAGACTGCGACTCTCCAAATATTGATAAAGGTGTTTGTGCACGTGTCTTTCAAGAGGTTTGGAAAGGCTGGATAATATTGAAATGGGTCTATAGTTATTAACATCAGAGAGATCTTTTGATTTAGGCAAAGGGATAACCTTGGCTTGCTTCAGTTCTGATGGAAATATATTTTGTTGGATACATAAGTTATAAATATACGTTAACGATTCTACTGTATAGGGAAGGGACAGTTTCAGTATTTTAGGGCTGATCTCGTCAGGTCCCGATGACTTTTTATTTTTCAGTGACCCGATCAGTTTTCCTACTTCATACACAGCTAGAGGCGGTATAGAGAATGGGGGTTTGTCCTTAGCAGAAGTTAAGTAGGGCCTAGGGCATGTGTAAACGCGTTACCGCTTGAGGGTATGAATGACTCGGCAACAGACAGAAAATGTTTATTAAAATTGTCTGCAGTAATACTAGAAGGAATGGCTGACGATTTCTTGCTGTTACCTCGGGTGACGAGATTAACCGCGCGCCAGAGTGCGGCAGTATCTCTGTCTTCTTAATCATTCGTTCAAAGAGAGACTTTTGAGCCCTGCGTACCATAGACTTGACATGGTTACGTTGTTTTTTTGTATTCGCTAAATAGCTTGTGTCTCCTTAAGTCATTTCTCAATCTCATAGCTTCGATTATTTCTTGGTTTAGCCAAGGCGGTAACGTGTGGTTTTTTACCCGCTTTTGCCGCAAAGGGGCGTGTTTGTTAAGTACTCTTGTAAAGAGTCCATACCAAACAGCCAGAGCCTTTTCAGGGTCAGTTTCGTTATTAACGACATTAAATGGTGTTTGATCAAGGTCTGCTAGAAAGCAGACTGATTAAACTGTTTAAATGAGCGATACGTTATAGTTGTGTGCCCGTTCTTACGATGCACTGGCAGTTTTGTTGACCATGAACACACAGTAGGAAAGTGATCACTGATGCTGAGGTCAGGAACACTAACATTGAATACACTAAGGGGACGGTTGGTGTAAATGTGATCAATGAGTGTTGCGGTTGTTTTTGTGATCCTAGTAGGGGCCGAAACTAACTGTTCTAAGCCTGTTTGTGTGGTGATGCAATCCCATGCGGTATGGGGCTTCAACATATCTATGTTAAAGTCGCCTAGTAGCAACGCGTCACAGTTAGGTAAGCCAACTTTTTCTACTGCATGCAAAAAATCATCGTACCATTCAAACTTGGCTGCTGGGTTACGATAACAAAAGCCGACGAAGACGGGTTTAGTTTTTGGAGCTCTAAATTCCAACCAAATGCACTCAACTTCCGGAGTTTCTAAGTCCTCACGCCTTTTTACTAAATGTTGGATTGAGTTATGGATGTAAACGGCAAGCCCAGTTTGACCAAGTACACGAGGATCACGTCGAGTGATGCTAAAGTTAGGTATGTGAACGGCTTCATCGCTTATGTCCGAGTTAAGTCGCGTCTCACTAAGACCAAACAGGTGGAATGGTTCAGACGAGTTTAGAAAAACATTCAAATCGGCCACCTTGTTAAAAAGATGGTAGATGTTCAAGTGACCATTTTGAAGGCTTCCGTGTGTCTGAGCATTATGGATCATGTTGAATTCTAATTCTCACAACTGAAGTGCAACACAATACAAAAAAATATAAACAGAGAGAATAAGAATAAAAGTGTCAACGCAGTAAAACGCGGCTGAAGTTATAGCACCTCGTATCAAACGTCACAAAGAGAGAGAGAGAGAGAGAGAGAGAGAGAGAGAGAGAGAGAGAGAGAGAGAGAGAGAGAGAGAGAGAGAGAGAGAGAGAGAGAGAGAGAGAGAGAGAGAGAGCCCATGCACTTACTTGAACTTGACTGGCTGGATTAGAAGGCTAATATAAACCGATATCAGATGTCCAAGGCTTGGATATGCACATAATATACTTCACGTTATCCTATGTGTTTGGGAAAGGTAGAAAACTGCACACTCAAACGCGTACAGCGCTATCCTGCTGAGCTTGTGTTCTGTGTGTTATAGTGCTGTTCGTATGATCAATTTCGTGGCAACAGATGTTTCATATTGCGCTTGAGCGGTCAATGGATGTAGTATTATTACAATAAAGCTCATTTCGTTTCAGCGCCAACGAGGCTGCGCGAGAGGGTTTGACTGTAACAGTGAATGGGTAGTGCCTACATAGCCTGAAGTTAACTTTCCAGACAGCAAGCAACTTCCGCAGAGTATCTATCTTGAATATATCTGCAGAACTGATAAAGCACCCAGAGTATGTCACATGACGCCGTTTGCAAAATGTGACAGCACAGGCCACGGAAGCCTCAACGAGCTATTAGTTCTCCTGATAGCGGCTTGGACCATCCTAGGACTTTGCGAAGTACGATGGAAGAACCTTGGGGAATTATCAACCCAGGAAAACCACAAACTGTACTACAGTGGTAGAGAAGACAAACACGAACAGAGTGTCGGATTTCTCGTCCACAAAGACATCGTGAACACCGTCATGAGTTGTCGGCCAGTCTCCAGAAGGCTTATCACCATACGCTTGAGGGCAACCCCATTCAATATCACCATTGTACAAGTTTATGCCCCAACAACAGACTATGGCGATGAGGAAATAGAAGACTTCTATGACCAACTGCAAGAAGTTCTGGACCAGACCCCCAAGAAAGACATTCTTGTGGTACAGGGAGACTGGAATGCCAAAATAGGAGAGGATGCTGCTAGGAACTGGAAAGGCACTTGCGGACACTACTGCATTGCAGAGACCAACGACAGAGGCTTAAGGCTCCTGGAATTTGCCAGCTCAAATGATCTAAAGCTGATGAACACGCTTGGCCTACACAAAGCATCCAGAAGGTGGACATGGCACAGCCCGAACGGAGAGCACCATAACCAAATTGACTACATGATGGTGAAGAGACGCTTCCAAACGAGTGTGAACATTGCCAAGACTAGAAGTTTTCCAGGCGCAGACATTGGAAGTGACCATGACTTAGTGATGATTACCTTCCGACTTCGCCTAAAGAAGGTCAACAAGCAGGGTCCCACCAGAATCAAGTTTGACCTCGAGAAGCTGAAAGACCCAGAGGTAGCGGAAGCCTTCCAGGCAAAGATAGGAGGAAAATTTGCGCCCTTGCTACTTCTAGGTGCAGAAGACACGGACGTGGACACATTGATCGACACACTTAACACTGTTGTAACCCAAACAGCCATTGAGATCCTTGGCAAACATCGACAAGCAAAGAAACCTTGGGTTACAGCTGACATCTTTGTTCTATGTGACAAGCGTCGAGAATTAAAGAAAAAGAAATCATAGGTAGAAGGAGCTAAACAATACAGGAAAATTAACCAGGATATCAAGAAAAGCATGAAAAAGGCAAAGAATAAGTGGATTGAAGATCAGCGTATACACATAGAAGTAAATCTGAACAAAAATAATAGCAAAAAAGCATACCAGCTGGTGAAAGACCTGACCAGTGAAAAACAAGGACGCTTCTCTATCATTCACGATAGAGAAGGGAACTGTCTTACGGAAGACCAAGACATACTGAACCGATGGACAGAGTACTGCTCAGATGTGTACAACCACCGAGCTACAGGGGACCCAGGCATACTTGTCAACCCACCCGTGACCAACAAGGGCAACTATCCCATCCTCCGAGAAGAAGTAGAGGCTGCAGTGAAGTCGCTGAATAAAAGGGTAGGCAGCAGGAGCAGACAACATCCCTGCAGAGCTAGTCCAAGAAGGGGGAGAAGATAAGCGCCTTACTAACAATCTGCAATAAGATCTGGCAGTCAGGGGATTGGCCCCCACCATGGACCCAATCACTTATAATAACTCTCCCCAAAAAAGGCAACTTACATCAATGCCAGAATTATCGCACGATCAGTCTTATATGCCACCCAAGCAAAGTCGTGTTAAAGATCCTGCTGAACAGGTTGAAGTCACAGGCAGAGGAAAGCATAGCTGAGGAACAGGCAGGCTTCAGACGAGAGCGCAGCACAACTGAGCATATCTTCAACCTGAGAGTTCTATGTGAGAGGTACCTCCAGCACCGGCAAGATCTCTAGCATGTCTTTGTGGATTTTAAGAAAGCATTTGACAGGGTGTGGCATGCAGCCCTTTGGTCCACACTGAAGCTATACAACATTAATGCCAACCTGATCAAAGTCGTAGCAAACCTTTACAACAAGGCCACTAGCGCAGTCTGCTTCAACGGAAAAATAGGAAACTGGGTTAGGACTACAGTCGGAGTCAGACAAGGGTGCTTGCTCTCACCTACTCTTTTCAACATCTTCCTGGAAAGAATCATGACAGACGCTCTGAACGATCATGAAGGATCTGTCAGTATTGGAGGCAGAACAATCACGAACTTGCGCTTTGCGGACGACATTGATGGCCTTGCAGGAACAGAGGAGGAACTAACTCAGCTGGTGGAAAAGCTGGACAGTACAGCCATTGCGTACGGGATGGAAATCAGTGCAGAGATGACCAAACTGATGACCAATAACACCAGTGGCATTGGCACTGACATCATGATTGGAAGCAAAAAACTGGAAACCGTTAATAAATTCAAATACTTAGAGCCATTGTGACAGATGAGGGATCAAAACCAGAAATACTGTCCAGGATTGCGCAGACAACAACAGCACTGACAAGATTGAAGACCATATGGAAGGACAGAAACATCACACTCTGCTCCAAGATCAGACTGGTGCGCTTCTTAGTCATCTCAATGTTTTTGTATGCCTGCGAGTCATGGACCCTCACAGCAGACCTTGAAAGGAGGATACAAGCCACTGAAATTAGATGTTTTCGAAGGCTGCTTGGCATTTCATACAGAGATCACGTCACAAACGTGAAAGTGGGAAGCAGAATCAGGCAAGCCATCGGGTCATATGAAGACCTATTAGCCATTGTGAAAAAACGGAAACTGAAGTGGTATGGGCATGTCACGCGTTCAGCAGGGCTTGCCAAAACAATCCTGCAAGGCACTTCGCAAGGAGGACGAAGGAGAGGAAGACAGAGGAAAATATGGGAGGACAATATCTCAGAGTGGACAGGACTGAAGCTGCGCGATACGCTAAGAATGGCAGAGAACAGAGAGGAATGGAGGGAGCTGGTTGCCAAGTCATCAGTGGTGCCCCAACGGTCGGCAAGACTACGGAATATAGATAGCTAGATAGATAGCGGCTGTTATAACAGCCGCTGTCTGGGCAGGGAACTCGTGCAGGCTCCCTCTACCTGTCGTATCCCAGCTCATTGCAGTCTCTTTTACTGACGCAGCTTGTCCTTTAACTCGCTGACTGCCGAGAAAATGTGAACACGATCCAACTGCAAGAGACATAGATCCTCATGAGCTTATGCGGATCTATGCCTCCTGCTGACACCACTTTGAATCCATGTTTCTGAAACATCTAGGTTGTTGTTTTTGTTTTTTGTCTTGAATTAATGAAGACCGCAGAAACAGTCTTCGTCAAATGATTCATAGGATTGTGTATTCATTGAATGGGCACTTGCGTCAATGTTCTCAGAAATATTCAGTTTTAACCCTTCGGAATACACCATTCGGAATAGATCAGTGTGTGAAATAAGTTTGATTAAAATAGTTCAAGGGTAGTGTCAGAATAGCTTGGCGCCTCTAGGCGCCAAGCTATTCTAGCACCACCCTTGAATTAAAGCCATTGGTCTATATCCTTATTTGTAAGTACTATAATGTAGATTGCATATGACAGTGTACAAATTTCAAGCTTTTATCCTCAGTATGATATGAATTAACTATTCAAACACCAGATGCACAATCAATACTTTTACAAATACATAGTAATGAATACCTTCTTTTTGTGGATAATATTTAATATTCCATGACAAGGGGTATGCCAATCAATTATTTAACATGAATGCATCTATTCATTGTTAGTTTAACATTCAATATAATATATAACGAAGAGGTCATCGTCAATTAATATTCATATAAACATTCATCTGCGATAGAATATTCACAGACTAGGAGCCGGACAAATACTTACGTACTCATTCAATATGCATATACATTCATTGGCATCTCATTGACGAAGAACTTTTCATTCGATTTTTTGTCATTGAAAATTCAATGACTAGCAGTTTGTCATCAATCAATATTCATTTGAATAATTATAATCCACTGAATATTCATTGACAATAAACTGTGTGTGTGGGTAGCCTACTTTGTTCGCTTCGAAACAACCGCGACATATCTCAGCTTACTCAACGAACAATGACGTCGGTGGAAGACGACCTGTTATAATTATAGCCCCGAAAGTTAATGTGCCGCATTTTTTTCAAAGACTTGTCTCTGAGGTAATTTATAGTGAACGCGTGAAATAGAATCACAATAACATTGAACATCAGCATGTGGGGCAAAAAAACAGTTTGTAATTAGGTAAACTTGATGGTCTGATGGAATTTTCTCCACCGGTGTGGGTTTAACCCGAGTAGTTTCTTCAGATGTTAGGAACTATTTTTAGCCGTTCTGCTTTTCCCGCTTGACGGTTTCCGTAAAAAAAAAAATCGTGTATCACGGTTTATATCAAAATTTGCCTGTAAATATTCTTCGTTAATCTAGCACAACTCTAGAGAAAGTGATATAGTTTGTTTATTGTTAAAAATAGCACGGGAAAACACTACGGCATTCTGGCCAATTATTGAAGTCAAGTGAATCAACGTTTTACAGACCGAAGGGAGCATATTCGTGTGGGCGGCTGCGGAAACCTGTGACAAACGTTATCTCAGTCAGTAACAGTGCCGGTAATTGGTTGTCTCCAAACCCAACCCGGTGACAGCTAACATGTTTATTGAGGTCAGATCGGGATCTGACCAAGATACGAGGGTGTGGTAAAACTATGTTTTCATCCCTACGTCATACGACAAAGCTCTTTACCGCAAACTGTGCCACATGACCGAGGTACAATATAAGTTATTGGTCGGAGGGGTTCGCTACACGGACCTTTGTAGGCCTGAGGGAGGTCAAAGGATTCATTGCACCCCGAAGGCCGAAGGCCTGAGGGGTACAATGATTCCTTTGACCTCCCTAAGGCCTACAAGGGTCCGTGCAGCGAACCCCTCCGACCAATAACGTATGTTTTCATTCCTCCAATATTTTCGTAAAGGAAATCAAAAAGACATCTTACGACCTGATTCACGCCAGACATGACTGACGTCAAAGGAATAAGCATTTATACATAATAGACTTATGACGTAATTTAAAAATATGTCATGACGTTGCCGTCTCCAGTACTGAGTGTGCTTGTTGTTTCGAACAACACTACGTAACGTTGTACTTTAGAACGTTTGGCGATCTTTTACAGAACAAAACTGGCATCCAAGATGCGTCATCGAGATGGCTACAAAACGCCATTTTTCGCTACAGGGTTTTTTATATCACGGTCACATGGTACGGTTTGCGCTAAAGTGACTGGTCGTGTGACGTAGGGAGGAAAACAAAAACCCTTGTAGCGACAAATGGCGGACTTTTTGTAGCCCTCTTTCTGACGCGTCTTGGATGCCAGTTTTGTTCTCTTAAAGATCACCAAACGTTCTAAAGTACAAAGGCACACAACTGGAGACAGCAACGTCATGAAAAATGTTACAATACGTCATAAGTCCATTATGTATAAATATATATTCCTTTTACGTAAGTCATTTATGGCACGATCCAGGTCGGCAGATTTCTTCATAATTTCTTTTAACGAAAATAGTGGAGGACCGAAAACAAATACGTTATTGGTAGGAGGGGCTTGCTGCACGGACCCTTGTAGGCCTTGGAGATAAACCGTCAAATAAACCGTTGTACCCCTTCGGCTTTCGGGGTACAATGGTTCCTTTGACCTCCCTTAGGCCTACAAGGGTCCGTGCAACAAACCCCTGCGACCCGAGCCCGAAATAGCTCAGGCGGTTAAACGTCGGAGCAGGAGAGCGAAGGGAATCGCCGGGTCGTGGGTTCGAATCCCGTCCCGGCCCCGGTAGCTGGACTCACAATCCAAGGGAAAAAACGGATTTGTTGAATAGCATGTCCATTGAAAGGTCCTGGTAAATAAAAGTGGCACAGTTGGAGTGCGCCTGAGTTGATCAGTGTTCAGGTCGTACTCCATAGGCAATAGATTTCCCTGTCCTCCATAACCCGCCCGTCAGGGCCGTCCATGATCACCTCGGTGCTGTGGACGTTAAACCCGAACTAACTAACCAACCAACCCTGCGACCAATAACTTATAAAATACTGGCCTGTGATTTGAGGTTCAGAAGAGGTTACATGTATCATAAAATCAGAATTAGGTCAAACAATGAACGGACTTCAAACAGTCCATGGATTCATCAATTTTCAAGAGCCATTATATTCTTATCAGCTCCTGCAGTTTCCTCATTGACATCCACAGTTTCAGATACTTATGCGGCGTTATCAGTATTAGCCCTTTTCATCCTGATACACTATTGCTTGAAATAAGTTTGACTGATAGTTCAATTGTGGTGCCAGAATAGCTGGCACCTGAGGAGCCAAGCTATTCTGGCACCACCCTTGAACTAAAGTGGTATGTCTAAACTTTTACAAAATTCTATCTGTAATGTAGCCTTAATAAGACAATAAGCAACTTTTTAAAAGTCAACCTTAGGATGCAATGGGTTAATACGCATGCCACAATGATCGGAACGATCCAGTGAATCAGTTTCTTTAGTCCTTGCTATAAAGAGTCATAACCTACTGTCTGTCCTTGCTATAAAAGGGTTCAAGCTACCGTCTTTGATATGAACATGACAGAGCGACACACATTTAATATGTTTTGTTGTAGACAGAACTAAAGGTATTGATTCTAACGCTATGTGGTGTGCTAGGAAAAATGGTCTTTGGGCCAATGACGGCCGCAATAGGCCCACGCACAACATTGCAAGGGCCCACTGCGACCGGCATTGGCCCGTGGACGTTTTGCTTCTGGGGTAACTGCTTTTAACTCATTCTACCCCAGACACACCACAGCAAGATATGGATCGACCATGATAGTTCAAGGGTGATGCCAGAATAGCTTGGCGCCTATGGGCGCCAAGCTATTCTGGCATCACCCTTGAACTATCATGGTCGATCTGTGCCCTGCACTGCCATGCAGTCTTCCGAGGACAACGGCAAAATTTAAGGATTTCGGTGTTGGGGTAGAATGAGTTAACTATTGGAGTGAATCAGTGAATCGCGTCACACACACGTCTGGTCGGAAGCAACAGGTTGTGTTAACTCACTCTGCGTCGACGTGGTTACTTATATTGAGGAAGTTCATCTGGATTATGTTGTGGTCAGCCAAATACTCAACCGATAAAGTCAATATGTTTATTTATTGTACAGACATTTTAAGGCATTAATGTTATAAAATATAGGCCTGCTGACGAGCAAACAAAAAATAGGAATCATCGGAATCACAGCGATTCCGATGTCGTATTTCTTTGCTCGTCAATATATATACCGGTCTTGAAAATAAATCAACTTTCACGGGACAGTTTTAGAAATTACATCAGGAACAGTTTTTTTCATACATTAGCTGTCATTTTCCGTTTCCTAACAATCATTTTATTTCAGACAAAAGCAGTCGAAGATGTACATTACATGATTTTTCTAATAAGGACCGTACAGCAATAATCGTTTTTCCATACACCAGAAACTGCTTGCAAATGTATTTCGCAATGCGAAAGTCAAATGTTGAAATGTTTATGAACATTTTTTTTTCTTCTACTTTACCCAAACGTTGTCCATACTCTAGCAACACAACCATTACTGACACGTATCACTGAGTAAGAGAAGTTCTCTATACATAATCACAGTCCGTTATGTTATCCGACAGACCGAATATTTCTCCGCACATTTACTTATTTGACTATTTTCACGAAGATGCAGGAAAAAGTAAGAGCATAAGCAAATGATTCCATACATGTTTTATATAATCCGCCCTTTTACATGCATGTCTACAGACATGTCTTATACTCGACTTGTTTTCATTCATACACAAACTTAAATATAAACAAAGTTGTTCCATACATGCAAGCACACTTATTCGACACATTGCAACAATGTTCCGTAACACGAACAGTGATTAACGCATTCGAGAGGTGCCGTCTCCGGATACGCGGCCGCTTTAACTCATTCTACCCCAGACACACCACAGCAAGATAAGGATCGACCATGATAGTTCAAGGGTGATGCCAGAATAGCTTGGCGCCTATGGGCGCCAAGCTATTCTGGCATCACTCTTGAACTATCATGGTCGATCTGTGTCCTGCACAGCTAATGCAGTCTTCAGAGGACAACGGCAACATTTGGGGATTTCGGTGATGGGGTAGAATGAGTTAAGCCACGTGTCCGGGTGCGGCACGTCTCGAATGAGTAAATAATGTAATATTGTCTGATGCCCGTTTTATTAATCCAACTAACCTTGACTCAATCAGGACATGCGGCACACCGATACGCGGCGCTTGTCCCGCGTATCCGTATGCAGCACGTCTCGAACGAGTTAAGGTATAGGCCGTTTGACATAGGAACGCACAACGCAGAGAAACACATTTCTGTACCATTTATATAACAAATAACATTCAGTGCCACTTGACCTAATTCGATTCACTTTCAATAAACTCGTAAAATTTGCCAGTTTTGCCGTAAAGGTGTACAAATTCAGAATTGTTTCATGAAATTTGACATCCCATAAGGTGCTTTATATATTCAACCCAGTACAACGAAGATTCTTTTTCACCGAAATGAGCAAACTGACCAAGTTTGAACGTGAAACAGGGCCTGCATACTTGCACTCGGCATGTTTGACCTTAACATGAAAATCGGGCTGTTTCCACGGTGTTCTATCAGGGTATTGAAAAAGGCTCAATCTTTTGTTTTTGACGAAAATTTTACGACTGTACAGCAAAATCAGTAAATCGTAGGAGTTAAGTAAAAAATATCCCACATTAGGACAAATGACAACAAATGATATTTGTTCTTCAAGAGGCACTGAAAAGTGTTACTGACATTTTTGGAGTGGGGTGGGGGGGGGGGGGGAGAGAGAGAGGAAGGGAGGGGGGAGGGTGTGTGTGTGTGTGTGTGTGTGTGTGTGTGGGGGGGGGGGGGTGATGGGGGGGGGGGGACCGCTGTGCGTTCGGATGTCGAACGGCCTAAAGCCGTTGGATCTAATGTCATTGTAATGCAGCAATAGATTAGCACCAGAAAGAGCCGATATATAGATGAAGTTGTTGTGCCTTATGAAGACCAATCCTCGCAACACCCTTTCCACTTTTTCGCCGCTGTTCGTGTGTTTTGTTCAGGGAAACAAAAACAGACATATACGTCGTTCATCTTTGTCGTGCACAATCATACGGACAGTTTTAATGGCGTCCTGTGCCCTAAGATGGTCGTGTGTTGTTTCCGAATGTGTTGTCCTGCACAGTACACAGCCACAAAGACAATCTCATTTATATCCTCGGACCTACGACCCAGTGCGCAAAGACCACCGTTGGCCTGCGCACATTGGGGAGGCCTTAGTTGCCGTGCGCGGACAAAGTAAGGCCGCCGTCAGCCAGGACAGATCAATACTAACCCTGAGAAACGGTGAACCCAACCTAACTGCAAGAGACATAGATCCTCATGAACCCCTGCAGCTGCGGGTGTTATGAGAATTTATGACTCATGCTGAAAGCTTTTGGAATCCACGTTCCATGGACGGCTCTGGCTCTTTGACGTTGACATGACAAGGATTTCAAAAACACAATCCGCGTCCTCTGGCAGTAGTGATGGGGTTAAGCGTTTTTTTATATAAAGCACAAAACACGAAAAGGGGTAGAATTAA
Source organism: Semisulcospira habei (assembly GCA_036245525.1). Classification (NCBI taxonomy): domain Eukaryota; kingdom Metazoa; phylum Mollusca; class Gastropoda; family Semisulcospiridae; genus Semisulcospira; species Semisulcospira habei. The sequence continues at coordinate 201,407,184 of BTPG01000001.1, forward strand.
CCCTGCTTTCCCCTGTTTACAGCTACAGTGTCAGTCTCACTGATGTCCTCAGACCGAGGTCAGTCCTAGTTGGCCCACGCGCAACAGTGTACAGGCCAAGTAAAGCAGAAGATCACAAAGTTAAATATATAATCTTGAAAGCCTGCCGCACACACGCGAATATGGGCGAATTGACCCTGTTCTCCCCTACACGTTCGTGAAAACGTATCACAACTGTAACTGTTTCAAATAAGAAGAAAAAGTAATTCGGCGTGGACGAACTGACGTAGTTTCTTAGTCCCAACGGTACAAATTAGCCGCATAAGGGTACGAGAAGGTGAGAGGCGAACTGTCCCCGCTCGCCCCTAAACCGTATCACAAATCACGATGGCTGTAGAACCATGGGGTCGGAATCTGGATCTGACCGTGAAGCCTTCTCTACCACTGTTCTTTTCTTTGCTTTGTCTGCAGCTGGTCCCTTCGTCGTCCTGTCCGCCACGTGTTCCTGGATCATCACCTCCTCTGCCTGTTGCCCCGTCTTTCTTTTGCAGTTCGTGCACAAAATGTACACTTCCCGTTCCATCTGTCGTTTTAAGCTTGGGGAGTATCGGTTCCATATCGCGAAACACAAATTTCTTCCAGTTGACTTTCTACACACGAAAAAGAAAGAAAACAAACGTCATTATATTAAGCATTCGAAATGATGTTGATGATGATGATGACGTCGTTATCATCACCAGCATAACAAGAACAATGTCTGCTTATCACCTTATCGCCACCCGAAGCCAAAAGGGTTTTGTTTTCATCCCTGTCACACGACCAATTCCTTTAGCGCAAACTGTACCACATAACCGAGCTAAAAAAGAAAACTTATTGTAGCCCTCTTTGTGACGCATCTTGAATGCGAGGGTTTTTTGCCAGTTTTGTTCTATAAAAGATCACAAAACGTTCTAAAGTAAAAGTTACTTAGTGTTGTTCGAAAGAACAAGCACACTACTGGAGATGGCAACTTCATGAAATATTTTAAATTACGTCATAAGTCTATTATGTATAAATGTATATTCCTTTGACGTCAGTCATATCTGTGGTGATCCAGATCGGAATCGGAAGATTTCTTCTTGAATTCTTTTACGAAAATTGTTGAGGAATGAAAACAAATACGTTATTGGTAGCAGGGGCTTGCTGCACGGACCTTTGTAGGCCTTCGGGAGGTCAAAGGAACCATTGTACCCCTCAAGCTTTCGGCCTTCGGGATACTATGGTTCCTTTGACCTCCCTCAGGCCTACAAGGGTTTGTGCAGCAAACCCTTGCTACCAATAACTTATAATATGCGTGGGACGGCAACCTGACTCTGCGTTTATACTACCAGCTTTGATAATGCCAGGACACTTGCACAGGCCAACCCAAGCTGGCGTTAGCCCGAGGTCGTTTTGTTTACAGTGTTATAAAAAAAAAAAAGCAACAGTGCGCTCACAGTGTAACAGGGCGAAACAGTATACATGAATACTGACAAGCGTTTCCGATGATTCCAAAAATGTCGCATTTCTTTTACTCGTCGGTATATTTCCTAATGAATAAAAAGCTGTGTCTTTTTCACTTTCTGTTTCGTAATTAATTTATCAATTTATTAATTTATTAATTTATTTCAAAAGCGATACAGCAAAGGGGTTAACCTGAAACATAACACATTCGAGGCGAGCCGTATACGGATACGCGGCGAATAGCCGCGTATACGTATACGGCTCGCCTCGAATGAGTTAACATGTAACACACGACCGCTCAAGTGTGGTGCCAAACAGCATACTTTGAGTCACAGTAAAACAAGATGTGTTTATAGCGACTAGAATAAATGAATACTGCACAGTGCTACTGATTGTGAAAACGCAGAATAGCCGCGTATCCGTATACGGCACGTCACGAAAGAGTGAACATGTAACACAAGACAGCTCAAGGGTGGTGCCAAAACAGCATACAGTAAAAACAAATACTGCTACTGATTGTGAAAACGCATTTCGCTATCCCCAATCTGTTAGCACTTTGTATTTCATGGCTCTTAACCACTTCCGGTCGAGAGAAAATGGAATCACACTACTGCAAGAGGTATAGATCTATACCTCTTGCTGAAACTACTGGGTCGGCGTTGAATTGATACAGAGTTCAGACGTACAGTGTATGCCCAGTGTCAGTGGGGGAATCACAGGGTGGGTTGTGTACTACAGAAATACTTACCCCCCAAAACAAGTCGGTCTTCATGAGTTGTTGTACGGTGGGTCTCTTTTTGGGATCAGGGGCCAGCAGGTTTCTGAGCAAAATACGCAGTTCTAAGTCATCCACTTTGTCGAACGGGGCGTCGCCGTTTGCCATGGCTCTGAAAAGAAGGACCACGCACACAATTGAAAACACTGGTTGCCAGCTATTTGCAGTACAGCAGAACCTGTTTTGAGCGACCACCCTAAAAGACCCCTAGTCCTTAACCCACGTAGCCCCGGTGCCCTGCAGAAGGAAATGGATCAACCATGATATTTCATTTGTAGAACCAGGAGAATTTGGTGCCTTCTATTCATCTAACACTATTCTATATTTATCATCGTCATCCGAAAATCATAGTGATCATTCAAGACTACTACGTGCTACGTGACAGCTCAAGGGTCCAAAGTACACGTCCAGGTTCGCATGGTGATGAATGGTGGTAGGGAACGTCAGCTTTTTCGCTGAGTCTGAAACTGAATCTAAATAAATTGATCGTTATGAGCCGTCGATCGTAGTTTACCTACTCGTGCCACGTGGCATCGTGTTGAAACATGGCCGTTCTTCGTCTTTCCTGAGGTTTTGTTTGCAACGAACAACAAACCGGAGACCGTGAAAACAACGGCAAATAGCATACAAATAGACAACACTCCATACATCTGCAAGCGGCACAGATCTTCATGCAATGATGTGTGGAGTGTTGCGTCATTTATCCCTTTTACAGATATCTTGGAGTGTTGCATGGCCCGCCGTGAGATGGCGCCTGCTCGACGCAAAACCGGCCCAATAACTAACTAAATATGTTTATGGTACAAGCTGGTTATCTCACTCTACCCCAAGACCAAAATCCCCAAATTTTGAAGTTGCCCTCTGAAAGACTGTATTTCAATTCTAGAGACAGATCAAGCATGATAGTTCAAGGGTGGTGCCAGAATAGCTTGGCGCCTAGGGGCGCCAAGCTATTCTGGCACCGCCCTTGAATTATCATGCTCGACCCATGTCTTGCTGTGGTGTGTCGGGGCTGAATGAGATATCTGAAACGGGTTTGCTCTCGCTCGTTGGTGGGAGTCATCAAGTCGGCATAAACGTTTTTTTTTGTTTGTTTGTTATGTAAGGAGAGGCAGTCTTGTTTCAACGGGATGGCAGCGTGGCAGACCTCGGGTCAGAGTTACCACAGTTGTTAGGACACAGATAAGCTTTTGTCTGACGGTTTAAATGTACTCACTTTCTTCGGACAGCCCTGTTTCTCTGTGGGAAGGGTTGCTCGCCCACCGCCATTTCAAATATAATGATTCCTAGGGACCATATATCTGCAGCCTAGAACGAAATAATGGCGATATTATTAAAAACAAAGTTTACAAAATATCAAGGAATGATAATAATAATAATACAACCACCTCATTACATCAGTCTCAAGAGAAATGACATTGAACAAATCACGAAGATGCATGTGCAAAAGGAGAGAAACAAACTCTTGAACAAGTGGGCGCGGGAGGCGGTAGAGTAACAAAACTGTTCCAAGCTGAGTACACTATCTCAACAGGCAAACATATCATGAAACAGTCTCTCGGGGTGGGAGAGAGAGAGAGAGAGAGAGAGAGAGAGAGAGAGAGAGAGAGAGAGAGAGAGAGAGAGAGAGAGAGAGAGAGAGAGAGAGAGAGAGAGAGAGAGAGAGAGAGAGAGAGAGAGAGAGAGAGAGAGAGAGAGAGAGAGAGAGAGAAAGAGAGAGAGATGAAATGAAATGTAATGAAATGAAACTTTATTTTCCAAGCGCAGACCTGTTTTCATTCTTGTCCTTGCTACACACTACAAAACAAAATAAAATCACTCTCTTACACACACACACACACACGCGCGCCGGTGTGCAATTGCCGCGTGCACAGGTTTGTGCCAGATTAGCTTGTAGCCTATAGGCGCCAGGCCAAGCCTGCACAACCCTCCACACACACTCACACACACACACACACACACACACACACACACACACACACACACACACACACACACACACACACATCAGTATATCATGCACACATACATTCTATTACTTAAAACTATACTACAGCAAATATAAAAAGTATAAAGGATTTTGTACATAAAACCGCTATTGTTCCGAGTCATCATAAAAATCAACACGGCTCACTCCAACAAACATGCAACAGGCATACACACACACACACACACACACACACACACACACACACACACACTGGCAAACACACACGCGCGCGCGCGCGTGCGCAAGCACGTAGGGATGCGCGCGTGCACACACATACACTTGCACACACACAGATAAACACACAGTGGCCCGCACACACACGCGATAGCGGCCTCCCCGCGCCACTAAACCGCGCACAGCAGTCAAAGTAATCGCAACCAACGCGCGCGCGGGTCGACCATACAGCGTCATAATATATACGCTCTATGGGGTCGACGCGAAGAAACAACAGCACTGCCACGCGGTGCGAGCGCCCAATGTTGTGCCGCCTATCGACGGCATCCCGTCTGGCCAGCCGAGACCATGGGGTCATGGATATTACATAATGCGGCTTGCTGGAATGCCAGCGGTATATTACATGCGTTCATAAATGTTAGAAGAGAATGCAGACTATCCGTGAAATGCCGCATAAGACGGCATGGAGTGCTACATGTAAAAATAAAAATAGAAATAAAAAACAAAAGGAAAAATTAAGTTTTGTCTAGATATTTGAGCAGCTTGGTCTTGTAAGTTTTAAGCGATGGCGCGGCTCTAACATCCGCAGGAATGGAGTTCCATAACTTTGCACCAGAATAGGACAATGACGACCTATAAATGTCCAGTCGAGGCATCGGTACAACAAGATTGTTCCCTGGTGTTCGACTGGACCTCGTATGAGCAAAGTGGAACAAACTATTGAAATAGGCTGGTGTTTCTAAGAGGGTGATTTTGCGCATGAGCACCAACTTATTATACTTAAACTGTTTTTTCTAGTGGCAAAATGTCTAACAGCTTGAACTTATTGTCAGTACTAATGACTTCTGAGGGTCTGTCAACAATGAGTTTAATGGCTCTTCTGTGGAGCGAGTTCAGACTTTTTAAATTAGCATCGCTACTACCATCCCAAATAGATGAGGCATAATCCAAATGTGACTGAATATGGGCATAGTAGAAGAGTTTCCTTGTTGGCTCATCAGCGAAATGTCTCAATTTCGACTGTAGGAATATATTTTTAGATACTTTTTTACACAGTTTAGTAGCACAACTTGTCGTCTAAGTTGATTCCAAGCACGCGTTGTTCTCTGACTTGCTCCACAGGCTGGTCGTTAAGTGTTAGTTGAAGGGGAGGGGGGTTCAACTGATGCTTTTGCCGTGTGGTAATCAGCATGCATTTGGTTTTAGTGGGATTAGGTATCATGGCGTTATTTCTGCACCATTCAGATACCTCATTTAAACTGTCTTGGAGAATCTTCACCATACATGTTACTTCTGATGACGAAACGTCCAGTGTTCCATCGTCTGCAAAAAGACTGCAAGTTACACTGGAGTCAGATATATGTAATGGATGGTCGTTTATGAAGACAGAGAACAATAATGGACCAAGAATCGATCCCTGTGGTACTCCGTGCTCTATCACCCCTTCAGGTGAGTTTTTACCATTCACTTAGACATACTGCGTACGCCCATGCAGATATGACGTAAGGAAGGCAAGTGTGTCTGCGCTTAGTTGATAGACATTAAGTTTTTGAACTAAAGTTTTATGATTGACGAGGTCAAATGCTTTTGAAAGGTCCAAAAATACTGCTCCAGTCATTTGACTGCTATTTATGGCAGTAAGCCATCTGTCAACTAGGTGTACCAATGCTGTGTGACAGGAGTGTTTCCGCCGAAAGCCAGATTGTAATGGATGTATGAGTTTGTGTTTTTCTAGAAAATGTTGTAAGTGTGTGTGAATGTGTCTTTCTATCGGTTTCGACAGTGTTGACAGTAGCGAAATGGGCCTGAACTTGTTAGGGTCGGCAAGAGAGAGAGAGAGAGAGAGAGAGAGAGAGAGAGAGAGAGAGAGAGAGAGAGAGAGAGAGAGAGAGAGAGAGAGAGAGAGAGAGAGAGAGAGAGAGAGAGAAGCTCATGCACGTACTTTAACTTGATTGGCTGGATTAGAAGGCTAATATAGACCGATATCAGACTCCAAGGCTTGGATATGCCCAGAATATATTTCACGTTATCCTATGTGTTTGGGAAAACTGCACACTCAAACACGTATAGCGCTACCCTGCTGAGCTTGTGTTTAGTGTGTTATAGTGCTGTGAGAGAGAGAGAGAGAGAGAGAGAGAGAGAGAGAGAGAGAGAGAGAGAGAGAGAGAGAGAGAGAGAGAGAGAGAGAGAGAGATTGGCACAAAGGGTTAACTCATTCGCTGCGGCACGTCTCGCGGTATGAGTTTATGTGATTATATAAATAACCACTGTGTTGGGGAAAGAGAGAGCCTGAGAGAGAGAGAGAGAGAGAGAGAGAGAGAGAGAGAGAGAGAGAGAGAGAGAGAGAGAGAGAGAGAGAGATTGATTGATTGTACATTGCTTAACGTCCCGACAGCAACAAGACTTTCTCAGGACGTGCCTGCACTGCTTGTGAAAAAAACAACTAAACAGAACATTGAATGTATGTCGCCAGCCGGACAAATACATTAAATAAACCTAACACATGGGGCCTAAATAAAGCTAAGACCATTTAGCAACACACATCCAATATCAAGAGCTACAGGCAGTGCAGACAGTAGGGAGAGTTTTAAAAAGGCAAATACAGGTGAATGGACCTCGGGTAGACAGAAACACATGCCCCAGAATAAAGAGAAAAACTCACCCTGTGGGGCTGACCAGGGTGACCCTGGGAACTAAAAAGTACCTAACCCCACCCAAGTCCCCCAGGGCAGACCCGGGTGGGGGCTAGAGAGAGAGAGAGAGAGAGAGAGAGAGAGAGAGAGAGAGAGAGAGAGAGAGAGAGAGAGAGAGAGAGAGAGAGAAATGCAGTGACCAGGGAAGCAACTCAAGAAACTATTGCTGGGGAGGGAGAATAATTACCAAATGAGCACACAAGTTCCTCGGGCCGACGTCGGCCCGAGCACACACGTTTGCGTCGACCCAGGCAGGCTAACATTAGTGAGGTTACGTTTACAACTGGCAACAACAAACGCATGTGTGGACAAGTGGGGTGGGTGGGTGGGGGTGGGTTTCCTAGTGGTTCCTAATGGGAAGAACAATGAACCTTTATTTGAACAATGAACCTTTATTTTCCAACGGTAGAAGTTATTGGTAACAGGACCAGTTTTCAAACTTGCCGTTGCTACATCTACTACATAAATGACATAGGCATGTAAACATACACATACCACACACTGACGCATGTATGCACTCGCTCACGCACGCACTCCCGCACATACGCACGCACACGCACGCTCACACACACACAAACACAAACTTGCACACGCACGCACTTAGACACACACGCACACATATACACACACGCTCTCGGACACGCACTCCAGACATACGTACGCGCATAACGCGTGCACACAAAAATATAAAATGAGTAAAATGCAAAGTAAAGCAATACACAGAAAATCATTAAGTACATTAGAATTCATACAGCAAAGGCAAATATGTATATATGTGCTCTCTCTCTCTCTCTCTCTCTCTCTCTCTCTCTCTCTCTCTCTCTCTCTCTCTCTCTCTCTCTCTCTCTCTCTCTCTCTCTCTCTCTCTCTCTCTCTTTCTCTCTCTCAGCAAGAGAGAGAGAGATGATGATGATGATGAAACGTTTTATAATTAAATAAAAGTTTTAGGCATAGCAATGCCTATCTTCCGAACTGTCCTGCTACTCAACACATTTAATTATATATCAAACGATACAGACGAGAGAGATGCAGTGACCTCTACACATTACTTTGCAAGAGTAGTACGTAATTAATTTTATTTGTTTGTATTGTTTAACGTGATATGGATTTGAATTGTCCATCCATTGCACTAATCAACAAATTGAAATTTACCAAGGTCCTGAATTTACCCTAGTTTAACGAACTGAAACACAACCTGATGAGGAAACAAGTGACCTTTTGGAAAGTTCTTGTTCTGCTAGCAGAACACTCGTATTGTGATTTAATACCATTTAACCCCTTCATGGCCGAGTGACCTGTATACATTACTTTGCAATTGCATTTATTTTATTTGTATGTATTGATCAATGTGATTTTGACCTGAATTGCCCATCGTTTGGACAAACATGCGCGCATCTCCAGTAGAAATAGATCCTCATGCGCCCTCCAGGCGCATGAGGATTTATGCCACTTGGAGATGAATGGAGCGCGCGCATGCATGCACTAACACGCACACACACATCGACGCGCTTTCAGAAGAGCATGCAGGTGACCCGTGTACTTAGTATATCATGTAGCTAGATAAAGTCAACCTGCTTTCACACAAATTATAGTAAGACTAAAAATTATTGTACCACGAAGTTCTATTTTTTTCACCATTTTCTCAAGCCTATGAAGCGAAAGTGAAACTCATATCACGTAAACTATCACCGGCCTTGAACTACAGACAGACAGCCAGACAGATACATAGACACACAGAGACACAGAGACACAGAGACGTCAAAAAGAGACAGAACTCACAAAAGTATAACCACTTTTGACATTGTTACGACTGAAAGGAAAACACTTGATACAATTACTCACAAGATCGTGTCCATCCCAGGTGTTCGTTTCCGGAGCGTAGAAGTGCCTCACGGGCAGCTTTTTCACTATCCGCTTCCGTCCTTTTTCCAGCTAAAATCGAAACAAAAACCTGTCAGAAATACATAAATATATGGCGCAAACAAAGAACACCGCCCGGCAACTGCAAGAGACACAGATCCCAACTGCAAGAGACATAGATCCTCATGAGCCCCCGCAGTTGCGGGGGGTCATGAGGATCCATGCCTCTTACCAAACTACTCCTTTGACAGATAAAGATCTTTGACGTTGAATTTAAAACGAAAAGAATTCCCGGCGTTCACTGGCGGTGAAAGTGTTAATTGATACAAGCGCAAAGCAAATCATCTGACCCATTATGCGCTCAAGACAGGCAAAGTCGCAACAGCAACAACAACCATAACAGCCATGCCCACCTCATAGGGGTCTGACGATCGAACTTCTACTGATTGTTGATCCCGCTGCGCCACCGTGTGCACAACCCGCCACCGTACAACCTCAATACTATTACGTGACACACGCGGCACGCGTCAATCTGGAGTGCCATGAAAGTGCCTAGTAGCGGCGCTGCTCTACGGTTTGCAGTAATTGTTTTTAACTCCGACTCACACACCACAGCAAAACATGGATTGAACATGACAGTTTAAGGGTGGTTCCAGTATAGCATGTTCTTAATTAAACGAACTTTAGTCAACTTCACGATCTCGGACGAACCAGGTTGGTTCTTAACTGGACGATCTAAAGATATGGCGAACCTAGTTCGAAGTAGTTCACGAACCTCGGCAAACCATGTCGGAAAAGGTTCGCTGAACGTGTTGAGCAAACCAAGGCGAACCTTTTCTCTGATTGGTCAAAACTTTTACCCTCTTCTGCGCTGTAGATAAGACTAAAGCATGTTCTTAATTAAACGAACTTTCATTCGCGAACTCTGACGATCTAGAGTTCACGATCTCGGGCGAACCAGGTTGGTTCTTAATTGGACGATCTAAAGATACGGCGAACCTAGTTCGAAGTAGTTCACGAACCTCGGCAAACGACAGTTCGCTGTCGAAAAACGTTCGCTGAACGTGTTGAGCAAACCAAGGCGAACCTTTTCTCTGATTGGTCAAAACTTGACTTTTACCCTCTTCTGCGTTGGAGATAAGAAGATAGTCACCGATACAAACAAATATGGCGGACGGCGATATTTCACTCGTGCGAAGAACAAGACCTATTTTTATTGATTTGTGGGAAGCGCAACGCTGTTTGTGGGTCGCTACTGCAAGGAGTACAAAAACAAACATCGTTCAAATCGCGAAGCGGCATAGCGGCAGCCATTTTGAACACCTTCGCAAACGGTAAGTGCGCCGAATCAAGCACTTCAGTTAAGAAAGAGAATCATGGCAAACCTAGTTTGCTGAAGTTCGCCTAGGTTCGTTCAACCTCAATTAAGAAACAAACCAAAAGATCGCCGATCTTCTCCGATCTAGATTTGCCGATCAAAAGTTCGTCTAAATAAGAACAGCTCTTAGACAGTCACCGATACAAACAAATATGGCGGACGGCGATATTTCATTCGTGCGAAGAACAAGACCTAATTTTATTGATTTATTGAGGCGCAACGCTGTTTGTGGGGTAGCTATTGCAAGGAGTACAAAAACAAACATCGTTCAAATCGCGAAGCGGCATAGCGGCAGCCATTTTGAACACCTTCGCAGAAAGTAAGTACGCCGAATCAAGCACTTCAGTTAAGAAAGAGAATCATGGCAAACCTGATTTGCTGAAGTTCGCCTAGGTTCGTTCAACCTCAATTAAGAAACAAACTAAAAGATCGCCGATCTTCTCCGATCTAGGTTTGCCGATCAAAAGTTCGTCCAATTAAGAACAGCTCCACTATTACGGCACCACCTTTGAACTACCATGCTAGATCGGTCTCTAGAATTGTAATACAGTCCTTCGGAGGGCAACTTGAAAATTTGGGGATTTCGGTCCTGGGGTGGAATGTGTTAATTACATTTTACTTGTATTACTTGCAGATTCTTTCTTCTTTCAAATTCATGGCGCCAGTTTGGATCTACTTTTATATTCATTTAGCGGGATATGCTATTTTAATAAACCAATCAGAAATAACGCTTATTTCCGAGCCGAGATAGAACCCAGTAAGTGGACGTCTGCAAGAATGATCATTGACTGTGCAAAAAGCCTTCATGATAAACTATTGGTTCTGATCGGCTGACTAGGTTGGTATAGATTCATAGTAAAATGTCTGCTGAGGTTGTTTTTTTTTCGGGGTCATGGGGCCGAGGTCGGCCGCCGTTGGCCCGCGCACGGACGTGCGCGGGCCAACGGCGGCCGACCTCGGCTCTATGACCTTGTGCGCATTGGATGGTTGATTGGAGGGTTGAACAATGTTTTTCCTGCACGGACTCAAGTACTTACGTCGAGAAAGACAGACTCGCCGAAGTCGATCATAACAATGTGCTTGTCCTCCTTACGAATCAGGATGTTATTAGATTTCAGGTCACCGTGCAGTATTCCACGCTGCAAATAAAACAACGAAAACAATGAGATATTTTAACCAGCTAGTTAAGTCAACTCTACAAAAGATATGGGTCGATTGCGACAGTTCTAGGGAGGTGCCAAATTCCTTCAGGAGAACCTTAAAAAAAAAACACCGGCATCGTACTGAAGATCTGATGCATGCCCTTGTTCCCGATGATTTGAATATTGTTGCATAGCGCATTTCTTTTGCTCGTCAGTATACAGTATGATAAAGGTGGACAGCTCTGACACACACAGTACTATACTGACAAGCAAAAGAAACGCGACATCATTCAAATCATCGGAAACACTGAAGCGTTTCCGATTACTAGAATGTCTCATTTGTTATGTTCATCAGCCTGAGTACACATAAAGTTGACCTGAGTCTAACTGAGGTACTAGAATAGCACAGTGCCTCTATAATGTCAAGAAGAAGCCCAGACGCTCTACGTATAACAAGGAATAAGTCGCCAGTGATAGATGAAAATAGGTGCCAAAAGAAACCCGATAAAGCTAGGCACCTCTTGGTTGATCCAAAAACGAGAATACACGACATAAGAGGCTTAGTGTCGATAACATGCAACAAAAAAAAAGCATCACATCAAATGCCATATATAAATAATAGGTGTGTAAACTCTATTTTAAAAAAAGTATCAAGTAGTCCAGCACCCCCCCCCCCCCCCATCCGCAAAACAATAACAGCAAACAAACAAAGCAAAATAAAATAAACAAAACAATTCAGTCCCACCCCCAACTCACGCCCCTCCCACCCTCAAACCAAACTGAATGCCTCTTATCACCTTCACTGTCGTGTCAGAAACCACTGCACACTGACCGACATTAGAGCAAAGAACACGATCTAAATGGGACCAGAAATAGGCATAAAGACCACAGGACCAGCAAGAGACATTAATCATCATGAGCACCCGCGACAGCGGGGTTCATGAGGATTTATGTCTCTTGCAGCTGGTTAACATTCGCCGTTCAGTTAATGGGTTAAAAAAGGAAAACCAAGAATAAACAGCAAACAAAAATTGAACAATTGGATATAAGAGTAGAACTCACGATGTGCAGGTGAAAGAGGGCCGCCACCAGCTCGACTGCGAAGACTCGGATACACGGAAGGCACATCGTGCCACCCTTGTCAATTGTGTCGAACAGAGTTACTGCATCGAAGTATTCTGTGTATGACAAAGACAACAACAAAAAATGTCATGAACACGCTGGCAATATGCACAGATTCTAATGCGTCCCTGAGACTGCAGGGGCTCATGGAAATAATTATATGCCTTTTGCAGATGTCAGCTACATAATATTGTACTCGCCCTCTTCCCCCTTTTCTTAATCAGTTACCATGCCTGCAATCTAGCGTAGGGGGAAGCAACCTCTTTTTAGAGGTACTTTTTGCAGGTAGATACATGCCCTTCTTTTAATTACTTTTGGGGGTACACAGATAGCTGTGAAAACATCAGGAAACAAACAAGCAAGCTAAATAAATAAATAGACAAACAAACAAACTAAATAAAACAAAGGTTACAAAGTAAAGTAGATAATAGCACTGTCAGGGGAGAGAAGTGTGCATGATCGACCAGTGATCATAGATCTACTGTGGCCAAAGCACACACACACAAAAAAGAGATAGGAAAGAGAGGGGGCGCTAAAAAAAGTAGCTGAAAGCAATGCATATGGAAGCCCCCCCCCCCCCCGAAGGGGGGCGTATCACATATCCCACTGTTCCAGCCACTCAGTGCATGGAAATTTAAATCTAGGTCCCCCCAAGGGGGGTCCAGATATTTAGCCGGTGTGGACAGCTGTTTCGGTCTTGGCGACCTCTTCAGCACACCATCGGCGATACTGTAGGAAGGCAGGAATTTCTGCCTACCTGCAATGACAACCACATTTTACTGTGGTGTCTGCAGGGGCATACATTCCATGCCACCACCTAGAGCTAAATTTCCATGCACCCTAAAAGAGAACCTACCAAAAGGGGGGAAGGGGTTGCAGTCGATATTGTAGTAGTAAATGAAAAGAAAATTTGTAAATAAAACAAAATAATAAAGAAATAAATAGATAAACAAACTAACTAAATAAAGCAAAATAAATAAATAAATAAATAAATAAATGCGCACGCCTGGAATCAATCCAACAACCCAGCCATTCAAGTCTATCAAGCTATCCATCAATCCATCCAGCAACATTTATCCAACGTACCGCCCATCCTACCATTTCCTCCTCCTCCCCCCCCCCCTTCCACCACCACTCCCATTTGTCTAATATGGTAGACAAAAATGCTAGTTGCTCGCCCAAAATATCAAACACCTGGAGGGGAGGGGCGGGGTGGGGGTGGTGAGAAGGCGCGTGTGTCTCAAGACTCACCTCTCGTCAGAATATCACAACAATGGGAGGGGTGGAGAGGGGTGGGGGAAGAGGGGGGAGCGAAGAATGTGTGCCAAAACTCGCCACGAAAAAGATCATTTTGAATAATTTTGCGGCCGGGTGTTCCGGAACCCCTGGAACCAAAAATTTCCCCTCCCCCACCCCCTCCCTGAGACACCATCCACACTACGGAAACCAGGTTCTGTACTTGAAGCAGCAGCTGACTCACCCATGACGATGTACTTCTCGCCGTTCTCGACCCAATACCAGAAGAGACGCGGGAACATGGGCATGTCACCCACCTTGAACAGGACGTCCACTTCTTTCCCTTCGTCAACATCCGGGCAGTCGTCATACCCACACTCACAGGGACTTTCAAACTCATACAGCGTTTTCAGAGCGTAGACGCTTCCTTTATCTTTGCCGGAGTTCCGGACCACCTTGTGGACCGTGCCAAAAGCTGTTGGAACAGAAAACGAGCTAGTTTAACCCACATCATACTGAGACTAAAAGCTTCAAATGTGTACACTGCCATATGCAAGCTACATTATAGTACTTACAAAGGAAATAGACCATTGGCTTTAGTTCAAGCGTGGTGCCAGAATAGCTAGAGGCGCCAAACTATTCTGGCAAGCCCGGCCCTTTGAACTATTTTAGTCAAACTTATTTCACACACTGGTGTATTCCGAATGATAAGGGTTAATGCTAAATTGGGTTGGAATAGAGGAATGAAAAGGCGCGTTGTTCACACATTGGGTTCAGCCAGCCAATTTCTCAGGTGCAAGAGACAAGCATTTTCGTGAGCCCCCAGGGGCTCACGCCGAAAATGCTTTTCTCTTGCTTCAAAGCTCACCACCTATCTAATATCTCTGATCTCATGCTGATTAATTAGAAATAACTTGTCATTAAATCATTACCGTAAAATTAGCTGACTCTGACACGAAATAATAATAAATAATGAATGGTTCTTGTATAGCGCAAAATCTTTTTGTGGCAAAAACTCATTGCGCTAACACACGCAGTCAAACATGACATAGACGATATGAAACATTACAAATAAATACAACAGGACCACGGATCTACGACAGAGGAAAAGCAAGCTGGAAGAAGTGAGTTTTCAACTGAGCCTTAAACTGAGGGAGAGTAGAGAGATTTCGAAGACTGACAGGCAGCGAGTTCCAAACTGAAGGTGCAATGAAGCTGAATGAGCGTTCACCAACAGTTTTCAAGTTACGCTTCGGAGCCTTCAAACGTTTCTCACTGGAGGAATTAACATTAAATTAACAGAGAAATACGTCAAAGTGTTTATAAGACCCAGCAAACCAACTGCGTATTAACTTATCGTGTCCTTGGTACGAAGACTCCACATTTTAGTGTTGTCCTCGGAGGACTGCATTACAAATCAGTAAAACGTTCGACCATGATAGTTCAAGGGTGGTGCCAGAATAGTTTGGCGCCTATAGGCCTATTTTTAAAAAAATTATTTATTTATTTATTTTAATTATTTTTTATTTACTTATTTTTATTTATTTTATTTATTTATTTATTTATTTATTATTTTATTTTATTTTTTATTATTATTATTATTTTTTTTTTTTTTTTTTTTTTGGGGGGGGGGGGGGGGGGGGACATGTCGGACGAAACAAGTGTTACACGTAGTAAAACGAACAAGAGCCACATAAAAATAACATAAAATTAGACGATGTATACCCGTCTATTTGGAAAAGAAATAGTGATCGTCGGAAAATTGGCCTATGGTAAAAAATTAAAAAATAAAAATCAGATACATTTCCCCAAATGTCGGAAGGAAAGACAAATATGGATATATTGTAACCACATCTTCTAGAGCACTTAAGACAAAATCGTGACCCACAGCCACAACCGTCCAAGGAACGTGGATATAAAGTAGTCCCAGCAAGAGGCATAGATCCTCATGAGCCCCCGCAATTGCGGGGGCTCATGAGGATCTATGCCTCTTGCAGTTGGGCAGGGTGAAACCCCTTGACTGCTACGCGTCTTTTCCCGGCAGCGGGCGGTGCCGGTATCGTCATTAGCACTCAAGGGTTCACAAAAAGAAATAACGCCATTGTTTTACCTCCTTCTCCAAGCTTTTCCTTGATGTCAAACTCCGCGATACTTTTGGGTTTGGCTGTAACAGAAAAAGAGCAAATGACACATGTCGCTTCTTTGAACAACGATTGTCTCACCGCTATCAACATTCAAAATTCAATAATCATTCACCATTATGTAACGTTTTGGTTAAGCAATAAACAATTTATACCAATAAACGAGAACATGGATTTTTAAAAAAACACCGGCGAAAATAGCGCGGCGGACATAGATTCGCCTACACTCATACCAAATGTGCAACTGCTCTGCAACATGAGCTTTTCGGATGAATGTGGCCTTCTGTGACGTCATTTTCTAACCTTGCTGGGTTGTGTTCAGTTGCACAATGTGTGCAGGCGTTCAGCAAGGAGAGTAGTCAGGGATACTATATAACCTGGGATACTATATAACCTGGGATACTATATAACCGGGACAGGAAACAGCCTCTTTGCGATACTAAACGTGTACCACGGGCCTCTGGCTATGTTTGGGCTAGGCGGGCGCGCGGTGATGCAGAACATTAACATCGCCTAACCACCTAGTTACGCAATCCGCGCCGGAGTCGCGATCAAACCAGTTAGCTCGGTAGTGCGTGTGCGACAAAGGACGCAGTCAGTTTTCGTTTACAGTAGCAACGCAATCTTTTACAGTTTGAAAGGTCTGTGTCTGTTTTATTATCATCCTTCCGAATCCGGAGTCTGTGGCTTGACTCTATTAGCCCATAACATCCTGAGGATGATTTTGTAAATTTTCTTATAGTCCTATGAAGGCTACATTACAGATTAGGAGATAGATCAACTGTTTTAGTTCAAGGGTTGTGCCAGTATAGCTTGACACCACCCTTGAACTATCATTCAAAATTATTTCAAGCAATGGGTGTATCAGGATGAAAAGGGCTAATTAACACTGTAGTATATATTTAGTGCCATTTCACCTTTCTTTTCTCGTGGTATTTGTAGCTGAGTGTCGCAATGGTTCACACCTCATGGCAGTCTACTATGCCGCACAGGTGTGCATCTAAAACTTACTCCGCTGATACTTTTCATCTGAAGATGCTTACCGAAAGAATACTGGAGTGTCGTGAACTAATCCGCCCTGCGGCCAATCAAGAACTAAAAGGTTAGGACATTACACTTATGTGTTAAGATAACGCTGAAACAAGGTGCTAACCAGCAGAATAAGTGTCACGAACTAATCTGCCCTGAGACCAAGCAAGAGCTAAAAGGCTAGTCGCGAAGAGACCTTACCATTATGTGTTAAGATAATGCAGCCCTAAAACAAGGTGTGAACTCAGAAGACAGACCTACTTCATATATCAAATCATTCTATTATCAGTTTTATATCATCAGCATGAACGCATACGAATTGTCCGGCTGAATGACTGTCTTAACTTATTCACCCTGACGCACGTATTTCCCAAATTTCGGAGATGTCATCTAATGACTATACACTTGTTGCCAGAGATGAATCGACCATGATAATTCAAGAATAGTGCCAGATGAGCTTGGCGCCGACAGGCGCCAAGCTCATCTGGAATGACTAGCCTTGAATTATCATGTTCGACCCATATCCTGCTGTAGTGCGTCAGGGCTGAATGGGTTAATAAAATGCCAACAAATGAAAGCACATATCAAAACTAATAATATTGAGAGGGGAGCTGGGTGGCTCGGTGGTAAAAGCGTTCGCCTCTCGACCGAAAGGTCCCGGGTTCGAATCCAGCTTGGGTCAAAATTTGTTCAGACCCTTTTTCGGTGCCCCGTCTTTGAAATCACCCTCGTGGTGGACAAAAGACATTAAGCCCTAAACATTTAATAATATTGAGAACACAACAGTTCAAGCTATTTTGATCTGACGATTTTATTTTATTATCACGAGTTATATGAAATTTGTAATATACATTAAGATAAAACAGTTTCCCAGTGCTGTACAAAAATCATGCCTTGCGCGTCAGAGTGAAACACGCCTAGTACGATAGGAGAAAGTCGTTGTTTTACTCCAACTTTACACCGCAATAACATTAAAAAGGATCGGCTCACAAACTTCCAATATACCTTATGGTACAGATGTGCACTTGTAAACAAAAATACACATACATATATAAAATGTATAGTAGATCTATAAAAAATTAAAAGGTTTTTATTAAACAAAATCATGTCTGACGCGAAAGAAGGAAATCACGCAAAGTCCGATATGATAAAAACCGTGTGATGTTGCTCCGACTTTACACGCTAATAACATAAAACCGAAATCGAGTCACGAACTTCCTGTATACCTTATGGTATATATCCGCACTAGTAAAAGAAAATACATATATTAATGCATAACATACTATAAGACTTTTAAAAAAAAAAGCCTTTGCTAGAATTAAATCAAGCCTGATGCGTCAGAGTGAAACGCGCTAAGTCCGATATAAAGAGAACGTTGTTTTACTCCAACTTCACACTCCATTAACTTTTAAACGGATCGTCTCACAAACTTCCTGTATACCTTATGGTATCGCGCCCGACTAGCAGAAATAAATAAATAAATACAGAAATGTGTGATACTCACGGAAAGAAAACGTTTTTTGTTACACAAAATAAAGTCCGAAGTCAGGAACAATGAGTAATGATTGGATAATTAACATAAACTAGACCAGATTTATACAACTTGGACACACAGGATGAAAACTGTATGCTATTATTTACCATTTGTATCGAACCAAAACTTCCAAGAATGTAAAACATTGTACAACGCAACGCTTCAAAACGCGTGCTTAACAATCAAACGCCAAATATTATACAGTGTTTTACTTACGAGGTTCCCAGGGATCCACGCCGCATTTTAGAGACATGCTTCCACAAAGTGAAATTAATCACAAATTCACGCAAGAACACACTGGTATATCCGTGCTATAAGTTTTAGTTGTCACTGTTACTCCACCCCAGAGTTAAACCGCCTCTGAGGATTTATCTTCTTTCAATTTACAATCCCACTGGCACGGAAGTGATCGGGGACTTGAGGATTTAGGTTGGGTTGGTGGGTTTAAACCTGAGACGTGGACTTTATACCTTCGCGCAAAAATGAAATCCAGTGCACGGGATTTGTAGGAAACTCACTCATTTTAAAGAGGCGGTCATAAACGAGCGTGCGGACCAATGAGGGCGACGCTGAGTTTTAGGTGAAATGCTACGACACGCGTGATTGGTCGCCTGACTTGTAAACCCCGCCTGCAGCACCCCATCCCTACGCCCTAGGGGAGGTATTGGTTGCGGCGGCGAGTCACTTAGCCGTAGGCCGGTAGGCATATCCAGTCTCTTTGTGTCATTAGCGTTCTTTTGAAGATCGCGGCCGAGGACGGTTTCTCAAACAAGCGTGTCAAGACAGATGTTTCTATTGTTCTTTTTCTTCTTGTCAGGTTTTATGCAGGAGCCGGATAGGGGAGATGCTGTTGTGGAAATCTTTGCCCTTCTAATGTCTTCGTGGTGTCAACTTTACTGTTTATCTGGTGGGGGAAGATTTTAACACCGCCAACTGCAAGCGGCACAGAACTTCATAAGCTCCCGCGTACGCGGGGGCTCACGATGTTCTTTGTCTCTTGCTGGTCAATTTATATCCAAGCTTCTTGTGGAGTTGTATGCCATGACGTTAAATTTGCCATAGTGTTGAAAACAGGACTGGTGTGCACCGGCACAGGAAGGGTCAAACTTTGTATTGTTGTATCTTTCCGCTGTGCAAGTATTGTGTGTTTTTATTGTGTATTGGTCAGCCTTCTATTTATTAATCCTTTTGCTTTGATAGTTGTGACAGAAGGTGATATGTACACCTGTAAGATTTTCGATTCGTGTATTTCAAAAACCGAAATTCAGTTTACATGTTGGTCACAAAGAGGCATAGATTCTCATGAGCCCCAGTCGTTTGCGGGGGCCCATGAGGATCTACTCCTCTTGTAGTTAATGGCAAGGTATTGAACACGAAAGTAAATTGTTTTGTGTTTGTTTTTGTTGTTGTTTTAGTCAGCAAACAAATTTTAGGCCTACATGCTACTCGTCACAAAGCGTAAATCCTTATGAGCTGTCCGGGCTTATAATAATAATAATAATAATAATAATAATAATAATAATAATAATAATAATCTTTCTCTCTCTCTCTCTCTCTCTCTCTCTCTCTCTCTCTCTCTCTCTCTCTCTCTCTCTCTCTCTTGGCTTGACTTCGCGAACGAAGATTCTATAAGGGTTGCCCACGTCGTTAAAATGGAGATAACGAACGAACGAACTGCAGGCATGTCATCTCTCTCTTGTCGTTGTTGGACGGTCACAGACTGACTGTCTGCTTCATGAACTTCGCTCTACCATCTGCCACTACCCTTCAGCCACCTTCAGCTTCCTACGCTTTGCTGTCCCACTACGCCAGCCTAACACCAGCCTCTGTCACCATCGCCACTACCAAATTCCAACGCCAGAGCCACTACCACCTACTGCCATTACCATCAACTGCCTTGCGAACGCCATAGACAGTCATAATCTCACAATGCAAAACTAGCTCTCCTTAGAGCTACGTAGACTGTCAGGCGTTCACGGCCCTTCACAGCTCACCTTGGGTCGGCCTCTAAATTTCAAAAAAAGAAAGCGAAATATTAGAGAAGGTAATATACCGATATAATCTGGCTTACTACTAGCATAGACTTCAGTTTTAATATCGTCTTTTTTAGTTACTAGATTGAGTATTACCCGGCGCGCCACTTGGCTGGCTGCGCCAAAAGCTAGTCGATAGCACCTAACTGGGTCAACCTCGCTCACCCAGGTAGCGTCGCATAGTATAGCACGTGTAGCCTAGCCCTCTAGACCTAGACCAAGACTACATCTAGTGACTGGGACAACTGCCGTGTGGCCCAGCCTACTAGACCACAACTAAACTCAAGTTACCAAGCCTACAGTTCAGCTTATTGTAAAGATATCGCCCTGCAGCGCGACCAATTTCTGGTCACGCTGATCAGGTGCAATAATATGACAAAAACTAGATCTTCCGTGAAGCGAGATGGATGACCTCTTTGGGTCTCTGTCGTCGTCTTCCAACCAGAACTCTTCTGATGGGGAAAAGCCCCCTAACCAAAGCAGATCTCCCAGGAGGAAAAAACTAAAAACTAAATTAAAGAGAACTAAGCGGAACCTTATTCCGCCTAAATCACCCCGCCGACAACGGCGTGGGGAACGTAAGCTTACTCCCCCCGCCCCTACGGCAACCTCTCCCCAAAGTAACACTGCTCAAGATGGTCCTGGCCCACAGGCAGACTTTCTGCCTAGTGACCATACACCACCACTAGCTTCTAACCAGATAACTCTTTCACCTGATGCTAACTCTAACCAGGATCACCATCATTTCGAAACGGTCTCTAGAGATAGACGCCGTAATAATCATCAGTCCAGAGAGAGTGCCAACGGGATCATAGCCGAACCGGCTGTAGAGGAGTGGTGCAGGTTCCCTGTCCGACTTTGGGAACCATGGAACGCAGCAGCCGCACATTTGCGAGGCTGCCGGGGCATCCCCGTCGGAAATCTCTCTGAGACCTATAGGCCACAACATGTGGATAATCTCCTGTCCCAATTTCCGGGCACAGCAAAAAGTCAGCACGAAAACCAACATAGGAGGGGCGCACGTTGAGTGCTCTATCCCCACTCCTAAAGTGGTGGGCGTTGTCCATGGTGTCCCCCTCACGGAGGACCCCGTGGAGATCGTCCGCTCACTTAAAAACCAGGGCTTCAACGCCACTACCGCTCGCCTCACGAACCGAAACGGCACGGCCTCTAAGGCCATAAAAATAGAACTTTCTGGCCTAACAAGCCTACCACCTAAAATCAAAATTGGAGTCATCCTCAGCCCGCTCGAACCGTATGCGCCCGCGGCGGCACACTGTGCCAACTGTTGCCGACTGGGACACACGGCTAGAGCATGTAGAGCGAAACACGCTACCTGCGTTCGTTGTGGAAGCAAAGGCCACCGTCGCGCGGACTGTCCGACACGGCGGTGGCCAAGAGCATCAATTGCGGCGGTCCACACAGCGCCGCGTACCAAAAATGTCCCAAAATAATCCTCCTGCGCGAGGTAAATAAAATCAGAAACCAAAATTATATCCCCTACAAAACAGCGTTCTATAGAGCTCAAATAAACATTAGTCAACGAGCAGAAGCCAAGGAAAACAATATCCACGGGCCTGTCTCACCAAATCTAGACAAGACCGCCTGGACTAAACCCCCCACTCTGCCCAGGCGGGTCCATAACCCCTCTCCCAAAAAAACATATCCCCGAGATAGCCATAGCCATCCCCAAACCGGAAATAGTCCAGACCAAAACAACTAAATCTACTGCTCAGCAGACTGACAGTCACCCCTCAGCTGGCAACCACGCCGAGCCTCGCCCTCCGTCGGGACCTGGCTCCCACGGTGGGAAAGGACTCGACGCGGAGATAGGAGTTAATAGTCTTCCCAAAATTAGTTTGCATAGAACAAAACTGCTAAATATCATTCAGAAATCCATGGATTCCTTTGTGAAAGCCATGAGCACCCCAGGGATGGAAGTCATACTAGAGGCCCTTAATAACCTCTATGTGACAATTTCACAGATGATAGTAGTGGTTACCACTAATGGGCCACTACCAACCACCGCGTGAGACGCGAGCCAACCGGTGAATAGCACAGCTGGCCCTCGTGGCCACTAACCGCGCGCGCGGAGACAAACCTTTCTATCACTTGTTTTTAACCAGCCTAACCTGAACCAGTTTCGCTCAGTATGTAAAATATTTTAGGTCAGAATGTAAATATAGCTACTGACCCCCTTTTAAGAACTTTTTAACCCTTAGCTTGAAATAAAGTGTTTTAATACAGCCGTTCAAAGAAAAGGACCTTTGTTGTTGTGCAAAAGAGAAACGGGATGGCCCTTGGCCCCCGACACCAGACACAGAGCTATACCTTAAAGACATAGAACTAGTGTGAGACAACTATTTTTTACTGGCCGTGTGGCTTTGTCCATGGACCCCATTAGCTAATTTTACCCTGGCCCTACCCCCCCCCCCCCCACCTCCCCCCAAAATTAGTCAAACCAGCTAGTCCCTCATACTTTAATAGTGAGTAGGGACAGTAAGCCAGATTAATGCAGGCATGTTCGTGGCTGCGGAGGCCAATCCGGGACAGGCAGGTTCGACCGCAGTGGCTGCAGGGGAGGGTCTGGTCAGGGTTCTGAGTTTCGACAACTCTGTTTTTTCTCCTGAGCCGCTTATCCTTAAGGCTAGCTCTGCTAGAGTCCTCAAATGAGGAGGCTGCCTTGTAAATGGTGGAGCGCCAGGTGTCGCGGTCCGCAGCAAGCGAAGACCACTGGCGGTGGTCGATTTGACAGGCACTAAGTGACTTCTTGAGACAGTCTTTGTATCTCTTCTTTGGTGGCCCTCTGTCTCTGTGTCCAGTGGCGAGCTCACCGAACAGAGTGATCTTGGGTAGACGATGATCCTCCATCCTGGAGACGTGCCCCGCCCAGCGAAGCTGGGTCCGCAGCAGCAAAGCCTCGATGCTCACAGTTTCCGCCTGTTCAAGGACCTCGACATTGGTGACATAGTCACTCCAGTGAATGCTGAGGATGGTACGCAGGCAGCGCTGGTGAAAGCGTTCGAGGAGTCGTAGTTGGCTGCGGTAGAGGGCCCAGGACTCGGAACTATACAGCAGGGTGGTGAGGACAACAGCTCTGTACACGCTGATCTTGGTGCCGTTTTTCAGCTGTTGATTGTGCCACACCCGCTTGAATAGTCGCCCGAAAGCACTGTTCTCTTTTGCCAGCCTGTTTGTCCAACTCCTTGTCCAGGTTGGCGTCTGACGTGATGATGCAGCCAAGGTAGGTAAACTGGTGTACAGACTTCAGTTCGGACTCGACGATGGTGATGTGGGGAGGGCGATGCTCTTCCTTGGGTGCCGGCTGATGAAGGACCTCTGTCTTTTTCAGACTGACCTCGAGTCTAAAGAGCTGGGCAGCATCTGCGAAGCAGGACGTGATGCTCTGCAAGGCTCTCTCTGTGTGTACAACGAGGGCAACGTCATATCAGCAAAGAGCAGCTCACGAATCAGTTGGTCTAGGGTTTTGGTGTGGGCCTGCAGTCGTCTGAGGTTGAACAGGTTGCCATCAAGACGATACCTGATGTACACTGCGACGTCATCGTCGAGGTCCACGTGGACTGCTTCAACATCATGCTAAAGAAGATGGTAAAGAGGGTCGGTGCTAGCACGCAGCCCTGCTTCACGCCCTTGAGAATGGGAAATGGTTCTGAAAGGTCACTTTTGAGTCTGACCTGGCCTTGCTGGTCCTCGTGGAGCTGGACGATCATACTGAGGAACTTTGGGGGACAGCCAAGTCGTTCTAAGATCTGCCACATGCCTTGCCTGCTCACAGTGTCAAACGCTTTTGTTAGGTCGACAAACGTTACGTACAGCTCTTTGTTTTGCTCTCGGCACTTCTCCTGAAGCTGTCTCAGCACAAAGACCATGTCGGTGGTACTCCTGTTGGCTCTGAAGCCACACTGGCCCTCTGGGAGGTGGTCTTCAGCGATGGCAGGTACCAGCCGATTCAGGAGCAGCCTTGCGAGAATTTTCCCGGCAATCGACAGCAGGGTAATTCCACGATAATTAGAGCAGGCAGACTTCTCTCCTTTGTTCTTGTACAGGGTGATGATGACTGCATCACGGAGATCCTTTGGTAGTGTTCCTTTCTCCCAGCAGCAGAGAAAGAGATCGTGGAGCTTGTTGTGCAGTGCTGGGCCTCCATGTTTCCAGATCTCTGGCGGGATTCCGTCAATGCCTGCTGCTTTGCCACTCTTGAACTGGTGGATGGCTGTGAGGGTCTCTTCGGCAGTGGGCGGTTCGTCCAATTCAACCTTTATTGGGAGTTGTGGGATTTGTAGGATGACTGTTTCTTGAACAGTGCGCTCAGCGCTGAAGAGGTCCTGAAGTATTCCGACCAGAGGTTCAAGATGGAGGTATTATCTGTGAGGAGTGCCTGGCCATCAGCGCTTCGCTGGGGACTTTGTACCAGGTGCCTGGGGGCATACACTGCTTTCAGTACTTTCACTACTTTTTTTGGTGACTACAGGGGCTTCTACGAAGCACTGAAAGCACTGAATGATGATGATGATAATACTAATAATAATAATAATGATAATAATAATGATGATGATGATAATAATAATAATAATAATAATAATATAAGGTGACGATGCTAATGATGATGATGATTATGATACTACTACTACTACTACTACTACTACTACTACTACTACTACTACTAATAATAATAATAATAATAATAATAATAATAATAATAATAATAATAATAATAATAATATAACAACGATGATGATGATGATACTAGTAATAATAATCATCATCATAATCATAATTTTACCACTACTATACTGACGATCAACAGAAATGCGATATTTTTGGAGTCATCGTAACACTAAAGTGTCGCATCTCTTTTGCTCTTAAGTATAGTAGTATACTACTAAATCATACTTATCAAGCGCTTTTAAAGCGCTATGAAAGAATCTATCCCTCTTGCATATGGAGGGAGAGCAGGTGAGGACCATGAATTATGCAAAAAGTGAGTCTGCAGGGACTCGTGAGGATAGTTCAAGAGTGGTGCCAGATCAGCTTGGCGCCTACAGGTGCCACGCTGATCTGGCACCACTCTTGAACTGTCAGCCAATTACGTATACGGATGGCTCAAGGGCTTGCATTTCCGTTCGATGGTCATGGTAAATCAAAGTGTCACAGTCAAAGTCCATCTGAATTGATCAGTGTTCAGGTCGTGCTCCATAGGCGATAGCTGTCCCTCACTACCCGTCTTATCAAATTTCAAATATAAACGATTTGAATTTCCAAAACTTCAGTAGCTCGCTTGAGCTTGCCCTTAGCACCACGTGAATGTTCTGTGTTTATGTACAGTGTGTGAGTGAATGCGCGTGATTCACGTGAGCGTGCTTGTTGGGGTCAGCTCGCGGCAGCGCTTTGAGCCGATTTTCAATTGGGATAAAGCGCCTATTTAATGCGCTGACTTATTTATTTATTATTTATTTATTTACTGATAAATCAAAGTATCACAGTGGCAGTGCACGTGAATTGATGATCAGTGGTCAGGCGGTACTCCCTAGACAATAAATGTCCTTGTCACTCATAACTAACCCCTTAAACTATAAAACCCAACGGCCGCATTTCCCACATCTTGGAGGTGTTATCAAAAGACTGTGTATCAGGTGTAGGATAGGGATCGATCATGATTAGTCAAGGGTAGTGCCAGATGAGCTTGGCGCCTTCAGGCGCCAATTCAAACTCATCTGGCACTACCCTTGAATTATCATGATCAACCCATCTTCTGCTGCACAGCGTTGAGGCTAAATGGGTTAAAACCGTCCATTATAACTCTGGTGCTGTGGACGTTAAACCAGTCAGTCGTCAGTCAGTCAATCAATAAATCAATCATTCAATTCTTTTCAGGTCGCCGGAATTTGTCAGGTCGTACTCCACAGACAATAGTTATAACTGTTATGGCGTAGACGTTAAACCCCGAACTTACCAACCAACCAACCAACAAGCCAACCGACCGACCGACCAGAAGAATATCCGAGGTAACACAGACAGCAAGCAATAAATCCATTACGCAGTCTGCCCATATTATTATATCTCTTGGCTTGACTTCGCGAACGAAGATTCTATAGGGCTTGCCCACGTCGTCTGCAGGCATTTTCGTGGCTGCGGAGGCCAATCCGGGACAGGCAGGTTCGACCGCAGTGGCTGCAGGGGAAGGTCTGGTCAGGGTTCTGAGTTACGACAACTCTGTTTTTTCTTCTAAGCCGCTTGTCCTTAAGGTTAGCTCTGCGAGAGTCCTCAAAGGAGACGGCTGCCTTGTGAATGGTGGAGCGCCAGGTGTCACGGTCCGCAGCAAGCGAAGACCACTGGCGGTGGTCGATTTGGCAGGCACTAAGCGACTTCTTGAGACCGTCTTTGTATCTCTTCTTTGGTGCCCCTCTGTCTCGGTGTCCAGTGGCGAGCTCGCCGAACAGAGTGATCTTGGGTAGGCGATGATCCTCCATCCTGGAGACGTGCCCCGCCCAGCGAAGCTGTGTCCGCAGCAGCAAAGCCTCGATGCTCACAGTTTCCGCCTGTTCAAGGACCTCGACGTTGGTGACATAGTCACTCCAGTGAATGCTGAGGATGGTACGCAGGCAGCGCTGGTGAAAGCGTTCGAGGAGTCGTAGTTGGCTGCGGTAGAGGGCCCAGGACTCGGAACCGTACAGCAGGGTGGTGAGGACGACAGCTCTGTACACGCTGATCTTGGTGCCTTTTTTTCAGCTGTTGATTGTGCCACACCCGCTTGAATAGTCGCCCGAAAGCACTGTTCGCTTTTGCCAGCCTGTTGTCCAGCTCCTTGTCCAGCTTGGCGTCTGACGTGATGATGCAGCCAAGGTAGGTAAACTGGTGTACAGACTTCAGTTCGGACTCGCCGATGGTGATGTGGGGAGGGCGATGCTTTTCCTTGGGTGCCGGCTGATGAAGGACCTCTGTCTTTTTCAGACTGACCTCAAGTCCAAAGAGTTGGGCAGCATCTGCGAAGCAGGACGTAATGCGCTGCAAGGCTCTCTCTGTGTGTGCAACGAGGGCAGCGTCATCAGCGAAGAGCAGCTCACGAATCAGTTGGTCTAGGGTTTTCGTGTGGGCCTGCAGTCGTCTGAGGTTGAACAGGCTGCCATCGAGACGATACCTGATGTACACTGCGTCGTCATCGTCGAGGTCCACTGTGGCCTGCTTCAACATCATGCTGAAGAAGATGGTGAAGAGGGTCGGTGCCAGCACGCAGCCTTGCTTCACGCCGTTGCGAATGGGGAATGGTTCTAAGAGGTCACTGTTTAGTCTGACCTGGCTTGCTGGCCCTCGTGGAGCTGGACGATCATGTTGAGGAACTTTGGGGGACAACCTAGTCGCTCCAGGATCTGCCACATACCTTGCCTGCTCACAGTGTCAAACGCTTTTGTTAGGTCGACAAACGTTACGTACAG
Organism: Semisulcospira habei; assembly: GCA_036245525.1. Taxonomy (NCBI): domain Eukaryota; kingdom Metazoa; phylum Mollusca; class Gastropoda; family Semisulcospiridae; genus Semisulcospira; species Semisulcospira habei. Next base: position 201,435,206 of record BTPG01000001.1, read on the forward strand.
CCCTTTGTTCTGCTCGCGGCACTTCTCCTGAAGCTGTCTCAGCACAAAGACCATGTCGGTGGTACTCCTGTTGGCTCTGAAGCCACACTGGCCCTCTGGGAGGTGGTCTTCAGCGATGGCAGGTACCAGCCGATTCAGGAGCAACCTTGCGAGAATTTTCCCGGCAATGGACAGCAGGGTAATTCCACGATAATTAGAGCAGGCAGACTTCTCTCCTTTGTTCTTGTACAGGGTGATGATGACTGCATCGCGGAGATCCTTTGGTAGTGTTCCTTTTTCCCAGCAGCAGAGAAAGAGGTCGTGGAGCTTGTTGTGCAGTGCTGGGCCTCCATGTTTCCAGATCTCTGGCGGGATTCCGTCAATGCCTGTTGCTTTGCCACTCTTGAGCTGGTGGATGGCTGTGAGGGTCTCTTCGGCAGTGGGCGGTTCGTCCAATTCAACCTTTAGTGGAAGGTGTGGGATTTGGAGGATGACTGTTTCTTGAACAGTGCGCTCAGCGCCGAAGAGGTCCTGAAAGTATTCCGACCAGCGGTTCAAGATGGAGGTATTATCTGTGATGAGTGCCTGTCCATCAGCGCTTCGCAGGGGACTTTGTACCAGGTGCCTAGGGCCATACACTGCTTTCAGTGCTTCGTAGAAGCCCCTGTAGTCACCGTTGTCAGCGCAGAGCTGGGTCCTCTGTGCGAGTCTGGACCACCACTCGTTCTGGAGTTCTCTAAGCTTGAGCTGGAGACTGCTGCAGATGAGGCGGAAGGCAGACTTCTTCACAGGGCAGGAAGGCTGGGCTATGTGGGCCTGGTGGGCGGCTCTTTTTTTTGCTAGAAGTTCCTGGATCTCTACGTCGTTTTCGTCAAACCAGTCTTTGTTCCTCTTTCTAGCAAAGCCAAAGACTTCCACAGAGGATTTTACAATAGCAGTTTTCAGTTGTTCCCAGAGTGTTTCAGGAGAGGAGTCTGCTGGATCAACTGTGTCTTTGAGCATGCGCTGTAAATCGGCCTGAAGGGCAGCTTTCTTGTCGTCACGCTGAAGGCTGGCAACATCAAGCTTTTTCTTGGGAGGGCCGCCTTTCTTGGGTTTCAGCTTGAGGCGGAGCCTGAGTTTGCAGCGAACAGTGTGGCACTCTGCGCTGGGCATCACTCTGGTGAGGAGGACGTCACTGCGGTCCCTCTGACGCACTAGGACATAGTCGATAATGTGCCAGTGCTTGGAGCGAGGATGCATCCAGGTGGTCTTTTGACTGTCCTTTTGCTGGAAAGTGGTGTTGGTGATGACAAGTTGCTGCTCTGCACAGAGCTCCAACAGTAGGCGACCATTGTCATTGCAGTTCCCAACGCCATGCTTGCCGAGGACTCCTTTCCAGGCTTCAGAGTCTTGGCCCACTCTGGCGTTGAAGTCGCCAAGGATGATGACTTTGTCGTCTGCAGGGGTGCTCTGCAGGAGGCTGCGCAGGTCAGAGTAGAACTTGTCTTTTTCTGCAGGCTCTGCCAGGAGGGTTGGGGAGTACACACTGAGAAGGGTGACGTATTGCTGGTGTCTCAGTGGGAGGCGCATGGACATGATGCGGTCGGAGTGACCCGTTGGTAGGTTTTCCAACTTAGTCGCAATGGGGTCTTCACCATGAAGCCCACGCCTGAGAGCCGTCTTTCTGATGCAGGCCTGCCTGACCAGTAGAGGGTGTAGCCAGCGCCAAGTTCTTGGAGGCTGCCTTCCTCCGGGAGGCGTACTTCGCTGAGCGCGGCGATGTCGATGTTTAACCTCCGCAATTCATGGGCAATGAGGGCGGAGCGACGTTCAGGGCGTCCGCTGTCTGCTGTGTCGAGCATGGTTCGGATGTTCCAGCATGCTACGTTGAGTCCGGTCGTGGTCGTCATGAGAGTGGATCCATTGTTTTTTCTTATTTTCTGACGGCATGAGAAGATGCCCGTTGACCGCGGCTAGCCAACTGGGGTTACGAGGGGATGAGCTTTGGTTAGACCACCTTTTCTAGGCCCCTCTCCGTGTGGAGCAAGCAGTGCTGTCCCTAGAGAAGGCTGCTTGGTCGTTCAGGGTGTGCCGAGTGACGTTGTCATCCCCAGGTCAACATCAGGCGACCAATATCCTGAACCGCCTGCATGCAGGTTTGAGACTGCAGCTTCCAGTGACATCTTTTACCTGCCGTTTTGCCCCTTGCCCTCGCTACAGGACTTGGAAAGTTCAGTGTCATAGTCCGTGGGCGTTTCCTAAAGCCTGCGCGGTGGAGCTTTTTGGTGGAGTGCAGTGTGCTGTGCGCAGTACTGGCCCCACCCTTTAAACCCTTGGTTCGTTTGCCATGGCCTAGCAAGCTGGGACGGTGGCATCGAGGTCCTCGGGTCGTAGGTTTTATATCAGACTGTCCTTGTCTTAGTCTCTGGCTCAAAAGCCTTCCCCGGAGACACGGGGGCTTTGATGTCAGGGGTTTCCTCCCTTAGCCTTTCCGCAGCCAAGGGCCAGGCCTGCAAGGCAGCAGGGGACTCGTGGGGGCCGGGGTCGTCTATGTCCCGTGCAGATGTGAACATCTGCCCACTGCCCAGACGGTGACACCAGAGGAGAAAAATCCAACGCCGGAACCCGGTATCGAACCTCGCACCTTTGGCATTGGAGGCAGACGCCTTAACCACTGCGCCACTTCCCCGTCTATAATAGCAATATATAATAACAAACAAACGAACAACAGAATCAAATCAAGGGGAAAAGACAGGCTTTGTTTAATAGAATGTCCGCTGAAAGATCCTGGTAAATCAAAGTGACACTGTTGCAGTGCGCCTGAATTGATCAGTGTTCAGGTCGTACTCCATTGGCAATAACTGTCCTTGCCCTCCATAACCCGCCCGCTAGGACCGTCCCGATCTATCAGGATGTTATACGCTGCTATGCTCTGCCATACTATTATGATCGGATGTTAACTCATTCGAGACGTGCCGCTTTGAGGACACGCGGCGTAAGCGAATGTCTCGAATCCTGACTGGTGTAAACCGCGTATCCGGTGGAGGCACGTTTCGAATGAGTTAAACTCTGAACTAACCAAACAAACAAACGAAACCCCGTCCGTCCAAGGAACAAGTACATAAGTTAGGACAACAAAAAGGCATATAGATCCCATGATCCCCGCGACTGGAGGGGTGCATGCGGATCTATGCCTCAGTCAATGCTAGGCTATGAGCAGGTCCTGCAAGAGGCGTAAAACCTTATGCATGGGCCCCCTCGACTGCGGGGGCATATGTAGATCTATGCCTCTTGCAGTTGTTACGTTTATTTTTCCCTGCATTGAAGAAGTGTAATTCGCTATTTAGCTCCGAGCACTACAGCAGAAAATGGATCGACCATGAGAATTCAAGGGTAGCGCCAGAATAGCTTGGCGCCAGCAGGCGCGAAGCTAATCTGGCACTACCCTTGAATTTTCATGATCGATCCATCTCCTGTGAACTGGTACGTATTCGCCGGTTAGGTGATGCCGCCAAAATCTGGAAACGCGCCCACGGGGTTGAATGCGATTAAAATAGTACACTCGCAAACAGCGGTTGACACAATACAACAATGATTTGAAATGTGGTCTGTTTCGGCGTCAACCGCCTGTAGTTTTGACACATGACTGGTTTTGAAATCTGAATGTCGCAGTGTAATCTTCGCCTTATTTTTCGCACAGATTTCCCAAATTTTGGAGGCGTCATCTAATGACTATGCACCAGTTGCAGGAGATGGATCGACCATGATAATTCAAGGGCAGTGCCAGATTAGCTTGGCGCCTATCGGCGCCAAGCTAATCTGGCACTACCCTTGAATTATGGTCGACCCATCTCCTGCTCATGTAGGGCGTCAGGACTGAACGGGTTAAAGCAATCTGCTCCATGGCGGACTTTGTAGGTTGACACAATACAACAATGATTTGAAATGCGGTCTGTTTCGGCGTCAACCGCCTGTAGGTCGCAGTGTAATCTTCGCCTTATTTTTCGCACAGATTTTTCCATTCAAAGGGCTGCCTCGCGACAGGGTCGGCTCGGCCACGCTAATTGAATAGATATCCCCCCCCCCCCCCCCGCCCTCCCCCTATATGCTCAATCAAAATAATAAAAGAACTCTAAGTAAACTCACTAGTCCCCGATCATTTTTAAAAGCCAGAGGGACACAAAAATGGACTTACGAACGAACGGGTCGCATCCACCCGACCTACTTTGATTGTGCACGAGGGGCTTTTCAGATAATGTGAGACCAAGTGTTTTCTTGCATTTTCACTGAACTGAACAAGAAAATATGTTGTGTCACTTAAAGAACATATCACTTAAGTCTTTGCAAAATATCGCCAATTTTTATCCAGCAATTTTCGAGATATAGCATTTCTCGAACGTCACTTTTGGACACTGACTCACTCAAAACATGGCCAAAATCTTGGCGTTTTCCGTATCTTATTTTTTAGCCTTCGTAATAGAAAGCGTAGAATACTGAACATCGGCGGCGCAGGTACTAGCCTATCTGCATACTGTTAACCCATTCAGCCCTGACGCACTAGAGCAGGAGATGGGTCGACCAAGATAATTCAAGGGTAGTGCCAGACTAGCTAGGCGCCTGTCGGCGCCAAGCAAATCTGGCACTGCCCATGAATTGTCATGGTCGATCCATCTCCTGCAACTGGTGCATAGTCATTAGATGACGCCTCCAAAATTTGGGAAATACGGCCGTCGGGGTGAATGAGTTAAACCTACCTCTGCTCCATCTAAAACAATAGTTGGTATACGGATAAATACATTTTTCTTAAGAAAATTCTGCCTTCTCAGTGATCAAGGGGAAAGTGCAAAAACACGAAATTTTTAATAAAGAGTTAACTCTTTGTGTACAGGCATCTGTCGACGCAGACCCAAGATTTAGCCTTACACAAAGATTGCTGAACATACATTCGTCATCTGTCTACATAGCCTTGGCCAAAGGACTTAGATACAGAAAGGTCTGCACAGATTGGGATGAACACATTTTATTTTTATTTTTTAACCCTTGACAATAAGAGGGATAGGGTGCATTTTGCCAAAACTTGCATACGAAAGTACGAACACTGTGACGCAAGACACCTAAATGAGATAGTTAAATGCTGTTGGTTCTGGATCTTCAATTTTTAGCCCAACAGAAAAGCCCAAAATAAGGCCAGGGGGCAGAAAAGCGGACCTTCTTCTAATATTGCAAGAAAACGTCACTCTCAAGATGAAGTTACGTACACTGTCTTTTTCAATACCGAAGGAGCTGTTCTACAAGAAACATGCAAGACAGAATACACCACCAATACCACGTACTACACAGACTCTGTACTTGCTTGGGTGAACAAATTCTAGGCAAATGCAAAAACAAACACTGAGATATCCAAAATCTAAATCCTACCCTAAACGCACCTGCCTACAAGTACAGCATGAGGCATAATTCCTCATGGGGCAGTTAGTGGCGCAATGGTTAAGGCGCCTGCCACCAATGCCAAAGGTGAGAGGTTCCGGCATCGGACTTTTCTCCTCTGGTAAGTGTCACCGTTAATTCGGGCGGACCGTCGGGGGTTCTTTCTCCGGGTACTCCGGTTCTTCCACCCCCCCCCCCCTCCCACCACCCCCACCCCCCACACTTTGGTACCGGTTTCAGGCCACTTTATAAATTTCAAATACAAGCGATCAAAAATCTCTGTAACTTCAGTAGCTGAACTGGCCCTTCGTCTGTCTTGTACTGTGTTTGTTTTAAATGGCGTAAATCCGTGTCTGTTACGTGAGTGTGCGTGTTGGGTTTCAGTTCGCGGTGCTTTGAGTTGATTCACCCAAAAATTGAGAAAAAGCGCCTATATAATAACCGGTATTGTTATTATTATTATTATTATTATTATTATTATTATTATTATTATTATTATTATTATTATTATTATTATTATTATTAGCTCCCGCATCTCCTCTTGCAGTTGGATTGTAGTCCCTTTTTTCTTGGCAGTAAAACAGTTAAACCCTTTATTGCTAACGCGAGAAGTTTTGGAAGTGAGGTGTTGTAAACAGATGCGAACAAGTTTTGGGTGAGTAGAATGTCTTCAACAGGAGAATTTCAAACTTCACCACGACATGCAAACTTCCATGATCTGACGCCATGCATTTTTTTCTTGTTCACACACTTCAAGAAAAGCCTCACTGGAATTTGAAACACTCGCTTAACGCTCGGAGTCGCCATTTTCCAATGTCTATCACCAACTCCCAAAACGACTTCCTTGGAGCATTTCTGCCGTTCATAGAAGGACAAAAACAAGTGTGTGGAGGTACAGGAGAAGTGGTTCTATGCTATGCTATGCTAATTTTAAAGGACACGGACTTCCAGCTCTCGCTGATTTCGTCCAGGGGTGGGGGGGGGGGGGGGTCGGGGGTTGGGGGGGGGGGGTATGTTCTGACTGTTTGTCGCCGGTGTCCGCGCATCGCTTTGATTACCTCTCGTCACATCCGTCCGCGCCGTGGGAGGCTGGGTCGTTGGGGGGGGGGGGGGGGCGGGGGGAGAGCTGGTGTTCAGTTCTTTGTTTGTTGTTGGTGTCTGGCTCCTGCTTCCTCCTTTGGGGTCACAGTCCAAGGCCCGGTTTTTTTGGCCCGCACCCTGATAGTTAAGTCCGATCCCTCTGTGTCCTTTGGCACCAATGGGCCCCTCGACAATAAATGTTGTTCTGTTCTGTTCTGTTCTGTTCCCTACTTCCCCTTTCTGTTTGAGGGGGGTTGATTTTTACTAACCCCCCTATAAGTGTCTCCGTATATCTCTGGAGGGGGGTGTTGTACCCTCCATTGCCCAGGGAGTGCATCGACGAAGGATGCTAAACCTCCCTGGGTGCCCTATTTATTTTGATGGTTGGTGACCGTACGCAGGCGAGCGGGGAGTCACGCGGTGTCGGAGTGCCATCTAGGGTACCTCGCCCCCCTAGGTTGTCTAACCCCCCTATCCCGCAGAGTGGACCTTCCAGGAGTGTCCTCCTCTACGGCCAAATACGGAAAAGATGGACCCCGGAGACGGCCGCCAGCCCCGGGTGCATCCAACCGAGGATCTCGGCGGGTTGGGGGGGGGGGGGGGGCGGGACCCTCTCTCCACTAGGAGGGGGGGGGGGGCAATTGGTCAAAAAGCCTCCCGGTACGACACCTTTGAGCGGGCTTTCCCTCGAACTAATGGGGGGGGGGGGGGGACTATCTTAAAGTACAACCGGTGGAAAAATAAAGGAAAGTAACGTGTACAGACAAAAAAACCGAAGAGAGAGAGAGAGAGAGAGAGAAAAAAAGGTGATGTGATGGGTGGTTCCTGGGCACCCTCCCCCCCCCCCCACGCCCGAACGGACCCCCCGAGCCCGGCGGTGGTCTCCGCCGGACCGGGGGGCCTACCCGTGGCAGGGGGGGGGGGGAGAGGGGGTGGCCAGAGACCGGGTGGTTGGTGATGATGATTGATTGATTAGTTCCGGGTTTAACGTCCACGGCACCGAAGTGATAATGGACGGCCCTGACGCGCGGGTTATGGGGACAGGGAAATCTATTGCCTATGGAGTACGACCTGAACATTAATCAATTCAGGCGCGCTCCAACTGTGCCACTTTGATTTACCAGGACCTTTCAACGGACATGCTATTGAACAAATCCGCCTTTTCCCCCTGGATTGCGAGTCCAGCTACCGGGGCCGGGACGGGGATTCGAACCCACGACCCGGCGATTCCCTTCGCTCTCCTGCTCCGACGCTTAACCGCCTATTTCGGACTCAAGGTGATGATGAGGATGATGTGATACCTTTTAATTAACCATGGGGAGACAACAACAGCACTGACAAGATTGAAGACCATATGGAAGGACAGAAACATCACACTCTGCTCCAAGATCAGACTGATGCGCTCCTTAGTCATCTCAGTGTTCTTGTATGCCTGCGAGTCATGGACCCTCACAGCAGACCTTAAAAGGAGGATACAAGCCACTGAAATGAGATGTTTTCGAAGGCTGTTTGGCATCTCATACAGAGATCACATCACAAACGAGGAAGTGGGAAGCAGAATCAGGCAAGCCATCGGGCCCTATGAAGACTTATTAGCCATTGTCAGAAAACGCAAACTGAAGTGGTATGGGCATGTCACGCGCTCAGCAGGGCTTGCCAAAACAATCCTGCAAGGCACTGTGCAAGGAGGACGAAGGAGAGGAAGACAGAGGAAAAGATGGGAGGACAATATCTCAGAGTGGACAGGACTGGAGCTGGGCGATACGCTGAGAATGGCAGAGAACAGAGAGGAATGGAGGGAGCTGGTTGCCAAGTCATCAGTGGCGCCCCAACGGTCGGTAAGACTACGGGATATAGATAGATAGATAGATAGGGGAGGTGGGGCGGGTGCAGGACCATGAGGTGGGATGGCGATGAGGGTGACCTGTGTTTGCTGTTCGGCCCTGTCGGGCCCACGCAACACTTCGCGAGTGGATAGTTTGAGAATAGGTGGGGAGGGGCCGGTGGGGGGCGGGGTCCGCCAACGCGTGACTCTAGGAGAGTGTTATCCTGCGCATAGGACACCACCCATTATATATGTTTATAAGGAGTGCATTGACGATGGATGCTAAACCTCCTTTCTTCGGGCCTATGTTATTTAAGTGTTTGGCTCCCCTCTGTTCAGGCTGGGCTCCAGCCGCCCGGGTTTGCCTGCTCTCTTATTTCTCCCCCTTTATTCCTCCCCGGGTCTGTCCCAGGTTAGCCCCGGGGGGGGCCCAGTGTGGGGCCGGGACTCTTCAGGGTGCGCCGCGGTTTCCAAAGCCAGCCCGCCGTGGTACTGCCAGCCTCGGTGCGGCCACCGCGGAGCTCCCCGGGTCCCTGCCCCCTCCGGGTAGGGTTAGGAGTTACGGACCTGTTTCCCGGCTGTGGGGGAGGGGGTTCGGGGGGGGGGGCACCCCGCGACTCTCAGGGCCTGGGAAGGTCACAGGAGCCTCCCGGCCGGAAAAAAACTGGGGGGGGGGGGGGTTAGGGGGGGGGATATGAAGTGAGATGACTAAGTGGTTATATCAGCCCCACTAAAATATTAAGTACGCAAAGATCTTCGGGCCCACGACAGCCGCATTGGGCCCGCGCACGGCTGTGCGCGGACCCACTGCGGCCGTCGTGAGCCCGAAAATGTTTTACTATTGGGGATAATGTCAAACATTTATTAGCTATCAAAATATCTGAAAACACCCTCGTATGTGTTTGTTCGCGTTTTTTTTTTTTTTTTTTTTTTGCTCGTTCTTTTCCAATTTCAAGTCTCCCAGCACCGAGTGATCGGGGACGGTCTTTTGTTCGTTTGTTTGCGTTTATATATCTGCAGTTTATACGTTTTTCCAATGCATGTCCACACTGCACAGGCAGAGATCGGAGACGGCTTTTATATCTCGGCAGACATAATGGCCTCGGCAGACTGTCAGAGCCCTTACATGTTTTTATTGCTTGCTGTTTGTATCAACTCTGATATTCTTTAGGTTGGTTAGTTATCTGATATTCTTTATGTTACTCTGGTATTTATCAGGTTGGATAGATATAGTTCGGCTTTCCGGGTTGGTTATTTCGGGGTTTAACGTCCACGGCACCGAAGTGATAATGGACGGCCCTGACGGGCGGGTTATGGGGGACAGGGAAAACTATTGCCTATGGAGTACGACCTGAACACTGATCAACTCAGGCGCACTCCAACTGTGTATGGTTCCGAGTCCTGGGTCCTCTACCGCAGCCAACTACAACTCCTCGAACTAACTAACTAACTAACTGTTTGTCTAACGGATCTAACTGTTTGTCTGTCTGGCGCTGAGTGCTTCCCCTTGGTCTGTATACAATTCTGCCAGCGCTAGCCTCACCTATCTGGTTTGTGAGTATTTATAACTCGAGGCAAATTTGTGTCGCTATATCGTTACATTGTTGTGCAATGTTCTGTGCATCTACTGTGGGAAATTAGGGTATTTACCTGACCACATATGGTAGTGCACCTTCGTGTTTGTGTATGTATGTTTCCCCTGCCTACTTCCTAAGTTCCGGAGAAAGACATGGGTTATATAAGAGACCTGATGCATCTTTTTAGATGCAAATGATCGTCTTATTCTATACCTGCGTATTTCTCTGTGGGCTGGCGATTGGGTGCCTGATAGGCGGGGGCAGGGGATCTAACTGTTTGTCTGTCTGGCGCTGAGTGCTTCCCCTTGGTCTGTATACAATTCTGCCAGCGCTAGCCTCACCTATCTGGTTTGTGAGTAACTCCTCGAACGCTTCCACCAGCGCTGCCTGCGTACAATCCTTGGCATTCACTGGAGTGACTATGTCACAAATGTCGAGGTCCTTGAACAAGCATAAACTATGAGCATCGAGGCTATGCTGCTGCGGACACAGCTCCGCTGGGCTGGGCACGTCTCCAGGATGGAGGATCATCGCCTACCCAAGATCACCCTGTTCGGCGAGCTCGCCACTGGACACAGAGACAGAGGGTTCACCAAAGAAGAGATACAAAGACTGTCTCAAGAAGGCACTTAGTGCCTGCCAAATCAACCCCCCCCCCCCCCCCCCGGTGGTCTTCACTTGCTGCGGACCGTGACACCTGGCGCTCCACCATTTACAAGGCGGCTGTCTCCTTTGAGGACTCTCGCAGAGCTAGCCTTAAAGACAAGCGGCTCAGGAAAAAAAAACAGAGATGCCGCAACTCAGAACCCTGCCCAAACCTCCCTCTGCAGCCACTGCGGTCGAACCTGCCTGTCCCGGATTGGCCTCCGCAGTCACGAGCATGCCTGCAGACGTCGTGGACAACCCCTATAGAATCTTCGTTCGCGAAGTCAAGCCAAGAGAGAGACGACCTGAACACTGATCAACTCAGGCGCACTTCAACTGTGCCACTTTGATTTATCGGGACCTTTCGACGGACATGCTATTGAACAAGCCCGTCTTTTCCCCCTGGATTGCGAGTCCAGCACCCGGGCCGGGACGGGATTCGAACCCACGACCCGGCGATTCCCTTCGCTCTCCTGCTCCGACGCTTAACCGCCTATTTCGGACTCGGCTATCCGGGTTTAACGTCTACGCCATAATATAGCAATAATGGATGGTCTTAAGGGGCGGGGTAACATGGACAGGGACAGCTACTATCTATGGAGAACACCCTGACTAATTCAGTCGAACTGAACCCCCCCCCCCCCCCACACACACACACACACACACACACACACTTCACACACACACATGGTCGTCCGCACGAAACTACAGTGCCCCGAACTAACCAACCAAAATATGATCAAAGAGACCGCGCTGACTCACGTTTGCTGACTCAGTCGATCTCATGTTCCCCACTTGCACCCCCACCCACCCCACCCCCTCTTCCTTATGCAAGAGGCGTAGATCCTGATTAGTCCCCGCAATTTACCTGGGCTCGTGTGGATCTACGCCTTTTGCTGTCGTCATGGTAGCATGTCTGAAGGTGACAAGGAACTGGAATCACGCGACGGCTTATCGCATTGTGTCCCATGTACAAAATACCCACATTACTATTGGAGTTGTCCTTCGAGGACTGCATTACAGTTAACAAGACAGATCGACGATGATAGTTCAAGGGTGGTGCCACCCTTGAACTATCATGGTCAATCTATATCTTGCTGTGGTGTGTCGGGACTGAATGAGTTAAGAGACGACGACACTCATGGCTGCTGGCTTGAGAGGGTTAAACAATGGTCGCGACAGGCAGGACTCAACGGGACGCTGACTGCCCCAGGACACCCCCTAGTCCCCTGCTGACCCCCCCCCCTCATCCACCCCCTCCCACCCACCCCCGTCCCTCTCTCATCCCCACCCACCTAAACCTTGCACCCGTCTGTTTACAACACCTCACTTCAGAAACCTTTAACTTGCGTTATCAAAAAAAAAAAAAAAAAAAAAAAAGGAGGGGTGGTAGTGGGGGGGGGGGGGGATAGGGGGTGGGTGGGTGGGTGGGGGGGTAACCGCTTTACTGCCAAGAAAAAGGGAATACAATCCAACTGCAAGAGGCATAGATCCTCATGAGCAACTATGCCTCTTGTTGACACCATGTTCTTTTGACGTGTGAGGGATCATTCGCGTTGCGCGTTGAATACACTAATTTGTTCAGAAACACAACCTGCATCCGATGGCAGTGAAGAGGTTTAACCCCTTATGTTTCACACCTTTTTATCCAATAGCCAGAGAGGTAGAAAACAAATGAGTTAAAGAAATGACATGCGCAAATACAAGTTTGCCCTCTCCGACTCTTTTGTTGTAACCACTATTGTTGATTTAAGTTTAAACCTCTTCGCTGCCAGCTGACGGAGATTGTGTTTCGAAATCATTGGAAGCCCAAAGAAAAAAAACCCAAGCCATCAAAGGAACGTGGACACAAAGTGGTTTCATCAAGACGCATAGATCTCCATGCCAAGAGAAAAGGCAACAACTGCAAAAGGCATAGATCTCCATGCCAAGAGAAAAGGCAACACAAACCAACTGCAAGAGGCATAGATCCTCATGAGCCCCCGCAGATGCGGGGGCTCATGAGGATCTATACCTCTTGCTGACACCACCGTGTATCCATGTTTCACTGAACAAAGTGGTTTCGTCACGAGGCATAGATCTCCATAAAGCCTCCGTAAATGTGGGAGCTCAGAAGGATCTATACCTCTTTCGCATGGGTGGTGTTTATTTTTCCTCGGCGATGAAGGGGTTAAACCTCTTTTGGGCAGTTTCGTTGCCATTTACGCAGTTACAGGCTTGTGACAGTGTAATTTTGTTAAAGAACGATTGGCCATTTTTGTGTGAAAATAAAGCGACCTGCTTGTGAGTGGGTTTTGATTGCAGAAATTTACTATAAGACTTTTCTTTCACTTTTCTCCATGGTCCATTTGAGTAGGCACAAGTATTTGCTCTTTGAGCAGAACGGAGAAACTCACATGTGTACACTGTGAAGAAGATCAGCTGAAAAAAATTTCATTTAATGATTTTCAGTGTGTGTGTGTGTGTGTGTGTGTGTGTGTGTGTGTGTGTGTGTGTGTGTGTGTGTGTGTGTGTGTGTGTGTGTGTGTGTGTGTGTGTGGTGTTTGAACTGACCCGCGCCCACGCATGCGTGTGTACGTGTGTGTTTGTCCAAAATGCAAGTGGCTTAGACGCGGCGGTTTTCCAGAATATGTGTTATAATGTACCAGTCACAGCCAGTCAGCGCTGAGTGCACAAGTTTGAGCAAATCTACTTTTGACAGTAACACCGACCGCTGGCTTTTCGAGGTACATGTATTGCGTATAACTTCACAGCTCACATCGTTTCAGAAAATATGTTTAACATTGATAAAGTTTTTTTTAGTTTTGTATTCACCTTATTTCAATGTTACAATGTAACACATTTGTACAATGGCTTTGTGGTCAACTTCTCTTAGTGTTATATTATAAATTTTATAATGACTGTAGCACTCATACAAGTTAACACATTCGAGACGTGCCGCAGTCGAATACGCGGTTTTAATTCCGCGTATCCGACTGCGGCACGTCTCGAATGAGTTAAGTACGAAAGTATAACTTACCCCACTGTCCGCAAGGTTTTCTTTTATCTTTACACATGTGTTTTCTGCGTGGTAATCATGCACCTGAGTACAAGTTGTAGTCATACTTTAAAATGACATCAAAAGGTCTTTATCGTGTTCCGCGACCATGCCCTACGTTCCGGGATTGTGTGACCTTGCTTGTCACCCTTAGAGGTCTACGTCTCAGTTCTGGCACCAAGCTAGTCCGACACCACCCTTGAACTATCCTGGTCGATCCGCATCCTGTCTTACCTTCTCAGGGCTTTATGGGTTAAAAATCCAGACCAAAAAGGTGACTGACAAGCGTGTAAAATGCAGAAAAGTACAGAACGGAGAAAGAAACACGCTTAGAAATGTCAGTTACAACACAATTTATTAATATTTTGTGTAAAACCCCCTTTTGTTTAAATCGACAAACAGACAAGCGTACAAATCAGTCGATACTTATCTTGTGAGTGAGAAGAAACAAGGTGGTTTTATGGGTAAGATTCACCAGTGAGATTTTTTTGCACGCTGTTTGTTTCACAGCCATTAAAGTAGGCAGAGATAATAGAGGTTTTCTACTGTCCCTTGTGCACAACGTAAAAACATACTGTAGTGAACAAAGGAGAGGAAAAACAGAAAAATCTGTAATTTTCCGATTTTTCAGTGTGTGTGTGTGTGTGTGTGTGTGTGTGTGTGTGTGTGTGTGTGTGTGTGTGTGTGTGTGTGTGTGTGTGTGTGTGTGTTACGTTTGTGGTTGTGTTATTCATTTAAGAGCATGTGTGTGTTGATCAAAGGAAAGATCCGGTATTCATTTGAGTTATTTTGGATAAGAATTACGTACCTTTTTAGTAGGATTCATTTTCTTTGCGAGAATTGCGATCGATTTCAGTTGTGTAGCTAAACTGACGCATCTTTTCGTTAAATTGCGGCTATAGTCCGACCTCGTTTGACCTAGAACCTTCTGAATATAGGCGTTTTAATTCTTTAATTTTTGACGCCCTTTGAACTCAATTGTTCCAATATTGGAACTGATATTGGGACGCTCTGATTTTGAAACACGGGCAGCATTTCTTTTTTTTATTAAAGCAAAATTCTTAAGGTCCTTTTAGAGTACACACTAACGCTTATATGACAGCAAACTTCAATTCGTGTGTGAACTTTTGAGCTTCACACTCTTTTTTGTCACGGTCACATTTTCTAAAATATGAACAATTTAAGTTTGCGTTCCTCTCCCCTTCCCCTACTCCATAGAAGTCTCTGTACCCCTCCCCCCCCCCCCTTCTCCCTCGCCTCACCCCTCCCCCCACCATCTCCCCTTTTAGCCATAACGTCCAGTCTCATCCAGAGCCCCAATCCCAACCAACAAAGCGACGAACCAACCAAGCCAGGCAACCATACAACCAACCATCAATGGTCTGTAATCTGTAATTCACCAGATAAATATGCACATTAACCCTTCATTGCCAAGAAAAATTGAACGAGATCCAACTGCAAGAGGCATAGATCGTCATGGGCCCTCTCGTCTACGGGGTCTCATGAGAATCTATGCCTCTTTCTGAGACCACTTTGTATCCATGTTTTTTGGACGGATTTGGCATTTGGTCGATTAATAACAAAGATTTCAGAATTAAAAATGGACGTTCAAGTGGCGGCGAAGGGGTTAAACGATTGCCGTGCACTAGACTTGTGTGTCTGTTGCAGTACAATGTCGAATGCACGTGGTGATTGCCAGTCCCTGGTTGATGTAGTGATGAAAGACAGTCACCGCGTGGTCTGCGGCATACAGATATCAAACCGGACAAAGTTCTCCCTTACTGATGCAGTCGTCCGAATTCAGAGAGGACGAATAACCATACCTCCTTCAACCATAGAGCCGGGCCATACAGATGTCATGGTGAGACTCATTTTAACTCCTTAACTGCCGGGGCAAGGCGAACGCAACCCATCTGCAAGAGACGTACATCTTCATGCCCCCCCGCTGTCTCTTTCAGTAGAACGTTTTCACGTTATCGCACTTAATGTGTTATGAGTGAGGCTCCTGAGGATCTATGCCTCTCGGAGATGTTTTGAGTGTTGTCTGTGCTTGTGGTTGGAACTGGTTATCTGCCGTGACTTCGTTCTCGTTTAGAGTTGTTCGTTGCAAACAAAACATCAGTAGTATTAACCCTTTGGCAGTCGGTAGCGCTGTTTGTCCCGATGATTCCTGCAGAAGGCATAGCGACAAAATGCGCTATCGACAGCCAAAGGATGAACTCATTCGAGACGTGCCGCCTCCGGATACGCGGCATAAGCCGCGTATCCCGGCCGGAGGCGGCACGTCTCGAATGAGTGAAGGAAAAGACGCTGTTTGTTTTTTCGGTTTTTTGTTGTTGTTGTTGTTGTTTGTTTGCTGGTTTGTTTGTTTTTGTTTGTTTGTTTCACTCAGTCATAATCCTGCAATGTTTGATATTTACAGGCGTTTCGGAAGGGGTATTTCGCACCGACTGGAACTTTTGGCACCGTGTCGTGGTTGGTGGAAGAGTTGAACCGCCGCGTGTACATCATGTGGTCCGCTCCTTTTAACTTTGACTTCTACTATAACGTCCTGGGTGTCGGCGTGTCTGCAGATGGAAGTCCTCACCCTGAAGGGGAAGAAATATTCAATCAGATGTACAACGGGAACAGCGACCGGACCCTAACCTGCCAGAGGCGAGAATATAACGAAAACAGCATGGAAACTGTCTCTTGCATGTAAGATGTCTTTGGCGCCCAAGTGAGCAAAATATCCTCGCTGCGATTTCAGGCGGCCCACGCACAACTAATGATGATGCTGATTTGATTGCTAGGCGCTTTACCGGCAATCTTTTGATCGATGTTTTAGTTTGTACAACTGTCTGCTGTTTTTACAACTGAATATTTGTATGTATTGATGTACCCAATCCATTAAATTTCCCTTTCTTTGACACATGCACTGATATATTGTGAAATTGCTTGCTATACTTTTCTTCCCTTGCATACCAGAAAGATTTAACCTTGATGCTTGCCTCTGTCAAAACACTAAAAGCGCGGCGCTAAATATGCTCATATTGTCAAACCAACAAGCTCCTTTTGAGCACTAGTAATGAATTACTTCTTAGTGTGTAAGTACGCTCGAAATTTCCTTCCACACACACCTAAATGGAAAACAGACAGCAGCAAACACGCGACGCGAATCGCTGTACTAGTGAGATTGACGACACTATTGTCTTCTAGCGATAGTGACAACCTTAGAAAAGGACTAAATAAACAAACCTGCTGGCATTTCCGTCATTATACGTGTTCTTATTACAAGCAGACTTTACACAACAACACTCACGATTATTGAAAGCACCGATGTCTGCACAGTCAAACGAAATCTCTGTGCTGAGTAAGTCGACAGTCCAATACGTAGCACAAAACATAGGTCACCATATCACGGACAGAGCCAAACATACAGAAGAAGTATCACACCCAGATTCATATACATAGTTCATAATGTCTGTGGTTGCATCTAAAGCCACTTTTCCGCCTGTTTTCTTCAACATCGGGGGCGTGCGATAGGGACTTAGCGCAATGAAACGTGTTCAGCAGGGTCCGAGTTCTGTATGTTTGAAGCATACATTAAATTGGTATTGGACGGTGAAGTTCCCTTCCGCCTATGTGTATTTATACTTCAAGTCATTTCACCCCCTTTTGCAACTTTCCAGAAAAGTCTGATGTTTGTTTGTTTGTTTGTTTGTCTATTAAACCTTTGTGTGTCGTTGGCGGTTTTAGTCGCGATGATTTATACAGGAATCATTCGCGACTAAACCGCTACCGACACACAAAGAGTAAATCCTTTCGGCACCTACCGACTTATTTTCTTTCGTGGAATAAACGAAAATTTCCTTTCATTCCCCAGCGACGGACCCTTAAGAGTTGAAGGCACCATGGGCAATTCCCACAAACCTGCCTGCAAGGTCACAGTTTATGCTGTGTAAGCAGAGGACACAGCATCCCATCCGTGATAATGAGCGACGCCAAAGCACCCGTGAACCGTCCTGGGCGGACTGTACTTAATACACTGAGGGCCAGACGCTCTACAAATTTAACTTATACTAAACATTTTAGCCCATTAAAGTAGCATTACTCATAAATCAGAAAACGGATTTCAGCACCATTTGTGTTTGTTGTGCCTTGACGACATGCCTAATGAACTTTAACTGGAGTTTTTGTTATATATTTGTTATATAAAATGAAACGAATTCCCGGCAATAATTCTTTTGATTTTAACGCACTGCCTTTACGCATCACACATTAAACACGCAGAGAAACAGAACATTTGATCTTGTTTTTTTATTTGCATATGCAGATTTTTCTGTTTGGTCACAAAAATAATTATGCTTTTAGCTTTAGTAATATAGTGATAAACATTCTAGTGTTTATGTCATCAGAGAAGCTCTCTTTTTATCTCTGTCTCTCTGCATCTCTGCGTCTGTGTCTGTCTCTGTCTCTCCTTCTCTCTCTTACACACACACACACACACACACACACACACACACACACACACACACACACACACACACACACACACACACACACACACACACACACAAACGCACAAAAGCCTCACAGTGGGTTACCTACCATTTCATGTGAAAATGGGTTCCCATATTTCTATTTATTCTAGGGCTCTGCAATTGATGCGAATGTTTAGAACTCACCTTATAACTAAGCTCTATAACTTTAAAAAAAAAAGACATTTTCTAGAAACAGAGCCACTAGATGCCGAAAAAATGGGTTTCTGCCAATAAAGTGGGTGGGTGTCTCTCTCACACAAAAACTGGCATTACAGTCAAAATGGGTGTCTTCACAACAGTAGGCGTCTGTAATAAGGTCAAGTTCATGGAATACTTCTTTTTCACATTCATTTTTTGGTTTTGTTTTTTTCAACTTAATGTGTATGTATGCATTAACATTCTTAACATTGTATGGTGCAAAAATTGAATGAACACTGGCCTGTAACCTTTCGATTATGATTTTTACAGAGGAAATCTTTTAAACATTGCTACGTTTTGTCCTTCTGAAGCAAAACAGTTTATCATGGCATTTATGCGAAAATTCTGGAAATTAAACGACTTTAAAAAAAAATGTACTCTGCAGTTTGAGACAAACAGCAACAGAGCATTTTTAATATTAACCCTTATTATTTGGAATACACCAGTGTGTGCAACAAGTGTGACTAAAATAGTCCAAAGGGTAGTGGCAGAATAGCTTGGTGCCTCTAGGCGCCAAGCTATTGTGGCACCACCCTTGAACTAATAATGCCATTGGTCTATGTCCTCATCTGTAAGTTCTGTAATGTAGCTTGCATATATGGCAGTGTACAAATTTGAATAAGCCTCAGTATGATGCAGGTTAAAAAGTGTGGAAAAATATGAAAGACAAAAAAATACCCAGACGAAGAAACTAACACTTAACTTATTCTACCCCAGACACACCAGAGCAAAATAAAGATCGACCATGATAGTTCAAGGCTGATGCCAGAATAGAGTGGCGCCTATGGTCGCCAAGCTATTCTGGCATCACCCTTGAACTATCGTGGTCGATCTGTGTCCTGCCCTGCAACGCAGTTTTCAGAAGATGACTTCAACATTTGGGGATTCCGGCCTTGAGGTAGAATGAGTTAAAATGACAAAACAGAACACTGACATTAATTAATGAACTGACAACATAGGAAATCAATCACTTGAAACTTCAGCCTTTATTAATCACATCAAAGGTGCATGCATATAAAAACACAGTAATTGTTTGTAAACACTTCAAATCAAACAATCAAGAGCAGTCAAACCTTTTTCTGCCAACTTTGTGATGAGGAAAACTAGTTCTTGCCCAAGTTCGGCACGTAAAGGGTTACCGCGACTTATGTGCCTCTATTCATAAAATGGAGAGAGAAATATAATACCGAGTTCTAGCAAGTGCGACAATAAAGTTTAGCCGAGTTGGTATATCTCGTCCAGTGCCTAGGTTAAATGCACCAGTGGTGCCAATGTTGCTATATTGGCACCAAACCGGTCGTTCGGACTGGTCTGGTGCATCCGATCGGTTTAGAGCGTGTGCTTTCTGCACCTGTAATGGGCAACCTCGGAGAAACAATCACGTGAGCTTCGTTTGACTGCTGCAAAATAACATGAATAAAGAATAAACCCTTTCCCATATATGCAATCCAGCAATTATGCATCCATCCTTATGCTAGCACCATGAAACATTACGCGATTTGGCAGATTTTAAAAATAGCTTTTTACAATCCTCAATGGAGGTGATTTTTGCGACATCTGCGTCGTTTGTGGCAGAAAGCACCGTCAAAGTTGAAGTTCGAGAAATGAGCGCACTACATGTACAATAGACTTGATTCAGTGGTGTTGGGCATGACTCAAGCCTCCGCCATCTCAACACAAAACTGGCGTGTTCGGGGAGATAAAAGGCTACAAGTTAAAACCGCAAACGAACCTTTTTTTTCCCGACTGCGATCACAATCTTCTGCGTGAACGAACGAGACCACACTACAAGTGCACAAGCCAACCTGCGCGCGCAGTTCTGGTGCACATGACCGGTCCAATGCGAAAATAGCAACAGTGGCACCGCTGGTGCGTTTAACCTAGGTAGAGGGCGAGGTATACCAACTCAGCTAAGGTTTATGCTTCCTGTGACTTTAGAAACAATGCACAGTATGCAAAGTGTACTTTACAGTAACCCCCAAAAAAAGTTACAGACATTTCCAAAATGATCCAGGCGTACATCAGATAAAAACAAGCTATACACACTGAAAAAAATAACACTCTTGTAATAAATGTTTATCATGTTGACAATGGTTTTCTTATCTTATTATTGTCTTTCGTCCCGATTGGTTGTACATTGCTGAACGTCCGGACGTGCCAGCACTGATAGTGAAGGGGAAAAAAATAAAATAAAATAATGAACAGAATATTGAATGCATGTCGCCAGCCAGTCTAATACGCTAAGTAAACCTAAAATCATTTAGCAACACACATCCAAAATCAAGAGAGATACACCCCCCCCCCCCACCCCCCACCCCCCCCCCCCAAAAAAAAAAAAAAAAAAAAAAAAAAAAAAAAAAAACACCAAACAAACAAAACAACCAAAAAAAAATATTCAGACCCAAAAGGTGACTTCCAATCATGTAAAATGCAAAGAAGTGCCCAACGGAGAAAGAAACACGCTTAGGAAAGACGGTTACAACACAATTTAGTAAGATTTCGGGTAAATCCGCCTTGTCAAAACAGACAGACAGACAGAGAGATCACTCGCTACTTATCTTTGTTCACAAAAGGAATGTGCCCCATTCCTTCTGCGAATGAAGATAAGTAGCGACTGATCTCTCTGTTTGTTTGTCCGTTTTGACAAAGCGGATTTACCCGAAATCTTAATAAATTGTGTTGTAACCGTCTTTTCTAAGAGTGTTTCTTTCTCCGTTGGGTACTTCTTTTCAAGAGATACAGGCAGCGCAGACAGCAGGGAGAGCTTAAAAAAGGAAAATACAAGTCAATTGACCAAGGGTAGACAGAAACACATGCCCCAGAATTGAGAGGAAAACCCACCCTTTGGGGCTGACCAGGGTGACCCTAGGAACTAAAAAGTAGTTGACCCCACCCAAGTCCCCCAGGGCAGACCTGGGTGGGGGCCACTGTTTAGTTGCAAAGTAAGGTTAATGAATGTTACACAATCCAGACCAAAAAGGTGACTGCCAAGCGTGTAATAAGCAAAGAAGTACCCAACGGAGAAAGAAACACGCTTAGAATAGACGGGCACAACACAATGTATTAATATTTCGGGTAAATACCCTTTGTCAAAAAAGACAAACAAACAGATAGACTAGCCGCTACTTATCTTCATTGGCAGAAGGAATGTGCAGCACATTCCTTCTGCCAATGAAGATAAGTAGCGGATAGTCTATCTGTTTGTTTGTCTTTTTTGACAAAGGGTATTTACCCGAAATATTAATACATTGTGTTGTGCCCGTCTTTTCTAAGCGTGTTTCTTTCTCCGTTGGGTACTTCTTTAATGTTACACAGCATACAAAATGATCCAGGTGTACATCAGATAAAAACAGAGCTATACACGCTCGAAACAACCGAATAATAACGTTCTTGTAATAAGTCTTTATGTTGACAATGATTGTTTCTTTTTGTCTTATTAATGTCTTTCGTCCCCAACCGCCGTTTCATCAGCAGTTCCATTTTCAAAGTTTTACATGTTATATACAGTATACAAAAATGATGCAGGCGCACCAACTCCATAGGAGCACTCTTGTAATAAATCTTTATCTCGACAATGGTTTTCTTACTCCTTATTATTGTCTCTCGTCCCTCCCCCCCCCCCCCCCCCCCCCCGCTCCATCTTCAAAGTTTTACATGTTATATACAGTCAGGCACACCAATCCCATAGTAGCACTCCTTTATGTTGGCAATGGTTTTCTTATTCCTCATTATTGTCTCTCGTCCCCAAGCGCCGTTCCATCAGCAGTTCCATTTTCAAAGTTTTACATGTTATATACAGTATACAAAAATGATGCAGGCGCACCAACTCCATAGGAGCACTTTTGTAATAAATCTTTATCTCGACAATGGTTTTCTTACTCCTTATTATTGTCTCTCGTCTCCCCCCCCCCCCCCCCACCCCGCCCTTTCCATGTTAAAGTTTTACATGTTATATATACAGTCAGGCACACCAACCCCATAGTAGCACTCTCTTTATGTTGGCAATGGTTTTCTTACTCCTTATTATTGTCTCTCGTCCCCAAGCGCCGTTCCATCAGCAGTTCCTTTTTCAAAGTTTTACATGCTATATACAGCATACAAAAGGATGCAGGTGCACCAACCCCATAGTAGAACTCTTGTAAAAAAATCTTTATGTTGACAATGGTTTTCTTGCCCCTTATTATTGTCTCTCGTCCCCAAGCGTCGTTCCATTTGCAGTTCCATTGACAAAAACAAGCTAGACATGCTGAAACCAACCCAATAATAATGAACACTCTTGTAATATGTATGAAAAGGAAAATGACGCGAGTGTCGGAGAATCTCAATTCATTTGTTTTGTAACTTTTTCAGTCTGTTGCGGATGTAATCCTTAATGTTTGTCCAGCGCCTATGTCTAAGTGCAGGGTCTTCTGCAATGGCCTGCTGTATCTCAGCCTTTCTAGGAAGTTTGTTCACGACGAGGTGTGTCTTGAAACGAGTTTCAACAGCTTTCTCTTCAGCTTTCCCCCATGGTTTCCTTGTAAATCTAGCTCTCTTTCGAACAGGAGCCGATGCAGAACTGTCATCATCAAAACTATCTAGTTTGTCATCAGGCTCTGGACGTCTTTTCTCGGTCATGCTCAATGATTCCTGTGTTGTTGACTTGCTATTTGCTTCATTCACAGGTGCTGCTTCCCCAGCGACCTCTCTGCGAGTTTCTGATGTGTTTTCATTGTCAAAGTCAATCTCTTCATCATCGCCCAGTTCAGCTCTAATGCAACTCTCAAAATCTGTCATCACATTGTTAACTGACAGAAGAATCTTTGCCACTTTTGCCTTCTGAAGGACGTCTTGAGGTTGGCGGTAGATATGGCGATGTATCCGAATATCATGACCAAGGAAGTCTGCCAGCTGATCCTGGTCTAACTCCGAGATGGCCATGGTCTGAGCCAAAGTTGCAACCTGCTTCCGTAACTGAGTAAATGTGAACATGGCTGGGTTTGACACTTGCGCTTGCAGTGCATGTTCCTTCAGAACATCATGGCCTCTGTAAGGCCTCTGACCAGAAGGTGTGGCAAAGATGTACTGGGAACCGGCGAGAGCTGGCACTGATTGCCTCATTTGAAGGATTCTGTCCACAGTTGTCATCATCTTCTTCGTCAGCAAAATGGGAACACTCCTATTAAACTTGCCCCTGATTTCCACTCGCTGAAAATGATTCACCATTTTCTTCTCAACCTCTGTGAGACCTTTCAAGATATCTTGATTGGTGATCGATCCAATCTTAGCATTCTGGAAGTCTGATACCTTCATTCTCTGAACTTCTCCCCCTCGTTTTCGGTTGAAAAGTGATACAGCGCAAAGAGTTGCTTTAACCACTGTCGGATAATCTTCCGAAACCATCCTTGTCTCAAGAAGCTGTTGGACCTTCCTCACATCTTCACATGATGGGATCAGCTTGGGTTTGTTCATGGTCATTTTCCCGACCGACTGGGCTGCTGTAGCTGACACACAATTGTACCAGTCCCCGGTGAAGACAGAGTCAAAGCGCTGCGCCTCAGAGAGCTCCTGTCACCACCTGTCATCTGAACCATTCCCAAGCTGTTTGGATGCCAGCGACTGTTTGATCTGTGAACATTTTTTCAAAGCATGGCCTATGCGCATTGCAAGATTGCCTTTTTTGAAATGATGTGTGTCCTCATCAAATTCTGCTAGCTCTTTTACAGCCAGTACAACATGATCAAAGCTAGCTGCATTGACCACAGCATTTAAACTTGCGATTTTCATTTCTGACCTGACTCTAAGAATCTTTAATAGTCTCCCTAACTCCCGCATCCTGCAGCTGATTTGCCCAGCTGTGTGTTCTTCAATGTCCCTGCGGTCAAATAATCTCTTTCCATACTCCAAAAGCAAGGGGTCAGTTCTGATGAGACGGCTTATCTCATCCTGTCTCTGAATGGCTAAAACCTTATGATAGAAGGAAAAGTCAACGTCTAAAGGTATTGGAAGCATTAGCCGCCCACGTTGAGCAGCCTCACCTCTCTTAGTGAACTGAAACCCTCCTTGTTTCTGACAGCAACGTTTTGAGTGTACAGAGATCAGCTTTTTTTGATAGAGCCCTTTGCAATGGCTACAGGCGAGAAGGTCGTCTACCTTACTAGTTTTGGTGCGATACTTAGGAATCAAACATCCTGATTTCTTTTCAAGAACTGCAACATTATGCATGTAATCCCCCTCATCTTGTATTCTGATCCATGCTTGACGTCTCTGCTTAGTCCCTTTTTTTATTGTCAAAATTTTAGCAACATCTGCCTCATCTGCATGGACATCGTGTAAGTGCGTGCTCATTTTCAAAACAAGCTTGCCACAAAATTTGCATGCATGTTTCTTGTCCCATTTGTACTTTCCTTTCCCTCTCTGCGACAAGTGCACACCCGTTTCTTTGGTAAGCGCTCTTTCCCCACCCCCAATACACATTGTCTATACACATTGTCATTGCCACCCCCTAATTCATCCCGTAACACACACTGCACCTTGCTGGTACTTGCTTCACTGACACCTGCCCACCCTGAAACAGCCACTTTGAAATCTAACATATTCAATACAATACTGTCTGTGTCAGAGACCCCAGAGATTGATGGTGACGCACCGTCTGAATCCTGTGAGGTTGAGCGAGAAACAAACTCCTCGTCATCACTGTCCTTGTATTGCGATGCGCTTGCACTCTCGGCAGTCTCAGGCCCATCCCAGGCTCCATTTGCCAACTGGAAAAGTAAAGAAAAAAAAAGCTGCATTAGTACAAAAGCAGCCCAATTTTGGTTTAAGGGGCCTTGCACAAGAAAGCAAAATCCATGTTTTCTGAAAATGTAAGCATTTTTCACACATCTGTCAACCCCACGTGACCCTTTGAGAGAGATCACTCAAATTGGTATGTTTACAAAGATCTTGCCACAAAGTATCCTTGGGCCAAGCTTGAAGAATGTGGCTTGAAAAGTCTCCGAGAAAATGCCACTGTTAACATTTACCATGGACGCGGACGGACGGACAGACAGACGACCAGTGGCCCAGAACATAAACTCACTTTTGCTTCGCACGCGAGCCAATAAAATGAAGATGATCATAGAATCACTTACCAGTTTGTAATTGGGGGCATTCCGCTGCCGTCTATGCACCCTCCTACCAGACGCACCCTCTGCGACAGACGACGCTGGGCCATCATGCTGCTGCTGACTAATTTTGCCATGGGCCTTGGTCATGTGCCAGGAAGGGGCGTGCTTGTCCACTTCCATAGATCCCGATGGTTTTGGACATCCTGCTGCCATCCGGCGCTGGGTGTGTGCAGAAAGTGCTGAGTGTGACCAAAACGGTGTTGCTGCAATCATGTCAAATACAACCATGTAAACCATTAACATTTTGAATCAGATATTATACATAATTACAGCAGTACCCCCTGCCCCTACGAACAATAACTGGTAATACAGTAAAATGCGACACTTCAGTTGCAAAATCCGAAAAAAAAATATTCGTGGAAGTCTGTTCTTCGAATCGCGCGGTAGTTTTGCGTACGAGGATTCAAATCTGGCGCCATCTTGTTTCAACAGTGCATGCATACAAACATGGAAAGTTACATTTCGTTCACAATCACACATGTCAGAAGAAGAAAAAAAAGCAACCCAATCGCGTGACAGATTGACCTTGTAATGTGTTATTGAACAAATTCCTTTCGTTGAAGAAGAAAGCTTTTGTTAAATTCGTGGGGTTCTATTATCTGTTACTACAAGACTGACGGTCTGAGCAGCAGGCTGAGACGCGGGTCGTAGCAGACTCAGTTTTCTCGGCCAAACGGGTCCATATAGGCTACTGTGCAATTGTATCTGATTGGGAGCATCTCAGTTAAATTACTGCGCTGAAGAAGTAGACTTGGGCGTGCTTTTAACTAAGAAATATTGCATAAAAACAATCTTACCTGATGGAACGGCGACTTGGCGGGACGAGAGACAATAGAAGGGGAAACCACTCAGTTCACTCAGCGCAGCCGAACGATGTTTGGTTCCGCGGTAACACACTGGCCCAGTGCGTTTAAAGCACACAATATTAGGTAAACCTGCCAAAATGAGACATCCAATTTTTTTTCTTTTTTCTGACTTTTGAATTAAAAATAATGCAGAAACAACCCTCAGAAAAAATGGGTGTCTGATTTGGCCGCCCAGAATTTTACACCGACCCAGATTCCAGAAGGATGGTAAAGAAAGTCCCCCAAATTAGTGGTTCTGTGTACACACACACACACACACACACACACACACACACACACACACACACAC
>BTPG01000001.1:201462213-201744713 GCA_036245525.1 Semisulcospira habei
ACACACACACACACACACACACACACACACACACACACACACACACACACACACACACACACACACACACACACACACACACAAAACCACACCCACACACATACACACACATACCCACACACACACACACGCGCTCAAGACACGCACACGCACACACACACACGCACACATATACATACAAACGCAAGCACACAGACACACACACACATTCACACACACACGCAAGCACACTCACGCACGCATGCGCATACACACACACACACACGCGCGCGCGCGCGCTGGCGAAGAACAAACAGGGAAGTCAACTTTAGATCATAATCATGTTGGCGCGAGTGATTCATCGGTCGTTATGAATTTTCTTCGAGGAGATCTTACAAAAAGAAGGTCCACTTTGAAAGAAGTGGGTAACTTCCTGCTGTAGATCGTCTGTAACTTGCCTTTTGCCTGGTGATCTTATTAACCCCTTTCACTACCGAGAAAAATTGAACAAGATCCAACTGCAAGAGACATAGATCCTCATGAGCCCCCGCAAATGCGGGGGCTTATGAGGATCTATGCCTCTTACTGAAATCACTTTCAGTCTATGTTTTTTAGACGGTTGAGGCTTGTGGTTGTTTAGTGAACACAGAGTTCAGAAACGAAATGTACGTACAGTGACAGGGAAGGGGTTAAACACATGAATACGACGTGAGCGATCAGTGGAAATTTACTGCCACTGACTGGTTGTTTCCCTCGAGTCGCCGCACAGCCAAGTTAATTGAGGGAGAAAACCAGTGTGAATGAATTTACTCTTTTCATACAAAGCTTGGTGCACTTTCAAGAACACACGCAAAACACTGAAAGGCTTTTTTATGTCAAGTCCGTGCAAGCTGAAAGTGTTTATTTTCGTGTGTACATGTTACAGTCAATACATGAAATCAGAAAATTCATGAATTTCTAGATCGTTTTAGAAATACTGTGCAGCCGATTTCTTTTCCTTTTTTGTTTTGTTTTTGTAATTAATACGAGGTATGATCAGAAAGTAATTATAATTGGGCCGCCATTTGTAAACTACTTAAGTCACATGAATAACATTAGTAGCAAAACAAATTTCAGCCTTTGCTCTTTATTCATGCACACTATGGAGCTGGTATCTTCAGACATGCCGCTGTGGAACGTCATTGAAAAAGTGATTTAAACAGCTGTGCCTAAAAACAGTGGACTCTCCAAAATAATAAATATATTTCTATCTTTTTAAAACAGAAAAAAAACGTTGAGACAGTCCTGTCAAAACCAAATGAATTTGAAAGTTGTTTGAAATGGTGCTTGTGCATTATCTGGCACTGATTGCGAGTGGATTGTGCAGTTTGACTCTGAAAGAGAGGACTTTGAAGACAAGTACTGGTCTGACTGTCGAATTTCAGCCGGGAACGAGCAAACTTTGCTCTTTATTTACACACTGATTGGAAAATACGCATATGTTTTATTTTGAGAAATATCTTAAACTCCCACTCTTTCTCTTGGAACAGTTCAAAGAATAATGCGCAATGACCTTGACCTCCAAAAACCATCTGCAATAAGGATACCCTATTTCTTGACAGAGGCTGAGATGCAACAGAAAATTAATCGCTTAGATTAACTGTTCAAAACGTTTAGCTTTAATGGTCTGCAACGACCGTGTGATGTCATCACTGAAGACGATACTGGCTTGTACTATAACGGTATTCCCAGCAAACAGTCCAATCAGGATTGATGGCCTCTAATAAGAGGAGGGCTAGGGACACTTATCAGATTTTCAGAATTCACGGCAACATTTTCTCTAGAAGGACGGGTCGCGGGTCGCGGTGTGGTGAATTTAATAGCATGTCCATAATGTCAAAGGAGTCCGAAATAGCTCAGGCAGTTAAACGTCGGAGCAGGAGAGCGAAGGGAATCGCCGGGTCGTGGGTTCGAATCCCGTCCCGGCCCCGGTAGCTGGACTCACAATCCAGGGGAAAAAACGGATTTGTTCAATAGCATGTCCGTTAAAAGGTCCTGGTAAATCAAAGTGGCACAGTTGGAGTGCGCCTGAGTTGATCAGTGTTCAGGTCGTACTCCATAGGCAATAGATTTCCCTGTCCCCCATAACCCGCCCGTCAGGGCCGTCCATGATCACCTCGGTGCTGTGGACGTTAAACCCGAACTAACCAACCAACCAAAGGCGGGCTGGCTAAACCTCTAACAATTGAAGTAACAAGATAAAAATTACATCATGTCTAGGTACGCTAACCTCGCTGCTGAACGTACATTTGGCGCCAAGCGCCGTATGTGCGTATGTGTGTGTGCGTATATATGTAAACAAGAGAATCTCCGATATTTCTGTACACACAAGCTTGAAACTTGGCGAAATACTTTCTAAAGTAGGTGGCTAAGAGAGCCTCCGAGCATGTTGTATTTGAATGTCTTATTGAAGACAAACAACCGTTTATAGGAAGTCGATTGACCCAGATTAGAGTCCGTAATTGTCATATTTACTTGAAATTTTGCATATAGCTAGTTTGGAGAAAAACATTAGATGAGTTTGTTAGCCAGCTTGTATCCTTTCAACTTATTTATTAAGAATTAATTCTTTTCATAAAAGAATTAAAACACTAAAAAAAAAACACTTTACTTCTAGATAAAGTCAGACAGTGGGGGTGACGTAAAAGAGGCAACTCTGTCACCACGCAGACACTGACATAATACTCTAAATATGAGGTCATTCTCTCTCGCGCGGCTCTCTCTCTCTCTCTCTCTCTCTCTCTCTCTCTCTCTCTCTCTCTCTCTCTCTCTCTCTCTCTCTCTCTCTCTCTCTCTCACACATAAACATGCGCGCATCTTCAAGAGAAATAGATCCTCATGCGCCCTCTAGGCGCATGAGGATCTATGCCTCTTAGAGATGTTTGGAGCGCGCGCTAACGCGCGCACCAACACGCACACACACATCAACGCATTTTCAGAAGAGCTTGCAGGTGACCCGTGTACTTAGTATATCATGTAGCTAGGTAAAGTCAACCTTCTTTCACACAAATTACAGCAAGACTGAAAGTGTACCGTGAAGTTCTAGTATTACCACCATTTTCGCAAGCCTATGAAGAAAAACGTAAAATATAAAATTACGTAAAAACTAAAACTTACGTCATGACAAAATGACGTTTGACAAATAATTCGCGTATGTCCTGCGCCCCTTATAGAACCCACTGACGCATTGGCAGATCTGCGAGACTTTTTCAATAGGAGATAATTCAAAATCAGAATCAGGTCTAAGACAAAAGTTAAGACCATTGACAGTAAAGATAGCTGTCATATAGAAGGGACTTTGTGGGTTATGGATCATCCCATCTTGTTATAACTTAGAGGTCGATGTCAGTGTTCATATTTTACCAGTGGAGCACGCAGTCAATGCAGACTTTCTTGTAAGAAATTGTTTTTCTGATCATGTTGAAGTCTGTTAATGAGCAGCGGCCAACTCTGTGTACAGAACATCAAGTTTTTTTTAATTGAAAATGCCAGTGACCAAAAAGCCAAGGTCACTGTGTCCTACGCAGAGGAGCAAAACATTCGTATTCTTCCTCAGCCATCATACAGTCCTTGCCACCACCAAAGCGACTTGATTTTTCCCTAAACTGAAAATAGTCTGGCAAGACGTATTCAGGACCTAGCAAAAACCGTAAATTCACAAGTCCGACCCCGTCCTTTATCAGAATACCACATCGCCTTCGAATTTTGCCTGCAGTGGCTGACATTTTGCATACACGGTGGAGGACAGTGCTGTTAAACAATGTGAAAATATCAAGCAAATTAGGCCAACGGTTTTATTTTTTGAACATACCTCGTAACATTGTAATCTTCCCCGAGTTCCTTTCGATACTGTGCCAGTATTGATCCGTCTAACTATGAATCTCTTGTGTCTTTTCAAGTCTTCCAACGCCCGATGCCTTTCTTCACGTGGAGGGCGCATGAGGATCTATTCCTCCTGGAGATGCGCGCATGTTTGTGTGTGAGAGAGATACCTGATAAAATATTACAGGCAGACTCGTTTTGTTTAATAAATATTACTGTAAATAACGCAGACCTTCCCCCAGTCGCACGTACAGACTCTCGCACAACAGACGCATACACCGCCACTGACTCAGACGGGCGCATTCACGCGGTAAAACTGAACACACGGACTTTCTTTCTAACGTAGATATTTATAACAAATAAACAATAAAGAACGCTCACCCAAAACTATCAAAACTATATACACCACACCTTCCCACTACAAGCACGTCAAACCACATACACATGCACAATATAACGGCCAGGCTAGGTATTAGTCTCTCACAATCCAGCCTGTTTGGTGTTCTCGCCTGGTTACGTTAGTCTTTTCACGTCTAGGCGTGCAAGTCCTTTGTAGTACGCTCGAGCGCTCTCGAGTCGTCCCGTCTCTCGTACCGTGGACGAACGTCATCGTAAATCGCTCTGAAGCGCAGTCTTTGCTGTGACCCGGGTGTCTCGGCACCGGTCACTCACTCCCTGAGTGAAGAGATCGAGAGATGACCTCGCAATAGGTCACTGGTGACTGACGTCTCGGCGTCCGTCACTCCACTCTCTGACAAGCACTCTGAATGAATAATAAGGTCCCAATTCATAACACTTGCTAAACACACACATATTGGATATATGGTACATTACGTAACTTGGCTGATACAAATAACTCACACGTTCATTCACACACCCACGTGCTTCATAACGCGACTACTTTCGTCCTAACACCCAATATCCCTGTCACTGCCTTGAAACAGACTATAACCTAACACTTTCGCTATACGTTCTTTCATACATTGGAAAAGACTATACTTAAACACGTACCACCTTCATAACGACTTTGGCTTACACATTTCTTAGTTGTCCATCTCGGTAAATAACTATATAGAAAACACCAATTGCCTCACTGAATTCTAAACCAACATAACTGAACCAAACCAGTCAACCTACACAACCGAATTAACTCCTAACGCATACTATCTTTAACACAGTAACCATCAATAATACGTATAGAAACATACCTGAATTCTAGGTTTCAGAGTCTTGGAATACAGGCTAAGGTATCTCACACACGTCTGTCCACACTGACGGTAAAGCCCCGTACTAACGTATCTACAGCTCTGTTCGCCTGAACTCACTAAAAACACCCCTAAAAATTTCTTAACGATTCCACGTGGGCCACGTGCCTCACGGAATAGTTGTCACAAGACAAACCGCTAACAAAACTGTACCATATTAAACCTACTGTGTGAACCCTATGCGTGAGCATAGAGTTTCATCACAATTACAGAAGCATTGAAGTATTTGGGAGGTGAAGAGGCAAAATACTCCGGGTGGAAAAGATGGTACAGCACGGTTTTCAATCCTGTACACAACACAACAATGGCTGTCAGTGCTGTTTCTGCTGGTTGCTCTGTCGGTGGTGTAGCTCTGTTTGCAACAGGAGTTGGAGTGTCACAGTCATTGCTCTTGAAAGTGTCAATGTTTTCACATGCCTAACATGCTTTGTTTCGGAAGCCCTTAACAAAAATTTCATAAGAAGCTGCAAAAGCATGAAGCATTAAGTACTCTTGCTGGAGCAAAGCTGAGCAGTATGAAACGTATTATTAGAAAAGCTTTAGATGACAATAAAGTCAATGATGATGAGTTTAAGAGAGCACAGGATGATTTGGGTGATTACAAAAGACAAAAGTCTGAAATTCAAAATAAGATGCGTAATCAACCTCCGAATGTTGAAAAACTAAATGCATCTTTTTTAGAAGAAGGGAAAAAAATAGGAGTAAAAGAGACCATGGAAAACGTACAAGGTCTTCTAAGCAAGTAAAGATAAGTTTTTCTTTATTTCTGTCATACAATTTACAGAGAGATGTCACACCTAGCTATTTAACACCATCAGGACCACCTCCAGACCATTACTGAAAAAAAAAAATTTTCGCTGTCCATGTAACTTGACATAAATGTCCAAGTAAACTGATGACTTGAGACAAGAACTTGTAAGAACTGAAGTCAAGTACTTATTGTTACTCACTTATAAGAACTTGCAAAGTTACTTGTAGGTTGTGAGTAACTTATAAGTTACCTTATCAAGTACTTGTAATTTACTTACTTTTCTAGCATAATTATGGTGCATTAATTTTTTTTCCTTGCGGCTTTAAATAATCTCTCAAAATATACTTGTGGTGTGTCTTGAGAATTTTTTTTTTAGTTGTGTGTGTTGATGCTTAAAATAACTATGATTTAGACATGGACTCGGTAAAAGATTTGAGGGGAGGTTTGGGAACCCCACTTTGTCTATCTCTGGGGCTCATGAGGATTTATGCCTGCTCGGCGTTAAACCCCAATAACTAACTACTAACTAACTCATGAGGATTTATGTCTCTTGTTAGTTCTATGTCTTTTCTGCCTAATTGTGTTCCATTTACATTTGTGTTTTTTTACGTGAAGTTCTGTCTGCATGCAGTTGCTCCAGAACGCGAAATTCGTGACCACTGGCAGGGAATCGGCTCAAATGTTATAGAAGTTAGAAATTTGCAAAACGGCAACGGCCGTCTGATATTGACTTGCTTGGCATATTTCATCGAGGAACCACATACCGTCTGGATCAGCGTGTCAGTGTGGCGAAAACTTGCTCGTAAATTGGAACATTCCAGTGTATATCACGGTGTTGCGTGGTAAGGGTCACAGGCAGGCAAAGCCAGGGGCGGATCAGTAACCTCGAAGTGGGGGGGGGGAGGGGGGGCAACTTTTTTTCCTTTGAGCTTGAACCTGACACAAAAGGCCTCTCCGACGCTAGACCTTGCTTCCAGCGGCCGAAAAATAAAACAACGAGGAGGAGGCAAGGGGTCTTATCCGGAACCCTGAAATCCCCCTTCCCCCACCCAGATCAGCCCCAGAAAGGTAGACGCAAGAATAATTTGTGGTGAAGTTAATTTCATGGAGGTGAAGTAAATTTAATAGAGGTAACGTAAATTTCAATTATTTGTTTTTCTTGTGTGGCCTGCAGCCTCCGCCTTTAGTAGTTAATGTATAATGACGAGCAAAAGAAATGCGACAATTTTGAAGTCATCGGAAACACTTAAGTGTTTTCGATGATTTAAAAAATGTCGTATTTCATTTGCACGTCAGTATAGTAATGGTATTTAAACACTCATTAAAGAGGCCTACATCTAGTCACTCTTTGGTTGTCAGTAGCGGTTTTTGTCGCGATGAATCCTACATGAATCATCGCGACAAAAACGGCTACCGGCAGCCGAGGGGGTTACGGGGCTTAGAGATGCATGTACATGATAAACTGTTCATGACTCAGGGTAAAGTAGATTATAGCACTGTCAGGGGAGAGAAATGTGCATGATCGACCAGTGATCATAGATCTACTGTGGCCAAAGCACAAAAAAAAAAAAAAAAAAAAAAGAGATAGGAAAGAGAGGGGGCGCTAAAAAAGTGACTGAAAGCAATGCATATGGAAGCCCCCCCACCCCGAAGGGGGGCGTATCACATATCCCACTGTTCCAGCCACTCAGTGCATGGAAATTTAAATCTAGATCCCCCCGAGGGGGGTCCAGATATTTAGCCGGTGTGGACAGCTGTTTCGGTCTTGGCGACCTCCTCAGCACACCATCGGCGATACTGGAGGAGGCAGGAATTTCTGCCCACCTGCAAAGACAACCACATTTTACTGTGGTGTCTGCAAGGGCATACATTCCATGCCACCACCTAGAGCCAAATTTCCATGCACCCTAAAAGAGAACCTACCAAAAGGGGGGAAGGGGTTGCAGTCGATATTGTAGTAGTAAATGAAAAGAAAAGGGGAGACTGCCAGTGCTAATATTTTAGGAAGGTTACAAAGTAAAGTAGATTATAGCACTGACAGGGGAGAGAAATGTGCATGATCGACCAGTGATCATAGATCTACTGTGGCCAAAGCACAAAAAAAAAAAAAAAAAGAGATAGGAAAGAGAGGGGGCGCTAAAAAAGTGACTGAAAGCAATGCATATGGAAGCCCCCCCGAAGGGGGGCGTATCACATATCCCACTGTTCCAGCCACTCAGTGCATGGAAATTTAAATCTAGGTCCCCCCGAGGGGGGTCCAGATATTTAGCCGGTGTGGACAGCTGTTTCGGTCTTGGCGACCTCCTCAGCACACCATCGGCGATACTGGAGGAGGCAGGAATTTCTGCCCACCTGCAAAGACAACCACATTTTACTGTGGTGTCTGCAAGGGCATACATTCCATGCCACCACCTAGAGCCAAATTTCCATGCACCCTAAAAGAGAACCTAACAAAAGGGGGGAAGGGGTTGCAGTCGATATTGTAGTAGTAAATGAAAAGAAAAGGGGAGACTGCCAGTGCTAATATTTTAGGAAGGTTACAAAGTAAAGTAGATTATAGCACTGTCAGGGGAGAGAAATGTGCATGATCGACCAGTGATCATAGATCTACTGTGGCCAAAGCACAAAAAAAAAAAAAAAAAGAGATAGGAAAGAGAGGGGGCGCTAAAAAAGTGACTGAAAGCAATGCATATGGAAGCCCCCCCCCGAAGGGGGGCGTATCACATATCCCACTGTTCCAGCCACTCAGTGCATGGAAATTTAAATCTAGGTCCCCCCGAGGGGGGTCCAGATATTTAGCCGGTGTGGACAGCTGTTTCGGTCTTGGCGACCTCCTCAGCACACCATCGGCGATACTGGAGGAGGCAGGAATTTCTGCCCACCTGCAAAGACAACCACATTTTACTGTGGTGTCTGCAAGGGCATACATTCCATGCCACCACCTAGAGCCAAATTTCCATGCACCCTAAAAGAGAACCTACCAAAAGGGGGGAAGGGGTTGCAGTCGATATTGTAGTAGTAAATGAAAAGAAAAGGGGAGACTGCCAGTGCTAATATTTTAGGAAGGTTACAAAGTAAAGTAGATTATAACACTGTCAGGGGAGAGAAATGTGCATGATCGACCAGTGATCATAGATCTACTGTGGCCAAAGCACAAAAAAAAAAAAAAAAAAGAGATAGGAAAGAGAGGGGGCGCTAAAAAAGTGACTGAAAGCAATGCATATGGAAGCCCCCCCGAAGGGGGGCGTATCACATATCGCACTGTTCCAGCCACTCAGTGCATGGAAATTTAAATCTAGGTCCCCCCGAGGGGGGTCCAGATATTTAGCCCGTGTGGACAGCTGTTTCGGTCTTGGCGACCTCCTCAGCACACCATCGGCGATACTGGAGGAGGCAGGAATTTCTGCCCACCTGCAAAGACAACCACATTTTACTGTGGTGTCTGCAAGGGCATACATTCCATGCCACCACCTAGAGCCAAATTTCCATGCACCCTAAAAGAGAACCTAACAAAAGGGGGGAAGGGGTTGCAGTCGATATTGTAGTAGTAAATGAAAAGAAAAGGTGAGACTGCCAGTGCTAATATTTTAGGAAGGTTACAAAGTAAAGTAGATTATAGCACTGTCAGGGGAGAGAAATGTGCATGATCGACCAGTGATCATAGATCTACTGTGGCCAAAGCACAAAAAAAAAAAAAAAAAAAAAAAGAGATAGGAAAGAGAGGGGGCGCTAAAAAAGTGACTGAAAGCAATGCATATGGAAGCCCCCCCGAAGGGGGGCGTATCACATATCCCACTGTTCCAGCCACTCAGTGCATGGAAATTTAAATCTAGGTCCCCCCGAGGGGGGTCCAGATATTTAGCCGGTGTGGACAGCTGTTTCGGTCTTGGCGACCTCCTCAGCACACCATCGGCGATACTGGAGGAGGCAGGAATTTCTGCCCACCTGCAAAGACAACCACATTTTACTGTGGTGTCTGCAAGGGCATACATTCCATGCCACCACCTAGAGCCAAATTTCCATGCACCCTAAAAGAGAACCTACCAAAAGGGGGGAAGGGGTTGCAGTCGATATTGTAGTAGTAAATGAAAAGAAAAGGGGAGACTGCCAGTGCTAATATTTTAGGAAGGTTACAAAGTAAAGTAGATTATAGCACTGTCAGGGGAGAGAAATGTGCATGATCGACCAGTGATCATAGATCTACTGTGGCCAAAGCACAAAAAAAAAAAAAAAAAAAAAAAGAGATAGGAAAGAGAGGGGGCGCTAAAAAAGTGACTGAAAGCAATGCATATGGAAGCCCCCCCGAAGGGGGGCGTATCACATATCCCACTGTTCCAGCCACTCAGTGCATGGAAATTTAAATCTAGGTCCCCCCGAGGGGGGTCCAGATATTTAGCCGGTGTGGACAGCTGTTTCGGTCTTGGCGACCTCCTCAGCACACCATCGGCGATACTGGAGGAGGCAGGAATTTCTGCCCACCTGCAAAGACAACCACATTTTACTGTGGTGTCTGCAAGGGCATACATTCCATGCCACCACCTAGAGCCAAATTTCCATGCACCCTAAAAGAGAACCTACCAAAAGGGGGGAAGGGGTTGCAGTCGATATTGTAGTAGTAAATGAAAAGAAAAGGGGAGACTGCCAGTGCTAATATTTTAGGAAGGTTACAAAGTAAAGTAGATTATAGCACTGTCAGGGGAGAGAAATGTGCATGATCGACCAGTGATCATAGATCTACTGTGGCCAAAGCACACAAAAAAAAAAAAAAAGAGATAGGAAAGAGAGGGGCGCTAAAAAAGTGACTGAAAGCAATGCATATGGAAGCCCCCCCCCGAAGGGGGGCGTATCACATATCCCACTGTTCCAGCCACTCAGTGCATGGAAATTTAAATCTAGGTCCCCCCGAGGGGGGTCCAGATATTTAGCCGGTGTGGACAGCTGTTTCGGTCTTGGCGACCTCCTCAGCACACCATCGGCGATACTGGAGGAGGCAGGAATTTCTGCCCACCTGCAAAGACAACCACATTTTACTGTGGTGTCTGCAAGGGCATACATTCCATGCCACCACCTAGAGCCAAATTTCCATGCACCCTAAAAGAGAACCTACCAAAAGGGGGGAAGGGGTTGCAGTCGATATTGTAGTAGTAAATGAAAAGAAAAGGGGAGACTGCCAGTGCTAATATTTTAGGAAGGTTACAAAGTAAAGTAGATTATAGCACTGTCAGGGGAGAGAAATGTGCATGATCGACCAGTGATCATAGATCTACTGTGGCCAAAGCACAAAAAAAAAAAAAAAAAAAAGAGATAGGAAAGAGAGGGGGCGCTAAAAAAGTGACTGAAAGCAATGCATATGGAAGCCCCCCCGAAGGGGGGCGTATCACATATCCCACTGTTCCAGCCACTCAGTGCATGGAAATTTAAATCTAGGTCCCCCCGAGGGGGGTCCAGATATTTAGCCGGTGTGGACAGCTGTTTCGGTCTTGGCGACCTCCTCAGCACACCATCGGCGATACTGGAGGAGGCAGGAATTTCTGCCCACCTGCAAAGACAACCACATTTTACTGTGGTGTCTGCAAGGGCATACATTCCATGCCACCACCTAGAGCCAAATTTCCATGCACCCTAAAAGAGAACCTAACAAAAGGGGGGAAGGGGTTGCAGTCGATATTGTAGTAGTAAATGAAAAGAAAAGGGGAGACTGCCAGTGCTAATATTTTAGGAAGGTTACAAAGTAAAGTAGATTATAGCACTGTCAGGGGAGAGAAATGTGCATGATCGACCAGTGATCATAGATCTACTGTGGCCAAAGCACAAAAAAAAAAAAAAAAAAAAAGAGATAGGAAAGAGAGGGGGCGCTAAAAAAGTGACTGAAAGCAATGCATATGGAAGCCCCCCCGAAGGGGGGCGTATCACATATCCCACTGTTCCAGCCACTCAGTGCATGGAAATTTAAATCTAGGTCCCCCCGAGGGGGGTCCAGATATTTAGCCCGTGTGGACAGCTGTTTCGGTCTTGGCGACCTCCTCAGCACACCATCGGCGATACTGGAGGAGGCAGGAATTTCTGCCCACCTGCAAAGACAACCACATTTTACTGTGGTGTCTGCAAGGGCATACATTCCATGCCACCACCTAGAGCCAAATTTCCATGCACCCTAAAAGAGAACCTACCAAAAGGGGGGAAGGGGTTGCAGTCGATATTGTAGTAGTAAATGAAAAGAAAAGGGGAGACTGCCAGTGCTAATATTTTAGGAAGGTTACAAAGTAAAGTAGATTATAGCACTGTCAGGGGAGAGAAATGTGCATGATCGACCAGTGATCATAGATCTACTGTGGCCAAAGCACAAAAAAAAAAAAAAAAAAAAAAAAAGAGATAGGAAAGAGAGGGGGCGCTAAAAAAGTGACTGAAAGCAATGCATATGGAAGCCCCCCCGAAGGGGGGCGTATCACATATCCCACTGTTCCAGCCACTCAGTGCATGGAAATTTAAATCTAGGTCCCCCCGAGGGGGGTCCAGATATTTAGCCGGTGTGGACAGCTGTTTCGGTCTTGGCGACCTCCTCAGCACACCATCGGCGATACTGGAGGAGGCAGGAATTTCTGCCCACCTGCAAAGACAACCACATTTTACTGTGGTGTCTGCAAGGGCATACATTCCATGCCACCACCTAGAGCCAAATTTCCATGCACCCTAAAAGAGAACCTACCAAAAGGGGGGAAGGGGTTGCAGTCGATATTGTAGTAGTAAATGAAAAGAAAAGGGGAGACTGCCAGTGCTAATATTTTAGGAAGGTTACAAAGTAAAGTAGATTATAGCACTGTCAGGGGAGAGAAATGTGCATGATCGACCAGTGATCATAGATCTACTGTGGCCAAAGCACAAAAAAAAAAAAAAAAAAAAAGAGATAGGAAAGAGAGGGGGCGCTAAAAAAGTGACTGAAAGCAATGCATATGGAAGCCCCCCCGAAGGGGGGCGTATCACATATCCCACTGTTCCAGCCACTCAGTGCATGGAAATTTAAATCTAGGTCCCCCCGAGGGGGGTCCAGATATTTAGCCGGTGTGGACAGCTGTTTCGGTCTTGGCGACCTCCTCAGCACACCATCGGCGATACTGGAGGAGGCAGGAATTTCTGCCCACCTGCAAAGACAACCACATTTTACTGTGGTGTCTGCAAGGGCATACATTCCATGCCACCACCTAGAGCCAAATTTCCATGCACCCTAAAAGAGAACCTACCAAAAGGGGGGAAGGGGTTGCAGTCGATATTGTAGTAGTAAATGAAAAGAAAAGGGGAGACTGCCAGTGCTAATATTTTAGGAAGGTTACAAAGTAAAGTAGATTATAGCACTGTCAGGGGAGAGAAATGTGCATGATCGACCAGTGATCATAGATCTACTGTGGCCAAAGCACAAAAAAAAAAAAAAAAAAAAGAGATAGGAAAGAGAGGGGGCGCTAAAAAAGTGACTGAAAGCAATGCATATGGAAGCCCCCCCGAAGGGGGGCGTATCACATATCCCACTGTTCCAGCCACTCAGTGCATGGAAATTTAAATCTAGGTCCCCCCGAGGGGGGTCCAGATATTTAGCCGGTGTGGACAGCTGTTTCGGTCTTGGCGACCTCCTCAGCACACCATCGGCGATACTGGAGGAGGCAGGAATTTCTGCCCACCTGCAAAGACAACCACATTTTACTGTGGTGTCTGCAAGGGCATACATTCCATGCCACCACCTAGAGCCAAATTTCCATGCACCCTAAAAGAGAACCTACCAAAAGGGGGGAAGGGGTTGCAGTCGATATTGTAGTAGTAAATGAAAAGAAAAGGGGAGACTGCCAGTGCTAATATTTTAGGAAGGTTACAAAGTAAAGTAGATTATAGCACTGTCAGGGGAGAGAAATGTGCATGATCGACCAGTGATCATAGATCTACTGTGGCCAAAGCACACAAAAAAAAAAAAAAGAGATAGGAAAGAGAGGGGGCGCTAAAAAAGTGACTGAAAGCAATGCATATGGAAGCCCCCCCCGAAGGGGGGCGTATCACATATCCCACTGTTCCAGCCACTCAGTGCATGGAAATTTAAATCTAGGTCCCCCCGAGGGGGGTCCAGATATTTAGCCGGTGTGGACAGCTGTTTCGGTCTTGGCGACCTCCTCAGCACACCATCGGCGATACTGGAGGAGGCAGGAATTTCTGCCCACCTGCAAAGACAACCACATTTTACTGTGGTGTCTGCAAGGGCATACATTCCATGCCACCACCTAGAGCCAAATTTCCATGCACCCTAAAAGAGAACCTACCAAAAGGGGGGAAGGGGTTGCAGTCGATATTGTAGTAGTAAATGAAAAGAAAAGGGGAGACTGCCAGTGCTAATATTTTAGGAAGGTTACAAAGTAAAGTAGATTATAGCACTGTCAGGGGAGAGAAATGTGCATGATCGACCAGTGATCATAGATCTACTGTGGCCAAAGCACAAAAAAAAAAAAAAAAAGAGATAGGAAAGAGAGGGGGCGCTAAAAAAGTGACTGAAAGCAATGCATATGGAAGCCCCCCCGAAGGGGGGCGTATCACATATCCCACTGTTCCAGCCACTCAGTGCATGGAAATTTAAATCTAGGTCCCCCCGAGGGGGGTCCAGATATTTAGCCGGTGTGGACAGCTGTTTCGGTCTTGGCGACCTCCTCAGCACACCATCGGCGATACTGGAGGAGGCAGGAATTTCTGCCCACCTGCAAAGACAACCACATTTTACTGTGGTGTCTGCAAGGGCATACATTCCATGCCACCACCTAGAGCCAAATTTCCATGCACCCTAAAAGAGAACCTAACAAAAGGGGGGAAGGGGTTGCAGTCGATATTGTAGTAGTAAATGAAAAGAAAAGGGGAGACTGCCAGTGCTAATATTTTAGGAAGGTTACAAAGTAAAGTAGATTATAGCACTGTCAGGGGAGAGAAATGTGCATGATCGACCAGTGATCATAGATCTACTGTGGCCAAAGCACAAAAAAAAAAAAAAAAAAAAAAGAGATAGGAAAGAGAGGGGGCGCTAAAAAAGTGACTGAAAGCAATGCATATGGAAGCCCCCCCGAAGGGGGGCGTATCACATATCCCACTGTTCCAGCCACTCAGTGCATGGAAATTTAAATCTAGGTCCCCCCGAGGGGGGTCCAGATATTTAGCCGGTGTGGACAGCTGTTTCGGTCTTGGCGACCTCCTCAGCACACCATCGGCGATACTGGAGGAGGCAGGAATTTCTGCCCACCTGCAAAGACAACCACATTTTACTGTGGTGTCTGCAAGGGCATACATTCCATGCCACCACCTAGAGCCAAATTTCCATGCACCCTAAAAGAGAACCTACCAAAAGGGGGGAAGGGGTTGCAGTCGATATTGTAGTAGTAAATGAAAAGAAAAGGGGAGACTGCCAGTGCTAATATTTTAGGAAGGTTACAAAGTAAAGTAGATTATAGCACTGTCAGGGGAGAGAAATGTGCATGATCGACCAGTGATCATAGATCTACTGTGGCCAAAGCACAAAAAAAAAAAAAAAAAAAAAAAAGAGATAGGAAAGAGAGGGGGCGCTAAAAAAGTGACTGAAAGCAATGCATATGGAAGCCCCCCCGAAGGGGGGCGTATCACATATCCCACTGTTCCAGCCACTCAGTGCATGGAAATTTAAATCTAGGTCCCCCCGAGGGGGGTCCAGATATTTAGCCGGTGTGGACAGCTGTTTCGGTCTTGGCGACCTCCTCAGCACACCATCGGCGATACTGGAGGAGGCAGGAATTTCTGCCCACCTGCAAAGACAACCACATTTTACTGTGGTGTCTGCAAGGGCATACATTCCATGCCACCACCTAGAGCCAAATTTCCATGCACCCTAAAAGAGAACCTACCAAAAGGGGGGAAGGGGTTGCAGTCGATATTGTAGTAGTAAATGAAAAGAAAAGGGGAGACTGCCAGTGCTAATATTTTAGGAAGGTTACAAAGTAAAGTAGATTATAGCACTGTCAGGGGAGAGAAATGTGCATGATCGACCAGTGATCATAGATCTACTGTGGCCAAAGCACAAAAAAAAAAAAAAAAAAAAAAGAGATAGGAAAGAGAGGGGGCGCTAAAAAAGTGACTGAAAGCAATGCATATGGAAGCCCCCCCGAAGGGGGGCGTATCACATATCCCACTGTTCCAGCCACTCAGTGCATGGAAATTTAAATCTAGGTCCCCCCGAGGGGGGTCCAGATATTTAGCCGGTGTGGACAGCTGTTTCGGTCTTGGCGACCTCCTCAGCACACCATCGGCGATACTGGAGGAGGCAGGAATTTCTGCCCACCTGCAAAGACAACCACATTTTACTGTGGTGTCTGCAAGGGCATACATTCCATGCCACCACCTAGAGCCAAATTTCCATGCACCCTAAAAGAGAACCTACCAAAAGGGGGGAAGGGGTTGCAGTCGATATTGTAGTAGTAAATGAAAAGAAAAGGGGAGACTGCCAGTGCTAATATTTTAGGAAGGTTACAAAGTAAAGTAGATTATAGCACTGTCAGGGGAGAGAAATGTGCATGATCGACCAGTGATCATAGATCTACTGTGGCCAAAGCACAAAAAAAAAAAAAAAAAGAGATAGGAAAGAGAGGGGGCGCTAAAAAAGTGACTGAAAGCAATGCATATGGAAGCCCCCCCGAAGGGGGGCGTATCACATATCCCACTGTTCCAGCCACTCAGTGCATGGAAATTTAAATCTAGGTCCCCCCGAGGGGGGTCCAGATATTTAGCCGGTGTGGACAGCTGTTTCGGTCTTGGCGACCTCCTCAGCACACCATCGGCGATACTGGAGGAGGCAGGAATTTCTGCCCACCTGCAAAGACAACCACATTTTACTGTGGTGTCTGCAAGGGCATACATTCCATGCCACCACCTAGAGCCAAATTTCCATGCACCCTAAAAGAGAACCTACCAAAAGGGGGGAAGGGGTTGCAGTCGATATTGTAGTAGTAAATGAAAAGAAAAGGGGAGACTGCCAGTGCTAATATTTTAGGAAGGTTACAAAGTAAAGTAGATTATAGCACTGTCAGGGGAGAGAAATGTGCATGATCGACCAGTGATCATAGATCTACTGTGGCCAAAGCACACAAAAAAAAAAAAAAGAGATAGGAAAGAGAGGGGGCGCTAAAAAAGTGACTGAAAGCAATGCATATGGAAGCCCCCCCCGAAGGGGGGCGTATCACATATCCCACTGTTCCAGCCACTCAGTGCATGGAAATTTAAATCTAGGTCCCCCCGAGGGGGGTCCAGATATTTAGCCGGTGTGGACAGCTGTTTCGGTCTTGGCGACCTCCTCAGCACACCATCGGCGATACTGGAGGAGGCAGGAATTTCTGCCCACCTGCAAAGACAACCACATTTTACTGTGGTGTCTGCAAGGGCATACATTCCATGCCACCACCTAGAGCCAAATTTCCATGCACCCTAAAAGAGAACCTACCAAAAGGGGGGAAGGGGTTGCAGTCGATATTGTAGTAGTAAATGAAAAGAAAAGGGGAGACTGCCAGTGCTAATATTTTAGGAAGGTTACAAAGTAAAGTAGATTATAGCACTGTCAGGGGAGAGAAATGTGCATGATCGACCAGTGATCATAGATCTACTGTGGCCAAAGCACAAAAAAAAAAAAAAAGAGATAGGAAAGAGAGGGGGCGCTAAAAAAGTGACTGAAAGCAATGCATATGGAAGCCCCCCCGAAGGGGGGCGTATCACATATCCCACTGTTCCAGCCACTCAGTGCATGGAAATTTAAATCTAGGTCCCCCCGAGGGGGGTCCAGATATTTAGCCGGTGTGGACAGCTGTTTCGGTCTTGGCGACCTCCTCAGCACACCATCGGCGATACTGGAGGAGGCAGGAATTTCTGCCCACCTGCAAAGACAACCACATTTTACTGTGGTGTCTGCAAGGGCATACATTCCATGCCACCACCTAGAGCCAAATTTCCATGCACCCTAAAAGAGAACCTACCAAAAGGGGGGAAGGGGTTGCAGTCGATATTGTAGTAGTAAATGAAAAGAAAAGGGGAGACTGCCAGTGCTAATATTTTAGGAAGGTTACAAAGTAAAGTAGATTATAGCACTGTCAGGGGAGAGAAATGTGCATGATCGACCAGTGATCATAGATC
Source organism: Semisulcospira habei (assembly GCA_036245525.1). Taxonomy (NCBI): domain Eukaryota; kingdom Metazoa; phylum Mollusca; class Gastropoda; family Semisulcospiridae; genus Semisulcospira; species Semisulcospira habei. The sequence continues at coordinate 201,480,235 of BTPG01000001.1, forward strand.
TACTGTGGCCAAAGCACAAAAAAAAAAAAAAAAAAAAAAAAGAGATAGGAAAGAGAGGGGGCGCTAAAAAAGTGACTGAAAGCAATGCATATGGAAGCCCCCCCGAAGGGGGGCGTATCACATATCCCACTGTTCCAGCCACTCAGTGCATGGAAATTTAAATCTAGGTCCCCCCGAGGGGGGTCCAGATATTTAGCCGGTGTGGACAGCTGTTTCGGTCTTGGCGACCTCCTCAGCACACCATCGGCGATACTGGAGGAGGCAGGAATTTCTGCCCACCTGCAAAGACAACCACATTTTACTGTGGTGTCTGCAAGGGCATACATTCCATGCCACCACCTAGAGCCAAATTTCCATGCACCCTAAAAGAGAACCTACCAAAAGGGGGGAAGGGGTTGCAGTCGATATTGTAGTAGTAAATGAAAAGAAAAGGGGAGACTGCCAGTGCTAATATTTTAGGAAGGTTACAAAGTAAAGTAGATTATAGCACTGTCAGGGGAGAGAAATGTGCATGATCGACCAGTGATCATAGATCTACTGTGGCCAAAGCACAAAAAAAAAAAAAAAAAAAAAGAGATAGGAAAGAGAGGGGGCGCTAAAAAAGTGACTGAAAGCAATGCATATGGAAGCCCCCCCGAAGGGGGGCGTATCACATATCCCACTGTTCCAGCCACTCAGTGCATGGAAATTTAAATCTAGGTCCCCCCGAGGGGGGTCCAGATATTTAGCCGGTGTGGACAGCTGTTTCGGTCTTGGCGACCTCCTCAGCACACCATCGGCGATACTGGAGGAGGCAGGAATTTCTGCCCACCTGCAAAGACAACCACATTTTACTGTGGTGTCTGCAAGGGCATACATTCCATGCCACCACCTAGAGCCAAATTTCCATGCACCCTAAAAGAGAACCTACCAAAAGGGGGGAAGGGGTTGCAGTCGATATTGTAGTAGTAAATGAAAAGAAAAGGGGAGACTGCCAGTGCTAATATTTTAGGAAGGTTACAAAGTAAAGTAGATTATAGCACTGTCAGGGGAGAGAAATGTGCATGATCGACCAGTGATCATAGATCTACTGTGGCCAAAGCACAAAAAAAAAAAAAAAAAAGAGATAGGAAAGAGAGGGGGCGCTAAAAAAGTGACTGAAAGCAATGCATATGGAAGCCCCCCCGAAGGGGGGCGTATCACATATCCCACTGTTCCAGCCACTCAGTGCATGGAAATTTAAATCTAGGTCCCCCCGAGGGGGGTCCAGATATTTAGCCGGTGTGGACAGCTGTTTCGGTCTTGGCGACCTCCTCAGCACACCATCGGCGATACTGGAGGAGGCAGGAATTTCTGCCCACCTGCAAAGACAACCACATTTTACTGTGGTGTCTGCAAGGGCATACATTCCATGCCACCACCTAGAGCCAAATTTCCATGCACCCTAAAAGAGAACCTACCAAAAGGGGGGAAGGGGTTGCAGTCGATATTGTAGTAGTAAATGAAAAGAAAAGGGGAGACTGCCAGTGCTAATATTTTAGGAAGGTTACAAAGTAAAGTAGATTATAGCACTGTCAGGGGAGAGAAATGTGCATGATCGACCAGTGATCATAGATCTACTGTGGCCAAAGCACAAAAAAAAAAAAAAAAAAAAAGAGATAGGAAAGAGAGGGGGCGCTAAAAAAGTGACTGAAAGCAATGCATATGGAAGCCCCCCCGAAGGGGGGCGTATCACATATCCCACTGTTCCAGCCACTCAGTGCATGGAAATTTAAATCTAGGTCCCCCGAGGGGGGTCCAGATATTTAGCCGGTGTGGACAGCTGTTTCGGTCTTGGCGACCTCCTCAGCACACCATCGGCGATACTGGAGGAGGCAGGAATTTCTGCCCACCTGCAAAGACAACCACATTTTACTGTGGTGTCTGCAAGGGCATACATTCCATGCCACCACCTAGAGCCAAATTTCCATGCACCCTAAAAGAGAACCTACCAAAAGGGGGGAAGGGGTTGCAGTCGATATTGTAGTAGTAAATGAAAAGAAAAGGGGAGACTGCCAGTGCTAATATTTTAGGAAGGTTACAAAGTAAAGTAGATTATAGCACTGTCAGGGGAGAGAAATGTGCATGATCGACCAGTGATCATAGATCTACTGTGGCCAAAGCACAAAAAAAAAAAAAAAGAGATAGGAAAGAGAGGGGGCGCTAAAAAAGTGACTGAAAGCAATGCATATGGAAGCCCCCCCCCGAAGGGGGGCGTATCACATATCCCACTGTTCCAGCCACTCAGTGCATGGAAATTTAAATCTAGGTCCCCCCGAGGGGGGTCCAGATATTTAGCCGGTGTGGACAGCTGTTTCGGTCTTGGCGACCTCCTCAGCACACCATCGGCGATACTGGAGGAGGCAGGAATTTCTGCCCACCTGCAAAGACAACCACATTTTACTGTGGTGTCTGCAAGGGCATACATTCCATGCCACCACCTAGAGCCAAATTTCCATGCACCCTAAAAGAGAACCTACCAAAAGGGGGGAAGGGGTTGCAGTCGATATTGTAGTAGTAAATGAAAAGAAAAGGGGAGACTGCCAGTGCTAATATTTTAGGAAGGTTACAAAGTAAAGTAGATTATAGCACTGTCAGGGGAGAGAAATGTGCATGATCGACCAGTGATCATAGATCTACTGTGGCCAAAGCACAAAAAAAAAAAAAAAAAAAGAGATAGGAAAGAGAGGGGGCGCTAAAAAAGTGACTGAAAGCAATGCATATGGAAGCCCCCCCGAAGGGGGGCGTATCACATATCCCACTGTTCCAGCCACTCAGTGCATGGAAATTTAAATCTAGGTCCCCCCGAGGGGGGTCCAGATATTTAGCCGGTGTGGACAGCTGTTTCGGTCTTGGCGACCTCCTCAGCACACCATCGGCGATACTGGAGGAGGCAGGAATTTCTGCCCACCTGCAAAGACAACCACATTTTACTGTGGTGTCTGCAAGGGCATACATTCCATGCCACCACCTAGAGCCAAATTTCCATGCACCCTAAAAGAGAACCTACCAAAAGGGGGGAAGGGGTTGCAGTCGATATTGTAGTAGTAAATGAAAAGAAAAGGGGAGACTGCCAGTGCTAATATTTTAGGAAGGTTACAAAGTAAAGTAGATTATAGCACTGTCAGGGGAGAGAAATGTGCATGATCGACCAGTGATCATAGATCTACTGTGGCCAAAGCACAAAAAAAAAAAAAAAAAAAAAAGAGATAGGAAAGAGAGGGGGCGCTAAAAAAGTGACTGAAAGCAATGCATATGGAAGCCCCCCCGAAGGGGGGCGTATCACATATCCCACTGTTCCAGCCACTCAGTGCATGGAAATTTAAATCTAGGTCCCCCCGAGGGGGGTCCAGATATTTAGCCGGTGTGGACAGCTGTTTCGGTCTTGGCGACCTCCTCAGCACACCATCGGCGATACTGGAGGAGGCAGGAATTTCTGCCCACCTGCAAAGACAACCACATTTTACTGTGGTGTCTGCAAGGGCATACATTCCATGCCACCACCTAGAGCCAAATTTCCATGCACCCTAAAAGAGAACCTACCAAAAGGGGGGAAGGGGTTGCAGTCGATATTGTAGTAGTAAATGAAAAGAAAAGGGGAGACTGCCAGTGCTAATATTTTAGGAAGGTTACAAAGTAAAGTAGATTATAGCACTGTCAGGGGAGAGAAATGTGCATGATCGACCAGTGATCATAGATCTACTGTGGCCAAAGCACAAAAAAAAAAAAAAAAAAAAAAAAAGAGATAGGAAAGAGAGGGGGCGCTAAAAAAGTGACTGAAAGCAATGCATATGGAAGCCCCCCCGAAGGGGGGCGTATCACATATCCCACTGTTCCAGCCACTCAGTGCATGGAAATTTAAATCTAGGTCCCCCCGAGGGGGGTCCAGATATTTAGCCGGTGTGGACAGCTGTTTCGGTCTTGGCGACCTCCTCAGCACACCATCGGCGATACTGGAGGAGGCAGGAATTTCTGCCCACCTGCAAAGACAACCACATTTTACTGTGGTGTCTGCAAGGGCATACATTCCATGCCACCACCTAGAGCCAAATTTCCATGCACCCTAAAAGAGAACCTACCAAAAGGGGGGAAGGGGTTGCAGTCGATATTGTAGTAGTAAATGAAAAGAAAAGGGGAGACTGCCAGTGCTAATATTTTAGGAAGGTTACAAAGTAAAGTAGATTATAGCACTGTCAGGGGAGAGAAATGTGCATGATCGACCAGTGATCATAGATCTACTGTGGCCAAAGCACAAAAAAAAAAAAAAAAAAAAAAAAGAGATAGGAAAGAGAGGGGGCGCTAAAAAAGTGACTGAAAGCAATGCATATGGAAGCCCCCCCGAAGGGGGGCGTATCACATATCCCACTGTTCCAGCCACTCAGTGCATGGAAATTTAAATCTAGGTCCCCCCGAGGGGGGTCCAGATATTTAGCCGGTGTGGACAGCTGTTTCGGTCTTGGCGACCTCCTCAGCACACCATCGGCGATACTGGAGGAGGCAGGAATTTCTGCCCACCTGCAAAGACAACCACATTTTACTGTGGTGTCTGCAAGGGCATACATTCCATGCCACCACCTAGAGCCAAATTTCCATGCACCCTAAAAGAGAACCTACCAAAAGGGGGGAAGGGGTTGCAGTCGATATTGTAGTAGTAAATGAAAAGAAAAGGGGAGACTGCCAGTGCTAATATTTTAGGAAGGTTACAAAGTAAAGTAGATTATAGCACTGTCAGGGGAGAGAAATGTGCATGATCGACCAGTGATCATAGATCTACTGTGGCCAAAGCACAAAAAAAAAAAAAAAAAAAAGAGATAGGAAAGAGAGGGGGCGCTAAAAAAGTGACTGAAAGCAATGCATATGGAAGCCCCCCCGAAGGGGGGCGTATCACATATCCCACTGTTCCAGCCACTCAGTGCATGGAAATTTAAATCTAGGTCCCCCCGAGGGGGGTCCAGATATTTAGCCGGTGTGGACAGCTGTTTCGGTCTTGGCGACCTCCTCAGCACACCATCGGCGATACTGGAGGAGGCAGGAATTTCTGCCCACCTGCAAAGACAACCACATTTTACTGTGGTGTCTGCAAGGGCATACATTCCATGCCACCACCTAGAGCCAAATTTCCATGCACCCTAAAAGAGAACCTACCAAAAGGGGGGAAGGGGTTGCAGTCGATATTGTAGTAGTAAATGAAAAGAAAAGGGGAGACTGCCAGTGCTAATATTTTAGGAAGGTTACAAAGTAAAGTAGATTATAGCACTGTCAGGGGAGAGAAATGTGCATGATCGACCAGTGATCATAGATCTACTGTGGCCAAAGCACAAAAAAAAAAAAAAAAAAAAAAAAAGATAGGAAAGAGAGGGGGCGCTAAAAAAGTGACTGAAAGCAATGCATATGGAAGCACTGGCAGTCTCCCCTTTTCTTTTCTTGTTCATGACTCAATTCCTGAGAAACTGCACGAACGAAAATGACTCATAGGGATTTTATTTCTGTTGACAAATTCTAACCTCCGTTGGCTGGAGTGCACACTGACAGCCTTTCATTCGAGGCGGCAAGTCTCGAATGAATTAACCGTGCTGTATCTGCACTACAAACAGAACAGCTAATATATATGACTGTAACCAGTTAGGGCCAGTTAGCACAACCTGAACACTTAGAACCCAAAGAAGGCCCGTAGGCAGGGGGGGGGGGGGAGGCAAGCGAGCTAGAGCCCCTCTATCCCTTAGCCCCCTCTTTTATTTAGGTCATGGACGCGGGGGTTTGGGGTGGGGTGGTGGGGGTGGGGTTGGGGCTGACCGTTAAACGTCTTAAAGACAGACTAACCGATATTTGTCCAGCCATATTCAGTTTTAAGTTTTCATTTTTAGCCGAGTTAATAAAAACAGGGGCATAGGGGTCGGGGGTTAGAGGGGATGGGGGGGGGGGGGGCATATTCTGTCTGACTTTACCTTTTTTGCTCCTATTCATTGATTCAAATGCCGCCGCCCAGGGTTCAGTTTTTTTTTCGGTTGCCTATGCTCTACCTGCGCATGGTCTCCTCTAGCTGTTCCTCAGATAGAGGGGGTCATTGGTATTTATCCCCTTCACAGCCGAGAAAAGACATTGTAAAGTTAAAGTACCTTTAGGCATAAATCTGAAGACACATTTCGGGATCATTTGTGTTTGTTATGTGTTGTCGACACACCTAATGAACTTAAACAGCAGTTGGGACACGCAGCAAAAGCACACGCGTAATCGCACTTATTTATTCTGCGCTGCCGTTAGCATCTCAATCTGGAGCGGAGTGTTTATTCCGCCTCTAAATAAAACTATTAGCTACAGTTTGGGTAGCGGCTGGGCTATCTGCTCGGTTGAACTAGTGGCCATACTTATGGCCCTTGATCGCGTGCTGACCCTGCCGATGCAAATGTATCAGTATTTAATTTGTACAGATTCCAAATCTGCTTTGCAGAGTTTAAAACATAGTGAATACTCAGCCAGACCTGATATTGTACTCGAAATAAATTTACTTATTAACCAACTCAGTCTTAGGGGGATCAGTGTCGCTCTCCAGTGGGTCCCTTCCCATGGAATCCTAGGTAACGAGGCTGCTGATCGGGCCGCTCGGGCCGGTGCGTCCGGTGCGCTGGGCGCCCGGCCTGTGCGGCTCACTCTTTTCAAGACGTTAAAAACAAAATTAATAAAGTAATAACCGAGATTAATAATGATAATAACTTAATGCTGGCTAGAGAGTTTCCAAGCATCCTTGCCTACAGAATTACGAATAACCACCTTATTTATAAACTGCCCTTACGGGGCAATTAATAGGATATGCACTGGAGGCTGGCGTGCCAGACTGGCTCGCCCGTCCTGTCTCTGCGGAGAGGGCTTCACCCCAGACCATGCGGTCTTGGAGTGTGTGGCTTTCGCCGCAGAGTGTGCTAATATTAGAACCGCTTATCCGGTAGCCTCGTCTCTTCATTCAATACTCGAAAATGCTAATGTTGATATTATTACTCAAATTACATATATATTGAAACTTCCTATCTTTTCTGAGCTAATTTAAATAGTATATTATTAAATAAATACAGTTTAATTCAATGTAGCGGTGAGCATTGCTGGCCCTGATCCGCGTCTGTCTTGAACTTTATTCTGACCGTCACAACTGTTTGTAATGTATATAGATTTTCTTTGTCATTTTAATAATTAGAATTCTTAACGGATGGTCCTGAAATTTTAACCTAATTTTAACAGAATTTCTCGTAATAAATTAATGTATAATGACCGTTGTTTCTCTTTTGGGTGAGAGACCAAACAGAGTTGATGTATATAAGTCGATATTCTTAATTTCAATTTTTATTCACTTGGCCTATATCCAACGCTTTGTAGATAAATAAAGTTATCATGGCTAGTCCCCGATCACATTTTGTGCTAGTGGGACATTAAAATGAAGAAAACAACAACAGCGTCTCAATCTATTTTTTAGCTGTTTCGGCTCACGCTGATAGCGTTGCATTTCTAGAACGGAGTGGAGTCATTGTCATGTTACTTGCTATAAAGACGACATGTGCTGAACTGGATTTTCCTGTGTCTAAATAAACAATAACTATACCTGTGTGTAGCTTTTCGTAACCATCTGTTACCAAAGTGTATTTCTGAACAGATACGGCGGTAGTGCGACTCTAAGGTACGAGAGTATTAATTTTATGCTCCAGAGAATGGTATTCACACTGACGGCGACTTGAATCTGTCTCTGTTTCAAATCAGCGTCGTTGCATGTCAAACGCAAAGTGCAAACAAAAAAGTTTGAGAATGTTTAATTAGGAAATCCACACAAGTAATTTGCTCCAGCCGATGCTGGTCATAACGTACAGACGAGCATGATCTGGGGCACAGACGTAACTTATGTATAGGCATCCGTAACCTGTGACTATAAAGTTCATTTCGGTTCAGTTCATTGAAAAAGTCACTGCGGATAACCAGTTTGTACCATAAGCATAGACAAAACTCCTAACGTCTCCGAGGCATAGATCTTCATGAGCCCTCTGGACTCATGAGGATGTATGCCTCTTAGAGATGTTTGGAGTGTTGTCTTTGCCTATGCAGAACCTGGTTATCTGCCGTGATTTCGATCTCATTCGTTGTTGGGAGTCGTTCGTTGCAAGCGTAACCTCACTAATATATTACAATGGCAAAACGAAATCTCGTTCCGCTTAGCAGTACAAGACAAAAATGAATTAACAAAAATTGTCAAAATAATCGACAGCTAGTATATATGTAAACTTATCGTAACTATGGCGCAGTGAACATACAAATACATACATTATAAGTTATTGAAAGCAGGGGTTTGCTTAAAGGGCCCTTGTCGGCCTGAGGGAGGTCAAAGGAACCATTTTACCCCGAAGGCCATAGGCCTGAGGGCTACCATGGTTTCTTTGACCTCCCGAAGGCCTACAAGGCCCGTGCAGCAAACCCCTGTTACCAATAACGTATTTGCTTTCATTCCTCCACTATTTTCGTTAAATAAATCAAGAAGAAATCTTCCGTTCTGGATCACGCCAGACATGACTGACGTCAAAGGAATATACATTTATACATAACAGACTTATGACGTAATTTAAAATATTTCATGACGTTGCCGTCTCCAGTAGTGTGCCTGTTGTTTCAAACAACACTTAGTAACTTTTTACTTTAGAACGAGTTTGGTAACCTTTATAGAACAAAACTCGCATCCAAGATGCACCACAAAGAGAGCTACAAAAAGTCCGCCATTTGTCGCTACAAGGGTTTTTGTAGCTCGCTCATGTGGTACAGTTTACTCTAAAGGGATTGGTCGTGTGACGTAGGGATGAAAACAAATGTATAGATATAGCACACACACACACACACACACACACACACACACACACACACACACACACACACACACACACACACACACACACCGCATACAAGACGGGGAATTACTCAGCGCTGTGCACACAGTTTGATACCCTGCCCCCCTCCTATCAGGCACCCAATCGCCAGCCCACAGAAAAAATACGCAGGTGAAGAATAAGACGACCATATACATCTCCTAAAATAAAGGATGCATCAGGTCAAGCCTTAACCCATGTCTTTTTCTGGAACAAGAAGCAGGAGAAACGTAAGAACACAAAATGAAGGTGCACTACTAAATGTGGTCGGATAAGTACCCTGAAATCCTACAGTAGATGCACAAGTCAATATACACAACAATGAAACGATTCACATTATGTCTCGAGTTATAGAATACTCACACACCAGAAAGGTGAGGTTAGCGCTGTTAGAACAGTACATACCAAGGGGAATTACTCAGCGCTGGATATACACACAGTTAGATCCCTTGCCCAAAAGATGTGCTCATGAACCAGTACACATGACAAAACGTTCTAAAATCCGATAATAAAAATACATTTTATGAGTAGAGGAAGAACTAAAGGCACAAAATGAGCAAGTCATAATAAAGTTAAAATGCCATTACGAATAAATATGAAGACACATTTCAGCACCATTTGTGTGTGTCGACACACCTAATGAGCTTTAACAACATTTTGAACACGCAGCAGTGAAAAGCACACTTGTAATCGCACTTATTTATTCTGCGCTGGCGTTAGCGTGTCAATCTATTAGCTGTTTCTCGTACTGAAAGCGTTGTATTTCTAGAACGGAGTGGCATCATTGACAGTTTACTTGATTTAAAGATGGCGTGTGCTGAACAGGATTGTCCTGTGTCTAAATGAACCATAACTAGACCTGTGTGTAGCGTTTCGTAACCATCTGTTACAGAAGTGTATCTTTGAACAGTTACGGCGGTAGTGGGCCTTTAAAGTACCATTACGAAGAAATCTGAAGGCACATTTCAGCACCATTTGTGTTTTATGCCTTGTCAACACACATAATAAACTTAAACAGCAGTTTGGAAACGCAGCAAAAGCACACGCGAAATTGCACTTATTTATTCTGCTCAGGCGTTAGCGTGTCAGTTTATTTTTAGTGTTTCTCTCACTGAAAGCGTTGTATTTTGAAAACGGAGTAGAGTCATTGTCAGGTTACTTGATATAAAGACGACGTGTGCTGAACTGGATTGTCCTGTGTCCAAATGAACCACAGCTAGACAATGTGTGCAGCGTTTCGTACAGAGGTGTATCTTTGAACAATTACGGCGGTAGTGGGCGTTTAAACAACAAGGATCGAAAAATAGCTGTTAACCCATTCAGCCCTGACGCACTACAGCAGGAGATGGTCGACCTTGATAATTCAAGGATAGTGCCAGATTAGCTTGGCGCCTGTCAGCGCCAAGCTAATCTGGCACTGCCCTTGAATTATCATGGTCGATTCATCTCGTGCAACTGTTTCATCGTCATTAGATGACGCTTCCAAAATTTGGAAAATACGGCCGTCGGGCTGAATGAGTTAAACAGTATGCATCAATCAGCACCGCTGTACCGCCAGTAATTCATCACAACATACGGCACACCCTACTCGCTCTCTGCGATCTGTGTCTCAATCTCGACTCTGCCTTCTCAGTTCAGAAGACACCAGAAAAAGAGCGCCTTGGACAGAGTATCTCCTGTTTTTCCGAAAGGCAACTGAGGACATTTCTTCAGTCTGTCCCGCTCAGCAACTTTGCTGCGTTCTGCGGTTTTGTTCTTTTTGTTCTCTCAAAACGTAACGCACGCAGACTTGCCCACAGTCGCACGCACAGACTCTCACGCAACAGACGCATACACCGCCACTGACTCAGACGGGCGCATTCATGCGGTAAAACAAACACAAGGGCTCCCTTTCTAAAGTGACTTTTATACAAGATAAATATACGAAAAAACGCTCACAACTATCAAGCTATATACACCACTCCTTTCCCCACACCCAGCATCCACATCACATACACATCACACACTATCTCGGCCAGGCTAGGCTTTAGTTTCACACTGTCTCCAACCTGTTTGATGTTATTGCCTGGTTACGTTGGTCCTTCTCACGTCTAGGCGTGCAAGTCCGTTGTATGCTCTTTCCTGTCGTCCTGTCTGTAACACGGACGTCCTTGTACTCGCACCGTAGCGCAGTTCTCGCTGTGATCCGGGTATCTTGGTCCCGATCAGACTTACTGTGAGCGAAGAGCTGGAGGGATGACCTCACGTTAGGTCCCACCTGTGACTGACGTCTCGGCGTCCGTCGTTCCACTCTTTACAAGCACTGTGAATACGACAACAAGACAACATATTGGATAAATGAGAAACGTCACGTAACCTGGCTGATACAAATAACTCATACGTTCATTCACACACACACACACACACACACACACACACACACACACACACACACACACACACACACACACACGTGCTTCATAAACTGTCTACTTCCGTAACACCCCCATATCTCTGTCACTATCTTGAAACAGACTATAGCCTAACACTCTTGCTATACACTACTCTATACACTGGAAAAGACTATGCTTAACCATCCACGTACCACCTTCATAGCGACTTAAGCATACACACCTTACATTCCTTTAGTCATCCATCTCGGTAAATAACTGTATACCAAAAACACCGGTTACTTCACTGAATTCTAAACCAACATAACTGAACCAAACCGGCCAACACTATACAAGCAAATTACTCTTAGCAACGCATACTATCTTCAACTAAGCATCTATCAATACTACATATCTAGAAACATACCTGAATTCTAGGCTTCAGAGTCTTGGAATACGGGCTAGGTATCTCAAACACACCTGACCAAGCTGACGATAAGCCCCGTACTGACGAAACTAGACCTCTGACAGACACAGCTTTTGCCTAGAACTCACTAAACAGAACTCACCAAAACTCCCGTGCTAACCATGTCTTACAGATTTCCCGTGGACAACGGGCCACACGGACTATCGGCACAAACAAACCGTTAACACAAAATCGTACCGTACTAACCCTAATGTGTGAGCACTATGTACGAGCATAGAGCTTCATCACAGTGTCTTAATCTCGACTCTGCCTTCTCAGTTCAGAAGACACCAGAAAAAGAGCGCCTTGGATATCGAGCTTCAAAAAACGCTGTTCTAAAGCTATTATATGCTCTTCCAGGATATTTGGAGAAGACAGAGTATCTCCTGTCTTTCCGAAAGGCAACTGAGGACATTTCTTCAGTCTGTCCCGCTCAGCAACTTTGCTGCGTTCTGCGGTTTTGTTCTTTTTGTTCTCTCAAAATGGTGCGTTGCTGTCTCTTCTTTACAAAATCTCTCCGCACAAAGAGCATTGTGCATTTAATGCTGGATGGATTGAAGGTGTTTACGTTTGGAGTCGGAGATTCTGCAGACTTTGGATCTGGTGGTTTGGAAGATCTGTCTGTGACCGGTGAGGTCGGATGAGCGCCAGCGGCGTTCCGCTTGTCGGCGCTCGCGCTTGACCTCAGTTATGTCGTCAGTGAACGAACGAACGAAACTTTATTTTCCAAGGATTGAGATATTAGGCGCGCAGGCCTTTCTTACAATCTGTCCTTGCTAAGCTACTTTAAATATAAAAAGGAACACCAACCAAACAACAAAAACTAACTAATAATAAACGTCACACACACGCATACATACACACATATACATGTACTCGTGCACATGCGCACTTTTGTACATACACATACACACGCACGTGCACACATAATTATCTAACATAAGTAGGTATTATAATTTTTGTACCATCAAAAACAAGTTAGAAACAGAACAAACAATTTGGAGGCTAGATGGAAAAAGAAAACAAAATAGCAAAAAAATTTAAAAACATGAAGCGTATTATGTCGAGAAACAAAGAAGAAGAAATGATCAGCATAACGTTGTCTTAGAAAGGTAATCGTGTACTCTACTTTTAAACAGAGAGAGGGACGTGGTTTGTTGAATAGTGGGAGGAAGGGAATTCCATAGAAGAGCACCTGAATAAGACAGGCTAGATTTGAACAGGTCTATACGGGGCCTTTTTATAGAAAGAGAGAGAGAGAGAGAGAGAGAGAGAGAGAGAGAGAGAGAGAGAGAGAGAGAGAGAGAGAGAGAGAGAGAGAGAGAGAGATAGGCAAGGGGTGGGGGGGGAGGGATGATGATGATGAAACGTTTTTATTCAGGATAAAAAGTTTTAGGCATAGCAATGCCTATCTTCCAAACTGTCCTGCTACTCTACACATATAAAAATACATCAGACGATACATCAAAAGATAAAACATATGTAAGTAAAAAAACCCATCCCCCTCCCCCCCCCCCCACCACCACCACTCAGAGGGAGAAAAAAGAAAAAAAAAAAAAAAAAAAAAAAAAAAATATATATATATATATATATATATATATATATATATATATATATATATATATATATATATATATATATATATATATATATATATATATATATATATATATATATATATATATACACAGGTATGAACCTGACATGTTAATGCAGACAGTCGAACTATTACATAATCTGTAGCAACAGTAGAAGAGTATTAGGTAATAGGAAACTTGCCACTAACTGTACTAACTATACGAATAGTAGCATAAGGGAGCCGAACATACTATTACTTCTGAAGTAAATATTTATGGAGGCGATGTTTGAAGACGCTAATCTTACAAATTGATTTCAGGTGTGGAGGTAACATATTCCACGCTTTAGCGCCTGAAAAAGACAGACTGGTTTTACAGATGTCTAATCTAATTTTTGGAAGGTGGATCAAACTATTTCTCGTGTTTGTCCTATTATTGTCGGAAAATAGAGTTTTTAGGTAGGGTGGGGCTTTTCCGTGCATGATCTTGTGCAGTAGAACACAGCGATTAAATTCAAACTGTTTCTTCAATGTTAGTAACTTGAGAGATTTTAATTTTTCATCAGTCGAAGTAGGACTGGGAAGTATTAATTTAATGCCCCGACGATACAAGGAATTAACTTTTTTCATGTGAACTTCGCTGCATCCATCCCAGACGGTAGAACTGTAGTCACAATGCGTTTTGATATGCGCATGGAAAAAGAGTTTACGGATATCAGTATTAACTATATGGCGTAGTTTTGATAACAGGAATAGATTTTTGGAGATTGTTTTGCATATTGAGTCAGTATGCGGCTCCCAGCTTAATTGGTTGTCCACTATAACGCCTAATAAGCGATGCCTAGTTACTTGTTCAACAAGCTGTCTATCTAAGGAAAGTGTTAAAGGTGGTAGGCCATGCTGGTGTTTCTGACGTGTAGTAACTAACATGCTCTTTGTCTTTGGAATACTAATAATCATGTGATTATCACTGCACCAGCCTGCTACTTCATCAAGACTTTGTTGGAGTACCTTATTAATGGTTGTGATATCTTTATCAGATGTGTGTATGGTCGTGTCATCTGCGAACAGATCGCAGTTTGCGTCTAAATGAGATATGCACAGTGGCAGATCATTAATAAAAAGATTAAATAATAAGGGCCCTAGAATAGACCCTTGTGGAACACCGCAAGTTACTAAACCATCAGAGGAATACTTGCCATTTAGCAGTACTTTCTGTGTTCTGTCTCTGAGATAGGAAGATATAAAGGAGACAGTATTTGAGTCAATGTGATAGAATGGTAGTTTTTTTAGTAGGATAGAGTGGTTGACAAGATCAAAAGCTTTTTTCAGGTCAAGAAAGATTGTACCTGATACTTTATTGTCATTTATGGCAGAGAGCCATTTATCAATTAAATGATTGAGGGCAGTTTGGCACGAATGTAGAGGTCGAAATCCTGATTGTGCTGCAGTTATCAGATGGTTTTGCTCCAGAAAGTTTAGAAGATGAGTATGTATATGTCTCTCGAGCGGTTTTGAAATACTGGATAATATGGAAATGGGCCTGTACTCGTTTAGGTTGCATAAATCTTTGCTTTTGGGAAGCGGTATTACCTTCGCTTTTTTCAGCTCGTCGGGAAAAACGTTATGTCTGATCGATAAATTATAAATAAAGGTCAGGGATTCGACGACGTAGGGCAGAGATAGTTTTAAAATCTGACTACTAATGCCATCTGGACCGCAAGACGATTTGGTCTTTAAACTGGAAATAGATTTGCCTACATCTAGGACAGTCATAAGCGGTACTAAAAATGGGCCGCAGGCTCTCTGTTGACTATGGTGACGTAGTTGATGAGAGCAAGTGTAGTTTACAGGGTTAGGTGTATTTGACTTCGCCAGAGTTTGAGCAACAGTTATGAAGTGAGCGTTGAATGCATCAGCAGTAAGATCGGGCGGAATATTAGGCGATCGTTTACTATTACCTTTGGTGAAATTGTTTATTACTTGCCAGACTGAACGGATGTCTTTGCCGTCGGCAATAATTTGTTCTGCATTTTGCCTCTGTGCTTTACGAACTAGAGATTTGACATGGTTTCGCTGCTTCTTGTATTCAGTAAATTTCTTGTCTCGTTTTAATTCATCTCTTACCTCCATTGCTTGTTTTATCTCATCAGAGAGCCATTTTGGCATAACAGGATATTTGACGCGTTTGATGCGCTTAGGCGCGTGTCTATCCAGAACGGCGAGAAACAGCTCGTACCAGCGTGACAGGGCATCGTTAGGGTTTTTGCAGTTTTTTATATCATAAAATGGTACTAAAGATAGTTCATATAAAAAAGCAGTTTGGTCGAATTTTTTAAAACATCTATACATTATGGTAGTGTGTCCTTTGATTGACTGTTTAGCTAACCTAACAGACAACGTAAAACAAACAGGAAAGTGATCACTAATGGAAATATTAGGTACGCTAACATTTTTTACAACGCTGACATTTGTGCTATATACATGGTCTATCAGCGTTGAAGATGAGGAAGTCACTCTAGTAGGTGACTGGACAAGCTGTTTCAACCCTAAAAAATTCAACATGGATCTCCACGAAGTGTGTCCTTGCTTTTGCAAGTCTATGTTGAAGTCTCCCAAAATATGTACATCACCTTTGGACTCCTGAACCACATCCATCATTAACACAAACTCGTAAGTGAGCCAGGGGGAGGGGAGTCGATTGGGTATGGAGCACGTTTAGTGAACCCATGTAAGCAATTTACTTTAAGAAGTTGCGTGCATAAAAAAAATCTTTTTTAAATCACAGTTAAAATTTTATTTGTTGTAAATGTGTTTAGCCACAAGCGGTTAATCGTTAGAATACAGTCTTTTTTATATTATTTTCTTCAAGTGGGTTTTGTTAATTTAGCTGTTGGTAGCTCTTTTTGTCGCAATGATTCGTGCCATACAGTTAATGTTTGACTTTCAGCTAATTCGTATTCTTCATGATTGTAAATTGACAACAACAACAAAATTCGCATAATAATGTTCTGTAATAAGTTTCAAAGAGCCATCATTTTTATATTAAAGACTTTTTTCCTACCTTGTTTTCGGTTTTATGCGTTGTTATAAGTATGTGTGTGTGTGTGTGTGTGTGTGTGTGTGTGTGTGTGTGTGTGTGTGTGTGTGTGTGTGTGTGTGTGTGTGTATGTGCGTGCGTGTGTGGGGGTGGGTGTGTGTATGTGTGTGTGTGTGTGTGTGTGTGTGTATGTGTGTGTGTGTATGTGTGTGTGTGTGTGTGTGTGTGTGTGTGTGTGTGTGTGTGTGTGTGTGTGTGTGTGTGTGTGTGTGTGTGTGTGTGTGTGTGTGTGTGTGTGTGTGTGTGAACACCGACAAGGTGTTTCAACCTAGACAGTCTCTAGCCCGTTCACCGACGAGAAAAGCTGAACACTATCCAAATGCAAGAAAGAAATATTAAAGAGGCATAGATCCTCATGAGCCCCCGCAAGTGCGGGGGCTCATGAGAATCTATGCCCTCTTGCTGATACTACTTTGTAACCGCGTTCCTTTGACGGCTGGGGCACTATGAAACGGGATTTATTATGTTTTCCAAAACACAGTGTGTATGCTTTGGCAATAAATGGAAAAAGATGGCATTCGGTTTAACATGTTCCCCCAACATATCACTACTATGGAGATATGGGATATTCCAACTGTGGCTGCAGAGGCTCATGAAAATGTATGCCTCTTACTGACTGCATGGGCTAGAAAACAGGGATCAATTGCACGAGTGACTGAGCTCAGTCCTGCGCCAGCTACTGAGCAAGGTGACTGCCGCACGACTAAGCTGATTGAGCGTAGTCATGCGCCAACCAATGAACAAGTTGCTCCGCTAAAGCGAGGTACCTTACTTATTGGTTTGCGCAGAACTAAGCACACTCATGCAACTCGCCCCCACAATTTATAGCTAGGCTGCTCTCCGATAATTTTTTTGTTTAAAAAGCAAACACACTGTGGATCTATTGAGATCACGTTAAATAACTTTCAGTAAAAAAAAAAAAAGCCTGGATTTTATGCTCGTCTTTTGAGCTTCGGAATAAAAGAACCCAAGCATGGCCAGTGTCAAAGTCGTGTCGCAGTGCCCTGCACTATTCGTCTACACCTCTTGAGAAATATTAATATTAAGTTCTTCTGCTCTGGCTGCAGGACATTGCTCGTCTCTGACGGTACTTGAATTAAGCCTGGTTTTCCAGAATACACTTTACAGGTAAAATGTTAACATTACTCGTACATGGTTTATTTATTTATTTATTTATTTATTTATTTATTTATTTATTTATTTATTTATTTATTCATTTCCTTATTTCGTCTTTCCTTCCTTCCATTTGTTCATTCATCCATTCATTCATTCATTTACCATCGACTGATTAATCGACTGATCGATTATTGCTTACTTGCTTCATTGAATGAATGAATGAATGAATGAATGAATGAATGAATGAATGAATGAATGAATAAATGAATGAATGAATGATTCATTCATTCATTCATTCATTCATTCATCCATTGACTCAAATCACATACTGACTTGCTTGCTTCATTGATTGATTGATTGATTGATTGATTGATTGATTGATTGATTGATTGATTGATTGATTGATTGATTGATTGATTGATTGATTGATTCATTCATTCATTCATTCATTCATTCATTCATTCATTGACTCAAGTCGCATGCTGAAATGCTTGTCTCTGGCAACTAAGCTGACGTAACCGTTACTTGCGTTCCAACCTGAATACACTATGGCGTACCTTTCTACGTCATTGTGTTACAGCGTATCTGTGTGGCTCTATCACAAACTAATGGCGGCGGCACCGCTTTTCGGGATACCCTTCCTGGCTGATGCACTAACGCTAGCCGGTACGGCAGGCCAGGCCGTTGCTCCACTAATGACGGATCTCCTTACTGGGGGTTGTGGTATAGAGGTATACAACCTGACCAAATTTGTGCTCAGCGATATCATCGTGAATGTCGAAAAAGGGGACATCATTCGGCCACCTCAGCCAGTCGTCCCTCCCTGCCATCAGGCGATCATGGTGAGTGTTCTAAAACCTGGTCAGCCACCGTTCTTCCAAACGTAATAGGGTCATTTTCATCTCTTTTTCAACCTATCCTTTTTAAACCGAATCGTTGTCAATGTCATGGTCGGGCTTCCAGGAGTTCGGGACACCCCCCGTTCCCCCTCCCCCCACCCCTCCCCATCCCCCTCTCCCCGCCCTCCCCCCCCCCCCTACCCGATCCAAATTCTGTAAAATACTATAAGAAAGTCCCTTTTGGGGTGTTTGGACCCCCCCCCCCCTCTTCCCTCCTCCTCCCCGTTTGATATTTTGGCGAGTTTTCACACACATACACACACACACACACACACACACACACACACACACAAACACACAAACACACACACGTTCTACCCCTTCCCCCTCCCCTCTCCACCCCTTCCCCACCTACCCGCCCCCCATCGTCGTTGTTTGAATTTTCGGTCACTGGAAGCAAGGTTTGGCGTCGGGGAGGCCTTTTTTGTGTCAAGTTGAAAGTTCCAAACAAATTTCAAATACAAGCGATCAAAAATCTCTGTAACTTCAGTAGCTGAACTGGCCCTTCGTCTGTCTTGTACTGTCTTTGTCTTAAATGGCGTAAATCCGTGTCTGTTACGTGAGTATGCGTGCTGGGTTTCAGTTCGCGGCGCTTTGAGTCGATTCGCCCAAAAATTGAGAAAAAGCGCCTATATAATAACGGTATTATTATTATTATTATAAAAAAAAGTGTAACGTTGGAAAGAGGACAATAGGTAATGTCGCTAGGGGCAAAAATCTCTCACTGTTTCACGACCTTTTAATAATGCACCGTGAGTGTTTTTTAATTAACCCCTTCACTGCCGAGAAAAAAGTGAACACGATCCAACAGCAAGAGACGTAGATCCTCATAAAGAAGGCCGGATCAGTTACCTCGAGGAGTGGGTGTTCAACTTTTTGTCTGGTACCTTCAACTTGAAGCAAAAGGGGGTGGGGGAGGGGGGGCTCCGGAACCCCTAGGATCCCCCCCCAAAAAAAAAAAAAAAAAATAAAAAAAAAAATCTGCCCCTGATGAAAGTCTTGGCTTTAAAAGGGACGAAACTCTACACAAAGATTGCTAATGGATTAGCGCAGGCTAATTGTGATTCGTGTCCAAAGTTTACACGGGCATGTAGATTGGTTCCCGTCATAGTGCCGTGTGTTGCAAGCTTTTCTCTGCTTTTTAAGTCCCTTCTATTTATAGAAAAGACTTTTTAGGACGGGTCGCGGTGGGGCGACTTTAATAGCATGTCCATGATGTCAAAGGCGGGCAGGCCTAACCCTCTAACAATTGAAGTAACAAGATAAAAATTGCCTAATGTCTAGTTACGCCAACCTCGCTGCTGAACGTACATTTGGCGCGAAGCGCCGTATGTGCGTATGTATGTATGTGCGTATATGTGTGCGTAAACAAGAGAATCTCCCATATTTCTGTACACACAAGCTTGAAACTTGGCGAAATATTTTCTTAAGTAGGTGGCTAAGAGAGCCTCCGAGCATATTGTAATTGAATGTCTCATTGAAGACATAAACAACCGTTTATAGGAAGTCTATTGACCCAGATTAGAGACCGTAAGTTTTGTCATATTTAATTGAACCTTTGCATATAGCTAGTTTGGAGAAAGACATTAGATGTGTTCGTTAGCCAGCTTTGTATCCTTTCAACTTCTTTAGTAAAAATTAATTCTTTTCAGAAAAGAATTAAAACACTACAAAACCTTTACTTCTAGAGAAAGTCAGACAGTGGCGGTGACGTAAAAGAGGCAACTCCGTCACCACTCACACTGACATAATACTCTAAATATGACGCTCTCTCTCTCTCTCTCTCTCTCTCTCTCTCTCTCTCTCTCTCTCTCTCTCTCTCTCTCTCTCTCTCTCTCTCTCTCTCTCTCTCTCACACACACACACACACACACACACACACACACACACACACACACACAAACTGACATGCGCGCATTTCCAGGAGGAATAGATTCTCATGTGCCCTCCAGGCGCATGAGGATCTATGCCTCTTGGAGATGTTTGGTGCGCGCGCGCATGCACGTACACACACATCGACGCGGTTTCAGAAGAGCATGCAGGTGACCCGTATACTTAGTATATCATGTAGCTAGGTAAAGTCAACCTGCTTTCACCCAAATTATAGCAAGACTGAAATTGTACCATGAAGTTCTAGTTTTGTCACCATTTTCTCAAGCCTATGAAGCGAAAGTAAAACTCATATCACGTAAAATATAAAATTACGTAAAAACTAAAACTGACGTCATGACAAATGACGTTTGACAAATCAATGACGCGTATGACCTGCACCCCTTATAGAACTCACTGACACATTGGCAGATCTGCAGACTTTTTAAATAGGAGATATTTCAACATCAGAATCAGGTCACGTCAAAGACAACAGGTAGAGACCATTGACAGCGAGGACAGCTCTCATATAGAAGAGACTTTG
The DNA here is from genome assembly GCA_036245525.1 of Semisulcospira habei. Lineage (NCBI taxonomy): Eukaryota > Metazoa > Mollusca > Gastropoda > Semisulcospiridae > Semisulcospira > Semisulcospira habei. The sequence continues at coordinate 201,501,083 of BTPG01000001.1, forward strand.
TGGATTATGGTGCATCCCATCTTGTTTTCCATTGTCCGATACACCTGCATTGCATGGCTTGCTTTCAGGTGGCTCTGAAGCCATACATTTTGCCGCTGGGGACCTACGGAACCATGTCCTGGCTGGTTAATGGTTGCGAGGGTGCACAACCTGATCGCCGAGTTTACATTATGTGGTCTGCACCCTGCGCACTGGGCACCTACGTTAACACTCTAGGCGTCGGCTTGTCCACTCCCGGCCGTGTGGACCATCCTAAGGGCAAACTCTTTTTCCAACAGATGTACAAAGGGTACAATAGCGATATCTTTAAATGCGAGAAAAGACAATACAAGAAGAACGTGGAAACCGTCGTTTGCAGGTATGATTTAACTAATTCATCCCCGACACACCACTTCAAGACATGGATCGAGCATGACAGTTCAAGGGTGGTGCCAGAATAGCTTGGCGCCCATAGGCGCCAAGCTATTCTTGCGCCACCCTTGAACTATCATGCTCTATCTGTCTCTAGAATTGTAATACAGTCTTTCCGAGGGCAACTTCAAAATTTGGGGATTTCGGTCTTGCAGTGGGAGAGAATGTGTTAAAGCGATCTGCTCCATGGCATTCTTGGGTCGCTACTATTTGCCGTTTAAACGGTTTCTCAGTGGTGAGATTAGGTTTGCAGCGAACGACTCCCAACAACGAACGAGAGCGAAATCACGGTGGATGATTAGCTTGGCCGGATCATAAGCAGAGACAGCAATCCAAACATCTCCAAGAGGATTAGATCCTTATTAGCCCACCGGGCTCTTAGAGATGTCTGGAGAGTTGTCTATGCGTATGGTGCAAGCTGGTTACCCACCGTGACTTCGCTCTCGTTCGTTGTCGGGAGTCGTCTGGCGTAAACGCAACCTCTCACTTGCCTTACCTAATTCATTTTTCTACCATTCTTGTTACAATCTGTGTGACTAGGTTTTTTTTATGGTGCAGTCAGTGGATCCTCTCATACGTAAAATTGTAATGTTACCGATATTATGAATAATATTGACCTCACAAATCATGTAGATCACGTTGTGTCCGGCTGTGTCTCCCATGGAAATGTGCTAAGCCCCAGTAACAAAACGCCTTCGGGCCCACGACAGTGACGGGGAAGTGGCGGCGACAGCGACACGAATCGAGAACATAGAAATAAAGAAGCGTGTCCACAGACAGGGACGCGACAAAATTTTGTCGCCACAAGGAGCGATTCAGATGCGATTTCGCGGCAATTTTTATGTGGAAGGAAGCATGGTTTTCAGCACAAGAAAAAGAATTATAAACATCTTCACCGATGCCGCCTGTCGCCTGTTTTTAAATAATAAAAAGAATATGTGTACATAATAACCGTTGGTTGGTGAAACAGAGACCAAAAAATAAATACTTGCAGATAATACGGCCATATTGGTAGATAATAAGCTTCCGTGGAAGCATATCTCGAGCGAAGCGAGAACACTGAAGGATGGGTAACAAAAATGGTAGTCTCGATAAGCCTAAATAGGTAAAATCCAATTATATGACCGTATTGGCCTCATTCCCCCCCTCCTCCTCCCCCCCCCCCCCCCAACAAATAAAGTTATATTAACAACAACGTCCTTGATTTAGTGCCGTAGGACGTTAAACGTTGAATTGTCAGTCAGTCAGCCTTTTCGCGACGCTATATGAAAACACACAAAGCGATTACAAAGCCGTGTGGTTAGTTACTTTTTTTTCCCGTGTTGGAAACAGCCAAAGGCAAATATTTTAAAACGCGGCCAGGTAGAATAAGGACCCTAACAAGAACTTATTAGACAAGCTGAGTAAGAAAACGTGGTGCGAGATGGAAGCCCATTTGAAATCTTATCTGTGCTTGTTTGTCATCGTTGCAAACAAGCATGAGGTTAAGGATGTACACCTGAGAAACGTTTTCACCACCGTTGATTTGTCAGGTTCTGTGTGTATGTGTAGTGTACAGATTATCTTTAAATCAGAAGAATACTGACGAGAAAAAAAACCGAAACAAAAGACGTTTTTGGAATGATTAGTGTTTCCGATCATTCCAAAAATGTTGCCTTTCTTTTTTGCTCGTCAGTATACATTTAGTTAGCACACTGTCAAAAAAGCAGTGGATTCTAACAAGCTTGTCGGCCACTTTTCCTCGTTTTACTTACGCCTGTCACCCCTCCCAGGGTATAGGCCGTCGACGAGTGACCTCCATCGACTCCTGTCCTGTGCTTCTCCTTCGATTTTACTCCAGGGGATTCCCAGTCTCTTGATGTCTGCTTGGAGGTCTCGACGCCAGGTGTTTCTCGGCCTGCCTCTTTTCCTCTTTCCCTGGGGGTTCCATGACAGTGCCTGCCTAGTGATACTAGAAGCTGGCTTTCTCAGACTGTGACCAATCCATCCCCATCTTCTTCGCCCAATTTCATTCTCTGCTGTTATCTGCTCTGTTCTCTCCCAGAGTCTGACGTTGTTGATCTTCTCTGGCCAGTGGATTTTCCAGATTCTTCTAAGGCAATTTTCCTCGTTTGGTCTGGATTATTAATATAGCATAGAAGTGGAGTGTTCGTACACTATCATTTCTAGACAGAGCGAGCGACTCCCATTCTCAAATTGTTTGAATCATAGTCACCGACAGCGAAACTCGAGGTGACTATGAATCAAACAGTTTGAGAAGGGGAGTCGCGAGGTCCGTTTCGAAATGATTGTTTACGAACACTCCACATCTAGATTTTATAGAACCTTTCACAGCATGAGTCCAGTCAGCAAAATCAAACAAAGCAGACGACAGTTTCTATTTAGCCTGTTTGTCTGAGCCGCTAGTCACTGATTCTGGTGAGTTTTGCTGCTTTGAAGAAGAAAAAAATGTAAACGCTGGATATCTACAGCAGTCGCTGAATCGTAAAGGTTTGTCTGTTTCGCTTTCAGATGTTTTTAACGCATTCGTGGGGAGCCCGATGTCATTTATTCTAGTGTAGAGTAAGCCGTGGTTGTTTTGCCGCCAAGAGACAAAATGATATAAGGTGTGGGGTTAGTTGCTGTGTAAAATTGGTCCTGAAAGGCTCTAAAATTATCTAGTGTGAGCTAAGACCGCATTTTCGTTTCTTTCAGGGACGATCGTCTGCAGGTTTATGGAACCATGAACACTACCCGCAAAGCTGTGGCTAGTATCATCATATGCCCCTTGCGTGTTGAAGACTGGGCCATCGCCATCCAGAAGGTCATCCAAAGTCAGACTCCCAACTTAATGCCAAACATTTTACACGACCTTCTGACTCAAACTTTAACGCTTGCAACACCCGATGCCCAACATAACGATCGTCATTGAATGCTTCACTGCTAGTGAGAAAGGATTGAATCAATACATTGCATTCACTTTCAACGTATTCAAACTCTGCTGTGTGTGATATACACACCGGGAATCTTTGGGCCCACACCCAAAGGTCTTCGGGCCCACGACGGCCGCAGAGGGCCCGCGCACGGCTGTGCGCGGGCCCTCTGCGACCGTCGTGGGCCCGAAGACGTTTTGCTACTTGGGTAGGTCGTTTGACATTTGTTGCGCACAGCGTTTTTCGCAAATATCTTTGCACAGAACCACTTTTCTATACCACTCTTAGAACAAATATCATTCAGCGCCAGTTGGCATAATACGATTTACTTTTTTTTTAAACTCCTACAATTCGCCAGTTTTGCTGCACAGTCTTAAAATATCGGAAATTGTTCATGAAATGACTGAATTTGCATCCCTAAATGTGACCTGCTCCCACAAAAGGGAACATAAGTCGGAAATTTTGAGTTTTGAGATATTTACATAATTACAATCTACAAGCAAAACAAATTAACTTGATGCAAAAACTATTGTTGTAGACCTGTTATTAAGCGAGAAACATGCATTTAAAGATGATCACTCGAACTGATCCATGATGACCCCCTGCACTCTTTTCGGCCTGTAGCTCCATTTGGCTGAAAGCGACTTAAGGTACCTTTTGTGGGAGCAGGTCACAAATGTACCTCAGATATATTCAGTCCAGAACATCAAAGATCCATTTTCACAAAAATGAGCACGTTGACCAAGTTCAAGTTACAACCTGAAACAGCGCATACATGAGAAATGCTGGACCTCGATATTAAAGTCTGGTTGTTTCCCACCGGGGGTTTATTAAGGTATTGAAAATGGCTTGCTCTTGTCTTTTGACCAACTGGTTGCGAATGTACAGCAAAATCATAGGAGTTACGTTTTGTTTCAGTACGACTTCAGTTTAGAAAACTCGTGGTGAATGAATTTTTTTTTTTTAATCGGTCGTAATGATAAGAAAGAAAAGGAAAAAGCGGTACGTCTGAGCTGGTACAAAATGAAAAATACAGTAAGAAATCTATGGCCCGCTTACCAGCTGTCAAGGGGGGACTTGGGCAGCTCAGGTGGTAGAGCCAACGAACTGTCGACCGAAAGATCACGAGTTTGAACCCTCGTTGGGTCGAACTTTTTTCAAATCATGCTCTTCCTTGAATCCCCTTCATGGTGGCAAAGAAATATCATGACTTTGTTTGTTTGTTTCTTTGTCTGTTTATTTGTTTGTTCAAAATAACTGATCATCAAGACAATTAGAGAGTAGATGCACACAGGGAAAAAAGGACAGCCTCGCCCGATGATCAGCTTAGTGTAATGGTCAGTGAAATGAAACATACTTTTGAATAAACTTGGAACTTCTGATATTGAAATTTACAATCGCTATATTCACAAAAAGACTGGTTCCCTCTCAGCAAACAAACCGCACTCGAAAAACACTTGTTTAAAATGTGCATCTTTCCGAAGGACATGGACACAAAGTGGTCTCAGCAAGAGGCATAGATCCTCAAGAGCCCCCGCAGTCGCGGGGGCTCATGAGGATCTATGTCTCTTGCAGTTAGATCGCGTTCACCTTTTCTCGGCAGTAAAGTGGTTAATATTTCCGGTCGTAATTTTGAAAAGACACGCAATTAAGTACACAACTTGTCACTTATCCTTTCGTGATGGGAAGTGGAAAATGCCATGACATAGAGAATCCGTCTACTCGCACACATCTACCTTGCTGACGATCGGTGTACAGATCTTTCTTTTGCCAAGCAGCAACTTCGCTTCCTTTAATACCTTCAGTATGCATGTATTTTTTTGGTAAGATTTAATAAGACATGGTTTATCATCAATCATAATTCTAATTTTAATGATGATGTTCATTTGTAGAGCGCATTATTTTATCCATCCAGTATTGAAATGTACTATGCGCATTGTAGGGAGATAGTTTCGTAAAGAAGAGATAGCAACACACAATTCGGAGAGAAGAAAAAAGAATAAAACCGCAGACACATCCAGTTTGCTGAGCGGGACAGAATGAAGAAATATATCTTCAGTTGCCTGCGGAAAGACTGGAGAGACTCTGCCTTCTCCAGATATGCTGAAAGAGCATGCCATCGTTTTGGTGCAGCGTTTTTGAAAGCTCAATATCCAACTGAAGGCGCTTCTTTCTGGGGTGATCTGGGAAGGCAGAGTCGAGATTGAGACATGGACCGCAGGGAGCGAGCAGGGTATGTTGTGATGAGTTCCTGGCGGTACAGCGGTGCGGATTGGTGCATACTGTTTTAACTCATTTAGCCCGACGGCCGTATTTCCCAAAATTCTGGAGGCGTCATCTAATGACTATGCACCAATTGCAGGAGGTAGATCGACCATGATAATTCAAGGGCAGTGTCAGATTAGCTTGGCGCCGACAGGCGCCAAGCTAATCTGGCACTACCCTTCAATTATCATGGTCGACCCATCTCCTGCTGCAGTGCGTCAGGACTGAATGTGTTAACAACAATTTTTCGATCTTTCTTGTTTAACTTTATCATGACTTGCTCATTACTTTTGTGCCTTTAGTTCTTCCTTTACTCATAAGTTGTATTTTTATTATCGGATTTTAGAAGGTTAATTGGTCATGTGTATTGTTTCATGAGCACATCTTTTGGGCAGGGGATCTAACTGTTTCCAGCGCTGAGTAATTCCCCTTGGTATGCGTACTGTTCTACCAGCGCTAGCTTCACCTTTCTGGTGTGTGAGGCATAATTTGTATCGTTACATTGTTGAGTATTGTCTTGTGCATCTATTGTGGGATTTCAGGGTATTTACCCGACCACATATAGTAGCCTTTAAAATGGGGCTGGTCGGAGCGCATTCCGGAGCATGCACATAATAATAATAATAATAATAATAATAATAATAATAATAATAATAATAATAATAATAATAATAATAATAATAATAATAATAATAATAATAATAATAATTATAATAATAATGTACATTTATATAGTACTTAACCTCCAAATGAATGGTGCTCTAAGCGCTTTGCAAGATCAAAAATCACAGAACAAAAAATGTCTGCTCGGCGTTAAACCCAAATAACTAACTAACTAACTGAACAAAAAGTACAAGAAAGAAAACGCTACAATAAATGTTACAAAAACTAAAGTGGCACATATCAAAAGCTCACACTCACACATACACACACCGTTACAAGAACAGTTACTGCCAAAGATTGCTAACGTACTGAAAATGCATCTAACTATATGCATAAGAAAACAGATAGGTCTTGAGCAGTGATTCAAAAGCAGACAGAGTTGGGGTGTGTCTGACATGGGCTGGAAGATCGTTCCAGGTGACTGGACCGAAATAAGAATAGGCACGCTGGCCCAGGCTAGACCTCTTTCGCCTAGGAACCCTGAAAATACGCGTGTCTGAAGGGAGGGATCTTGAAGGCGTGTAAATATGAACCAGGTCGGACAAATATGGGGGAGCAGAACCGGTAATAGCATTGTAACAAATAACAGAGACCTAGTTGTACACAATTCTTTAAGATACAGGCAGCCAGTGCAAGTCAACAAGTAAGGGTGTTATGTGCTCACGTTTCGGTACTCTGTAAATTATTTTTGGGGGCGTTTTTGGCGTGCGGGACAGAAATTCTGGCAAAGAAGTAACAAAATAAAATTGACGTCACGTCTAGCTACGCAAACCTCGGCTAGAGAACGTCGTTTTGGCGATAAAGCGCCGCGCGCGCGCGCGAGCGTGTGTGTGTATGTGTGTGTGTGTGTGTGTGTGTGTGTGTGTGTGTGTGTGTGTGTGTGTGTGTGTGTGTGCGTATGTTTGTGTGTGTGACAGCAACTAGAGCCCGCGTTTGAGGACGGACAAGCTTGAGATTTTCGGATATTGTCCCTAAAAGAATTATCTCGGGACCTTTGATTTTTTTTTTTTTATTAAGATGCTCACTGGCTGGAAAATAACCGTTTCACCCAAACCGGTTGATCCACACTGGAGTCCGTAATTTGTCTTATTTTTACTAGATATTTCACCATGCACCATCTTTGGCCATTTACAGGGCTAGATTGAAAACATTTTTTTTTCAATTTGACCTTTGAAAGGGATTGATAAACCCTACGTTTTCCCATCAACATGTATATGTCTGATCAGGCTCTTGAAATGTTATGTTTATTATTTCAGGACCTGTGAATGATTGTGTTTTTGTACATTGTCGGTACTTTAGTTAGTTAATTTCAATTAGATTATCTAGATGTAAAGCGCTCTGAGCCTTTCTTTGTGGGGATATTGCGCTATAGAAGAGTTATATTATTATTATTATTATTATTATTATTATTATTATTATTATTATTATTATTATTATTATTATTATTATTATTATTATTATTATTATTATTACTATTATAACTAGATAAAAGGGAATATTGAATGAGTTTGTTAAACGGCATTGTACCTCTAGAACTTATTGAGTGATAATTAAATATTTTTTTGAAACAAATATATTTTCAAGTTTTGGGGATTAATTTCACGAATTATTTGGCTTAATCTTAAAACAATTTTAATCTTAAAAACAACAACAACAACAACAACCAATCTTCTCATTAATAATCTCATGATATTATTATACGATATTTACATAAGTCTACAGTTTGTCTCGGCTGTCGGGTACAATTAGGTCAATTGTAATAATAATAATAATAATAAGCGCATTAAATAGGCGCTTTATCCCAATTGAAAATCGGCTCAAAGCGCCGCCGCGAACTGAACCCAACAAGCACGCTCACGTAAATCACGCGCATTCACTCACACACTGTACATAAACACAGAACATTCACGTGGTGCTAAGGGCAAGCTCAAGCGAGCTACTGTAGTTTTTGGAAATTCAAAATCGTTTGTATTTGAAATTTGATTAAGTGGGCTGAAACTGATACCAAAGTGGAGGGGGAGGAAGAGCCGGAGTACCCGGAGAAAGAACCCCCGACGGTCCGCCCGAATTAACGGTGACACTTACTAGAGGAGAAAAATCCGACGCCGGAACCCGTAGTCGAACCACGCACCTTTAGCATTGGTGGCAGGCTCCTTAACCACTGCGCCACGGACCGCCCCAAATGTGACCTGTATGCCCTAGGTGTGAAAATCAGGCAATGTTCTGCCCCACTTTTTAGGAGTCATTTGTAAAACAGCTAACATAACTTGTTCTTTTACGAAACAAAAAAGCACTTTGGTGACAGATGGTTACGAAACGCTACACACAGGTCCAATTATGGTTCAATTAGACACAGGACAATCCAGTTCAGCACACGTCGTCTTTATATCAAGTAACCTGACAATGAATCCATTCCGTTATAAAACTACAACGCTATCAGTGTGAGAAACAGCTACAAATAGATTGACACGCTAAGGGCAGCGCAGAATAAATAAGTGCGATTACGCGTGTGCTTTTGCTGCGTGTCCAAATCGCTGTTAAAGTTTATTAGGTATATCGACATAACCAATACAAATGGTCCCGAAATGTGTCTTCAGATGTATGCGTAATGGTACTTTAACTTTACAATCACCCCACACCCCACACCCACACCCCTCACCCCACACCCCACACCCCTCAGCCCGGTTGCAGCTGAATCGTGTTAACTTTTTCTCGGCTGGGAAGGGGATCATGAAATACCAATGACCCCTCCCCCCTCCCCCCCCCCCCCCCCCACCCATCTGAGGAACAACTAGAGCAATCCATGCGCAGGCAGAGCATTAGGTAACTGAAAAACTGAACCTAGGCCGGCGGCATTAGAATCAATGAATAGGAGCGAAGAAAGTAGGTCAGACAGAAAATGAGCCCCCTTCAACCCCCCCCCCCCCTCCCCACCCACCCACCCACCCCTTTCTTCCCTGTTTCATTAACTCGGCTGAAAGTGAAAGCTTAAAACCGAACTTGGCAGGACAAATATAGGCTAGTCTTAAATGTCAGCCCTCACACCTCGGCCCCCCCCCCCCCTCCCTTACCCGTGTACATGCCTTAAATAAAAGATGGGGGCTGTGGTGCAGCGGGCTCTAGCTCGCTTGCCACCCCCCACCCCCACCCCCCTCTTTGTGATTACGGGCCTTCTTTGAGTTCTAAGTGTTCAGGCCGTGCCGACTGGCCCTAACCGGTTACAGTCAGAAATCTCAGCTTTTCTGTTTGTAATGCAGATACAGCAAGGTTAAAGGTCAAATGAGTTAACAAAGGCTGCCAGTGTGCACTCCAGCCAACCGAGGTAGAATTTGTCAACAGAAATAAAACCCCTATGAGTAATTTTCGTTAGTGCAGTTTCTCAGGAATTGAGTCATGACTCAGCTTATCATATGCACGCAACTCTAAGCCCACCCTTTCGGCTGCCGGTAGCGCTTATTGTTGCCATGATTCCAGTAGCGGGATTCATCGCGACATCGACAAAAACCGCTGCCGACAGCAAAAGCGGAGTAAATAGATGTATGCCTTTTTAATGAGTGTTTAAAATACCATTACTATACTGACGAGCAAATGAAATGCGACATTTTTGAAATCATCGCAAACACTAAAGTGTTTCCAATAATTTCAAAATTGTCGCATTTCTTTTGCTCGTCATCACTTTTTTCATACATAATTACTAACGACGGAGGCTGCAGGCCACACACACACACAATATTAAAATTTACGTTACCTCTATTAAATTTACTTTACCTCCATGAAATTAAGTTAACCTCAAATTATTCTTGCGTCAGCCTTTTAGGGGCTGATCTGGGTGGGGTGAGGGGGGTTTCAAGGTTCCGGACCCGCCGCCACCCCCACCCACCCCCTCCTCGTTTGATTTTTCGGCCGCTGGAAGCAAGGTCTAGCGTCGGAGAGGACTTTTGTGTCAGGTTGAAAGTTGCAAGAAAGAAAAGTTGCTCCCCCCCCCCCCTCACTTCGAGGTAACTGATCCGCCCCTGGCCTTTGCCTGCCTGTGACCATTACCACGCAACACCGCCAGTGGTCACGAATTTCGTGTTCTGAAGCGATTGCATGCAGACATAACTTCGCGTAAAGAACACAAATGTAAATGGAACACAATAAGGCAGAATGAACATAAAACTAACACTGAAGAGACATGAATCCTCATGAGCCCCCGCATTCGCGGGAGCTCATCGGGGTTTATGTCTCTTGCAGCTGGGTAACCTTCGTTTTGCCGCGGCAGTTAGGGGGTTAAATCTTCCTTTGTGATTTAAGCTACTCCGGGATAGAGTACTTGACATTTTAAACTGGAAACTGTATTGCGTGATAAAGTCAAATGGCTTGTCTTCTAGCTCCTCCCTCCCTACCCCCCCCCCCTCCCCCTCCCCCCCCCCCCTACCCCACCCCGATTTGGAAAATCAAACGACGACGAAAATTTCTTAGTAGAAATTATACAGTGCCTGCAGACTTAACGTTTCACGAATGAAGCAGGACGTTTTCCACGAATCACGAACGTCGTAGTTTGGCTTTCACATTTCACGAAAAAATCCTTTCACGGTTCACGAGCATGAATTACGAGTGACGAGAACCGAAAAAAAATGCCAAGAATCACGATTTTAGGAAATATCCCCCCCCCCCCCCAGCCCCCTACCATGAACCGCCGCGACTCTAGCCTCTTGTTCTTGGGTCATGTTTAATATGCCAATGAAAGGGTCAACAAAACGTAAGTCTAGGTATTAACCCCTTCCCTGCCACTCAACGCAGACTTTTTTTAAAATCATAAATTCAGCTTCAAAGATGCCCTCGCCGTCCAAAGAACATGAATATAGAGCGGGTTCTGCTTCAGCAAGAGGTGCGTTTGTACGCGTTATTGTTTAGTGTGTGTGTGTGTGTGTGTGTGTGTGTGTGTGTGTGTGTGTGTGTGTGTGTGTGTGTGTGTGTGTGTGTGTGTGTGTGTGTGTGTGTGTGTGTGTGTGTGTGTGTGTGCACAAAACCCTTAAAATGGGTGACTTTTTTTACCATCCTTATGGAAAATGGGTGTGTGTAAAATTCTGGGTGACCAAGTCAGGCACCCATTTTTTCTGAGGGTTGTTTCTGCATTATCTTTCATTCAAAAGTCAGAAAAAAATATCAAAATAGGATGTCCCATTTTCAGAGATTTACCTCATGTTGTGTGCTTGCAAAGTACTGGGCCTGTGTGTTGCCAAGGAAGCGAGTGTCTCTATAGATCAACTTGGTACCTGATTGGTCGTCTGCGCAGTGACACTGGTGAACTGAGTTGTTTCTCCTTCCTATTGTCTTTCGTCCAGCCGGCCGTTGTTCCGTTTCTGTCTATATATCTATCTATATCCCGTAGTCTTGCCGACCGTTGGGGCACCACTGATGACTTGGCAACCAGCTCCCTCCATTCCTCTCTATTCTCTGCCATTCTTAGCGTATCACCCAGCCTCAGTCCTGTCCACTCTGAGATATTGTCCTCCCATCTTTTCCTCTGTCTTCCTCACCTTCGTCCTCCTTGCACAGTGGCTTGCAGGATTGTTTTGGCAAGCCCTGCTGAATGCGTGACATGCCCATACCACTTCAGTTTGCGTTTTTTCACAATGGCTAATAGGTCTTCATAGGGCCCAATGGCTTGCCAGATTCTTCTTCCCACTTCCTCGTTCGTGATGTGATCTCTGTGTGAAATGCCAAGCAGCCTTCGAAAACATCTCATTTCAGTGGCTTGTATCCTCCTTTCAAGGTCTGCTGTGAGGGTCCATGACTCAGCAGGCATACAAGAACACTGAGATGACTAAAAAGCGCATCAGTCTGATCTTGGAGTAGAACGTGATGTTTCTGTCCTTCCATATGGTCTTCAATCTTGTCAGTGCTGTTGTTGTCTTCGCAATCCTGGACAGTATTTCTGGCTTTGATCCCTCATCTGTCACAATGGCTCCTTGTTCCGTTTGCAGAGGTACAATTTTATGCAATATTTCTTAGTTAAGAGCACGCCCAAGTGTACTTCTTCAGCGCAGTTATTTAACTGAGATGCTCCCAATCCGATACAATTGCACAGTCAGCAAATACTGACCTGTTTGGCCCAGAAAACTGAGACGTCTGCTACAGCGGGTCGGCCGGCGTCTGCTGCTCAGTCTTGTTGTAGTAAAAGATAATAGAACTCCACGATTTTAACAAAAGCTTTCTTCTTAAATGAAAGAAATTCGTTCAGTAACTCCATTACAAAGTCAATCTGTGACGCGATTTTGTTGCTTTATTTCTGACATGTGTGATTGTGATCGAAAAGTAACTTGACACATGCATGCACTATGACAAAAACAAAAATGGCGCCAGATTTCAGTGTGTATTTCTGTTGCTAAAATTTTGTTGATGAAAAAAAGGACAAAGCAAAGACGTCAAGCATGGATCAGACTACAAGATGAGGGTGATTACATACATAACGTTACCGTTCTTGAAAAGAAATCAGGATGTTTGATTCCTAAGTATCGCACCAAAACTAGTAAGGTAGACGACATTCTCGCCTGTAGCCATTGCAAAGGGCTCTATCAAAAAAGCTGATCTCTGTACACTCAAAACATTGCTGTCAGAAACCAGGAGGGTTTTAGATCGCTAAGAGAGGTGAGGCGGCACGACGTGGGAGGCTAATGCTTCCAATACCCTTAGGCATTGACTTTTCCTTCTATTATAAGGTATTAGCCAGACAGAGATGATGAGATAAGCCGTCTCATCAGAACTGACCACTTGCTTCTTGAGTATGGAAAGAGATTATTTGACCGCAGGAACATTAAAGAACACACGGCTGGACAAATCAGCTCCAGGATGCGGGAGTTAGGGAGACTATTAAAGATTATCAGAGTGAAGTCAGAAATGAAAATCGCAAGTTTAAATGCTGTGATCAATTCAGCTAGCTTTGATCATGTTGTACTGGCTGTAAAAGAGCTAGCAGAATTTGATGAGGACACACATCAGTTCAAAAAGGCAATTTCGCAATGCGCAAAGGCCATGCTTTGAAAAAGTGTTCACAGATCAAACAGTCACAGGCATCCAAACATTGCAAAGGCCTTGCTTTGAAAAAATGTTCACAGATCAAACAGTCACAGGCATCCAAACAGCTTGGGCATGGTTCAGATGACAGGTGGTGACAGGAGCTCTCTGAGGCGCAGCGGTTTGACTCTGTCTTCACCGGGGACTGGTATGATTGTGTGTCAGCTACAGCAGCCCAGTCCATCGGGAAAATGACCATGAACAAACCCAAGCTGATCCCATCATGTGAAGATGTGAGGAAGGTCCAACAGCTTCTTGAGACAAGGATGGTTTCGGAAGATTATCCGACAGTGGTAAAAGCAACTCTTTGCGCTGTATCACTTTTCAACCGAAAACGAGGGGGAAGAAGTTCAGAGAATGAAGGTATCAGACTTCCAGAATGCAAAGATTGGATCGATCACCAACCAAGATATCTTGAAAGGTCTCACAGAGGTTGAGAAGAAAATGGTAAATCATTTTCAGCGAGTGGAAATCAGAGGCAAGTTAAATAGGAGTGTTCCCATTTTGCTGACGAAGAAGATGATGACAACTGTGGACAGAATCCTTCAAATGAGGCAATCAGTGTCAGCTCTCACTGGTTCCCAGTACATCTTTGCCACACCTTCTGGTCAGAGACCTTACAGAGGATATGATGTTCTGAAGGAACATGCGCTAAAAGCACAAGTGTCAAACTCAGCAATGTTCACATTTACTCAGTTATGGAAGCAGGTTGCAACTTTGGCTCAGTCAATGGCCATCTCGGAGTTAGACCAGGATCAGCTGGCAGACTTCCTTGGTCATGATATTCGGATACATCGCCATATCTACCGCCATCCTCAAGACGTCGTTCAAAAGGCAAAAGTGACAAAGATTCTTCTGTCAGTTAACAATGGGATGACAGATTTTGAGAGTTGCATTAGAGCTGAGATGGGCGATGATGAAGAGATTGACTTTGACAATGAAGACACATAAGAAACTCGCAGAGAGGTCTCGGGGGGGGGGGGGGGGGGGGGGGGGGGGAAAACAGCACCTGTGAATGAAGCAAGTAGCAAGTCAACAACACAGGAATCAACGAGCATGACAGAGAACAGACGTCCAGAGCCTGATGACAATCTAGATAGTTTTGATCATGACAGTACTGCGTCAGCTCCTGTTCGAAAGAAAGCTAGATTTACAAGGAAACCATGGGGAAAGCTGAAGAAAAAGCTGTTCAAACTCGTTTCAAGACACATCTCGTCGTGAACAAACTTCCTGGAAAGGCCGAGCAGCCAATCGCAAAAGAGCCTGCACTTAGACATAGGCGCTGGACAAACATTAAGGATTACATCCGCAACAGACAGAAAAAGTTACAAAAGTTACAAAAGAAATGAATTGAGATTCTCGGACACGCGTGGCATTTTCGTTTTCATACAGATTTATTACAAGAGTGTAATTATTGGGTTGGTTTCAGTATGTATGGCTTGTTTTTATCTGATGGACGCCTCGATCATTTTGTATACTGTATAACCTTTGAATTTGCAAAACGAAACAGCCGGCTGGGGACAAAAGACAATAATAAGATAAGAAAACCATTGACAACGTAAAGATTTATTACAAGAGTGTTATTATGGGGTTGGTCCGCCTGGATCATTTTGTATACTGTATAACATTTAAAACTTTGCAAATGGAACAGCGGTTGGAGACGAAAAACAATAATAAGGGGTAAGAAAAACCATTGTCAACATAAAGATTTATTACAAAGAGTTCTACTATGGGGTTGGTCCATCTGGATCATTTTGTATACTGTATAACATTTAAAACTTTGCAAACGGAACAGCGGTTGGGGATGAAAGACAAAAATAAGATAAGAAAACCATTGTCAACATAAAAATTTATTACAAGAGCGTTATTATTCGGTTGTTTTCAGCGTGTATAGCCTGTTTTTATCTGATGTACACCTGGATCATTTTGTATACTGTGGTAACATTAACCTTACATTGCAACTAAACAGTGGCCCCCACCCAGGTCTGCCCTGTGGGACTTGGGTCGGGTTATCTACTTTTTAGTTCTTAGGGTCACCCTGGTCAGTCCCACAGGGTGGGTTTTCCTCTCAATTCTGGGGCATGTGTTTCTGTCTACCCTTGGTCCATTAACTTGTATTTTTCTTTTTTAAGCTCTCCCTACTGTCTGCGCTGCTTGTATCTCTTGAAAAGAAATACCCAACGGAGAAATAAACACGCTTAGAAAAGCACATTCCTTGTGCGAATGCAGATAAGTAGCGACTGATCTCTGTTTGTTTGTCTGTTTTGACAAGGCGGATTTACCCGAAATATTAATAAATTGTGTTGTAACCGGCTTTTCTAAGCGTGTTTCTTTCTCCGTTGGGTACTTCTTTGCATTTTACATGATTGGCAGTCACATTTTTGTTCTGAATAATTTTTTTTTGTATCTCTCTTGATTTTGGATGTGTGTTGTAGTGTATTAGAAGGGCTGGCGACATACATTCAATATTCTGTTCATTTTTTTTTTCTTTCTTTTTCACAAGCAGTGCTGGCACGTCCTGAAAAAGTCGGGACGTTCAGCAATGTACAACCAATGGGGATGAAAGACAATAATAAGATAAGAAAACCATTGTCAACATAAAGATTTATTACAAGAGTGTTATTATTTCAGTGTGTATAGCTTGTTTTTATCTGATGTACACCTGGATCATTTTGGAAATGTTTGTAACTTTTTTGTTACTATAAAGTAAATTTTGCATACTGTGCATTGTTTCAAAGTCACAGTAAGCATAAACCTTAGCTGAGTTGGTATACCTCGCCCTCTACCTAGGTTAAAACGTACCAGCGGCGCCATTGTTGCTATTTTCGCACCAGACCGGTCGCTCGGACCGGTCATGTGCACCAGAACTGCGCGCGCAGGTTGGCTTCTGCACTTGTAGGGTGGTCTCGTACGTTCACGCGGAAGATTGTGATTGCAGTCGGAAAAAGGTTCGTTTGCGGTTTTAACTTTTAGCCGCGCCTTTTACCTCCCCTAACAAGCCAGTTTTGTGTTGAGATGGCGGAGGCTTGTGTCATGCCCCACACCACTGAATCAAGTCCATTGTACATGTAGTGTGCTCGTTTCTCAAACTTCAACTATGACAGTGCTTTCTGCCGCAAACGACGCAGATGTCGCAAAATCACCTCCATTGAGGATTAAAAAAGCTATTTTTCAAATCTGCCAAATCGCGTAATGTTTCGTGGTGCTAGCATAAGGATGGATGCATTATTGCTGGATTGCATATATGGGAAAGGGTTTATTCTTTATTCATGTTATTTTGCAGCAATCAAACGACGCTCACGTGATTCTTTCTCCGAGGTTGCCCATTACAGGTGCAGAAAGCACACGCTCTAAACCAATCGGGTGCACCAGACCGGTCGCTCAGAGCGACTGGTCTGGTGTCAAAATAGCGACATTGGCACCGCTGGTGCGTTTAACCTAGGCACTGGACGAGGTATACCAATTCGGCTAAACTTTATTGTCGCACTTGCTAGAACTCAGTATTATATTTCTCTCTCCATTTTATGAATAGAGGCACATAAGTCGCGGAAACCTTTTACGTGCTGAAGGCAAGAACTAGTTTTCCTCATCACAGTTGCCAGAAAAAGGTTTGACTGCTCTTGATTGTTTGATTTGAAGTGTTTACAAACAATTACTGTGTTTTTATATGCATGCACCTTTGATGTGAATAATAAAGGCTGAAGTTTCAAGTGATTTCTTATGTTGTTAGTTAATTAATTAATTTCAGTGTTCTGTTTTGTCATTTTAACTCATTCTACTCCAAGACCGGAATCCCCAAATGTTGAAGTCGTCTTCTGAAGACTGCGTTGCAGGGCAGGATAAAGATCGACCATGATAGTTCAAGGGTGATGCCAGAATAGCTTGGCGCCCATAGGCGACAAGCTATTCTGGCATCACCCTTGAACTATCATGGTCGATCTTTATTTTGCTGTGGTGTGTCTGGGGTAGAATAAGTTAAGTGTTTCTTCATCTGCGTCTTTTTCTATCTTTCATATTTTTCCACACTTTTTAACCCGCATCATACTGAGGCTAAAAGCTTCAAATTTGTACACTGCCATATATGCAAGCTACATTAAGGTACTTACAGATGAGGACATAGACCAATGGCTTTAGTTCAAGGGTGGTGCCACAATAGCTAGGCGCCTAGAGGCACCAAGATATTCTGGCACTACCTTTGGACTATTTTAGTCACACTTGTTGCACACACTGGTGTATTCCGAATGATAAGGGTTGATATCCAAAATGCTCTGTTGCTGTTTGTCTCAAACTCCAGAGTAAATAAAAAAAAGTCCTTTAATTTCCAGAATACATTATGTTGATTCTCACATAAATGCCATGATAAACTGTTTTGCTTCAGAAGGACAAAACGTAGCAATGTTTAAAAGATTTTCTGTGTAAAAATCATAATCGAAAGGTTACGGGTCAGTGTTCATTCAATTTTGCACCATACAATGTTAAAAATGTTAATGCATACATACACATTAAGTTGCAAAAACAAAAAAAAGATTAATGTGAAAAAGAAGTATTCCATGAACTTGACCTTATTACAGACGCCTAATGTTGTGAAGACACCCATTTTCACTGTAATGCCAGTTTTTGTGTGAGAGGCACCCACTTTATTGGTAGAAACCCTTTTTTTTTTTCTCCATCTAGTGGCTCTGCTTCTAGAAAATGTCTATTTTATTTTAAGTTATAGAGCTTAGTTATCAGGTGAGTTCTAAACATTCCCATCAATTCCAGAGCTCTAGAATAAATAAAAATAAAATGGTAGGTAACCCACTCTGAGGCTTTTGTCTCCATGTGTGTGTGTGTGTGTGTGTGTGTGTGTGTGTGTGTGTGTGTGTGTGTGTGTGTGTGTGTGTGTGTGTGTGTGTGTGTGTGTGAGTGCGCACGTACGTGTGTGTGTGTGTGTGTGTGTGTGTGTGTGTGTGTGTGTGTGTGTGTGCATGTGCGCGCGTGTGTGTGTGTTTTGTTTGTGCGCATCTGTCCGTACATTTCTGCATGTTTCTTTGTGTGTTTAAAAACAACAAGCAACTTGCTCCTGACGCAAATTTTCATTTATTACACTTTTGTGTTCACAGTAACACATAACTCGAACATTGTAGAAAAAAATCTACCACTCTGTTATGGAAAGGAAAGTATTTACAGAACATTAACTAACAAACAAACAAACAAACAAAACAAAAGATAACCTATAAAAAACTACTCATGTCCAATCAATTGACGTGTACTCATGCGCAACGAAAGTTCGAAATACTATGCAACATTATCCTCCTTCTCATCATCGTGACCAACACATACAACGTGTGTTTAAACAAAACGGTGAGAAAAAAAAATATTATAAAAGCTTTTGACACAATCATATTTCTAGTTATGAATACGCAACAAAAACAAACCCCCAAAAAATCCGTTGAAAATGCACAATACCAGACATTTCTATATCAAAACATATTCAGTTTAAATCACATAAAATGCAACAGGAATTTCAGAATACTTTGCATCAGTGGAAGAAAAGTGCACAAATAGATTTAACACTTTCTACACCAGGACCGAAATGCCCAAATTATTAAGTTGCCCACTGAGGAGTGTCTTACAATTCTAGAGACAGATCGAGCATGATAGTTCATGCTCGACCCGTGTCTTGCTGTGGTGCTTCGGGGCTGAATGAGTTAAGAGCGCAATGTACTCTGTGAGTAAACCTGTGCATTGTGACCAACGGGGAAGAACTCGTGCGTTTATTAGTTAAGATCTTGTAATATAATCTTCCCTTGACTCCATAGAAACTGATATATCCCGAGGCTTTCACTCGCAAATGCATTGTAGACAAAATAATGTCAAACTGAGCATTATATGCTTGTGACTGTGAGGCTCTCGCTATTATTTCTATCTAAATGCTTTTGTCTCTTTATTGCTCGTCCACCCCCGTCACCCCACCCCAACACCCCGCTCCCCCGTGTCCATGCCCTAAATAAAAGAGGGAGCTATAGGGTAGGGAGCTCTAGCTCGCTTGCCTCCCCCCCCCCCTCCCCCCACCCTGCCTACAGGCCTTCTTTGAGTTCTAAGTGTTCAGGTTGCGCCAAATGGCCCTAACCGGTTATAGTCAGAAATCTTAGCTGTTCTGTTTGTGATGCAGATACAGCATGCACGATTAACTCATTCGAGACGTGCCGCCTCCGGATACGCGTCTTATGCCGCTTATCCTGAGTCGGCAGGTCTCGAATGAGTTAACAAAGGCTGCCAGTGTGCACTCCAGCCAACGAAGGTTAGAATTTGTCACAGAAATTAAACCCTTAAGAGTAATTTTCGTTGGTGTAGTTTCTCAGGAGTCAAGAACAGTTTATCATGTACACGCAACTCTGAGCCCTTTAACCCCCTCGGCTGCCGGTAGTGCTTATTGTCGCGATGTTTCATGTAGGATTCATCGCGACAAAAACCGCTACTGACAGCCAGAGAGTGAATAGATGTAGGCCTCTTTATGAAGTGTTTAAATATCATTACTATACTGACGAGCAAATGAAATACGACATTTTTTTAATCATCGGAAACATTTCAAAATTGTCGCATTTCTATCGCTCGTCATTATACATACTTATTAAAGGCGGAGGCTGCAGGCCACACACATACACAATAATAATAATAATAATAATAATAATAATAATAAATAATATTTAAAAAATGAAATTTACGTTACCTCTATTAAATTTACTTCACCTTCATGAAATTAACTTCACCTCAAATTATTCTTGCGTCAGCCTTTCAGGGGCTAATCTTGGTGGGGGGAGGGGGGCCTCCCCACCTCCTCGTTGTTTGATTTTTCGGCAGCTCAAAGCAAGGTCTAGCGTCGGAGGGGCCTTTTGTGTCAGGTTCAAGTCGCAAGGAAAAAAAGGTTGCCCCCCCCCCCCTGCCCCGTACACACACACACACACACACACACACACACACACACACACACACACACACACACACACACACACACACACACACACTCACACACACACACACACACTTCGAGGTAACTGATCCGCCCCTGGCCTTTGCCTGTGACCCTTACCACGCAACAAGGATACTATATCTGTTTATATCTGTTTGGCGTGCACTGAACGCTTTCACGAGGTCCAAAAGTACTGCTCAGTGTACAAACATCCCAGCTGATATATTTAATTAGCATTTTCTTTCTGCCGCCAGTACACTACTCCAGACCACATCTCCCGATCAGTCATCTGAGGTGTCAGAACAATTGAAAAGGTTCTGAAATGAAAGGTTGACTCCCGATACATCAATTCATTTTTCATTATTAACGGTTCATGACGTTGGAAAATTCATCTCGGAATTAAAAAAATAAACGCACGTCTGGCCATGATGGTATTAGCAGCACTGGTCTCAAATTGGCTCTGCCGTATATCGTAGATTCGTTAACGTACAGCAAGGTAAATTTCCTTCCAGCTTAAAGACAGCAAATGTGATACCTTTGCCTAAAACAAAAGACCTCACTGACCGAAACAAGTTTAGACCTATTTCCCTGCTACCAACTTTATCTAAACCGATTGAAAGGCACATACACATCCATTTGCAGCATTATCTCGCAAAACACAAACTCATTCATTCACTGCAATCGGGCTTTCGTTTAAAGCACTCTTGTCACACAGCAGTAACACATTTAGTTGATAAATGGCTGACCGCGATGATTAGCGGTCAAACGACTTGAGTTGTCTTTTTGGACATCTCGAAAGCTTTTGACCTCGTTAATCATGAGAGTTTAATTCAGAAGCTTGCTGCCTATCAGTTAAGTGCTGGCACCCTTGCGTTCCTTACGTCATACCTGCACGGGCGCACACAATATGTCCATGTGAATGGGACAAACTCACGTGAGGGGGGATAGCGAAATGAGTACCACAAGGATCTATCCTTCGTCCTTTATTGTTTTCTGTCTATATCAACGCTCCTCCACTACATATATTTGACTCCAGTGCAACCTGCAGTCTCTTTGCAGACGACGGAACTCTTGACGTTTTATCATATTTATGGACATATTGTGTTGATATATTGTATAACTAGATCTCTTCACAGTAGTTTGAATGATGTTTCACAGTTGTGTCAAAATAACTCCATGGTACCGAATCCTTCCAAAACTAAATGTATGCTGATTACTACTAGACAAAAACACCAGTGAACCGCCCTCCATTAAAACTCTCATTTAATGGCCAGTCTGTTGAGCGGGTCAGGGAGCAGCGCGTGCATGGAATCATAGACCATAGACGACAAGCTTTGCTGGCAGAAACATATTGCAAATGTTTGTAGAACAATATCTAAAAATGTATACCTACTTTCTAAACTGAGATTTTTCACTGATGAATCCACCCCCAAAAAAAATTCTATTGTGCTCATATTCAGCCAAATTTGGATTATGCCTCTACTATCTGGGACGGGAGTAGTGGTGATAACTTTAAAAGACTCAATGCTTTCCACAGAAGGGGCATTAAACTAATTGTTGGCAGACCCACAAAAAGCATTAATACAGATAACAAATTCAAGTTGCTAGCTGTCTTACCTCTTCACAATTTTTTTATCTATAATAAACTGGTATTCATGCACAAAACCAGCCTCTCAGAATCTCCTACTTATCTCACAAATTTATTGCGTTTAGCCCGAAGGTCCAGCCGAACAACAGAACACCATATGCTAGTACTAATGCCCTGCTTGGATATTTACAAGTCATCTTTGTTCTATTCTGGGGCGGTAGATATAAATGAGCAGAGACATCTGTTAGAACATTTAAAACACAGCTGCTGAAGTATCTCAGGAAATGCTGTTAAGAGTAAACCACGTGACTATGGCTTTCCGTTTCGCACGTGACTATGGCTTTTCGTTTCTGAAGTTGGTGTAGTAAACCTTCAATACGTACATAGCGTTGATTTGTTTAAGCTATTCTTGTAAGCGCCTATCCCCAACACAGTAAAAAAAAAAATACGGCAGACTTTGAAATGGGGCTGGGTCGGGCGCATTCCGGAGCATGCACATGTCGTTTTGGCGTGCGAGGCAGAAATTCTAGCAAAGAAGTAACCAAAAAATGACGTCACGTCTAGCTACGCAAACCTTGCTAGAGAACGTCTTTTTGGCGCCAGAGCGGCGCCGTAAGTGTGTATGTGTGTGTGTGTATGTGTGTGTGTGTGCGTGCGTGTGCGTGCGTGCGTGTGTGTGTGTGTGTGTGTGTGTGTGTGTGTGTGTGTGTGTGTGTGTGTGTGTGTGTGTGTGTGTGTGTGTGTGTGTGTGTGTGTGTGTGTAAGGATGTGACAGTGACTAGAACCCGCGTTTGAGGACGGACAAGCTGAAATTTTAGGATATTGTCCCTAAAAGAATTATCTCGGGACCTTTTTTTTTTAATGTTTTGATTAAGATGCTGAGTGGCAAGAAAATGGCCTTTTCACAAAAACCGGTTGATCCACACTGGAGTCGTACTTTTCTTATTTTTACTAGATATTTTGCGTATAGCTAAATAAAAGGGACATATTGAATGAGTCCGTTAACCAGCATTGTACCTCTAGAACGTTTTGAGTGATAATTAAATATTTTTTGAAAAAAATATATTTTCACGTTTTTGGGATTAATTTCACGAATTATATGGGTTAATCTTAAAACAATTGAATCTTTTTACGAAGAAAAGCCACCACCAATCTTGTCATTATTAATCGCATGATATTTCGTATACGGTATTTACATAAGTCTGCAGTTTGTCTCGGCTGTCGGGTACGATTAGGTCAATTCTTTCCTGTATGCCGTAGGTGTGAAAATCAGACAGTTTTCTGCACCACTTTTTCGGAGTCATTTGTAAAACAGCTAACATATATCAATTTTTCTTTTACGAAAAAAGCTATATTCTCGTTAATACCCGCATGATTTTTCATAGACAGTGTTTGCATAAGCCTGCTATTTGTCCCGGCCCTGGGGTAGGATTTGGTCAAATTGTGACCTGTAAGCTCTAGGCATGAAAATCAGCAAGAAAATTGCAAAGCTGATCCTCTGATACGATGACGTTGCGATGATGACGTATAACATCGAGACGTCACTGTGAACACGAAAAGAAGTACCCAA
The DNA here is from genome assembly GCA_036245525.1 of Semisulcospira habei. Classification (NCBI taxonomy): domain Eukaryota; kingdom Metazoa; phylum Mollusca; class Gastropoda; family Semisulcospiridae; genus Semisulcospira; species Semisulcospira habei. The sequence goes on from BTPG01000001.1 coordinate 201,524,503, forward strand.
CGGAGAAAGAAACACGCTTAGAAAAGACGGGTACAACACAATTTATTAATATTTCGGGTAAATTACCCTTTGTCAAAATAGACAAACAAACAAACAGAGAGATTAGCCGCTACTTATCTTCATTGGCAGAAAGAATGTGGCAACTGGAATTCAGTTGCCACATTCTTTGTGCCAATGAAGATAAGTAGCGGCTAATCTCTCTGTTTGTTTGTTTGTCTATTTTGACAAAGGGTATTTACCCGAAATATTAATAAATTGTGTTGTACCCGTCTTTTCTAAGCGTGTTTCTTTCTCCGTTGGGTACTTCTTTGCATATTACACGCTTGGCAGTCACCTTTTTGGTCTGGATTGACTGTGAACACGGCGTCGTGGGGCTAGTGATGCCATGACGTGAGGCTTGAAGTTACGTCATTTGCTGCTCGTGCTACTCTTCTTATTCAGAATACCTGTGCTACGCCAGACCACAGAGCTTGCGAATGGCGGGAATCGCCGTGTGCCTCGGATTTATTTATGTGTGTGTGGATCAGAAGGTGGGTTAGAGTAGTAGATTGATTCCTATCGCTACACCAGCCCACAGAGCGTACTGATGGAGGGAAGCGCCGTGTGTCCGTCTTTATTTGTGTGCGCCGACGTGTGTGTTGATCTGAGGTTGGCTTAGAGAGACCGAGTGAAATGAATCAGCATTATACGCCTATATTAATATGAACAACTCTGAATGTTCCTAAAAGATAAACGCATATAAGCTCCAAGCAATACGGTAGACTTTGGGATGAAATCCTCATCTTGTTTACCATGTAATTTCTTGTAAATGCCCGATGCGCATATGTATACATGCAAACATTGATTTCTATTTACACTTTTTTCTTGTAAATGTATTATTACTTTGTACTTTCCCCACCCGGGCCTGCCCTGGAGACTTGGATGGGGTCAACTTTTTTTTCCCAGGCATAGTGTGTGTGTGTGCATGTGCTTGCGTATGTGCGTGTGTGCAAGGACATGATTGAACACAGGTCTATGTACCTAATCATTTATCCTTGAGAAATAAAGTTTCATTTCATTTTATTTTTCTCTCTCACACACACGCGTAATACATACTGACAAGCAAAAGAAATGCGACAAGCTTGGAATCATCGAAAACACGTTAGTGTTTCCTATGATTTCAAAGATGTCGCATTTCTTTTGTTCGTCAGTATATAGCGCAGTGTAGATAGATAAAATGGAAACCGAAAGGGGTGACCGACTCCACTCTCCACAGCATACTCAACCATGCTCCCACAGCAATCAAGAACAGAAGACCTATACGTCGACGATAATCTGCGTTTTTATTGTGGTTCGGAACTGAATAGTCCAGAAAATGAGTATATTTTAATAACATATGCACCAACTAAAAACCTTGTTCTCCGAGTCAATACACACGTACATAAGAACAGTTAAAATAGACAAAAAATTCAGAAATCGTGGATATAATCACAGTAAGTATTACAGTTGTCCCCTGCAAGTACATAAAATGTTTTCCAGTAATGTGCGCGTGCACATGAAAAGGACGCTTTGTGTGAAAAATATCCTCAATTTTATTTTCTACAGATTTATTCATACTGTCTTCTATCGCAACCACTTAAACACTATACACACACTGGTGTGCATTAAAACAAAATAATTAAGCCCTGTATGCTTAAAAAATAAGACAGAAATATTATAGATGTTGTCACATAACTAATTTTTTTTTCAAACCTAGTTCTCCAAATATTGTACACGTACACATAAAAACAAACAGTACCCAGTGGGCAAAAGTCCTCGAGCCCACAACGGCCGCAGCGGACCTGCGCACAGCTGTGCGCGGGCCCAATGCGGCCGTCCTGAGCCCAAAGACGTTTTACTACTGTATTGTATGTATGTTTGTATGTATTGTCTTTGTAACAAATATTAGGTGACTGATGCAATCACACAACATTTTGCACGTACGTAAAACGATTTACACGTGAAAGAAGAAGAAGTCGATCAAAAACACAAAACTTCGCATGATGATGCAGAGATACAAATTTTAATTACAGTTTCTCATTAGAACCACTCAAAATGAAGAGAGGCAGATTTTTTTTTTTTTTTTTGGGGGGGGGGAGGTTTCCAGGCCCCCCTCCCCCCACTCAGCCCCAAAATACATTTAAAATATAGAATAAAACTGCGATATCGAAGTTCCTTTTGTGAGTTTGGAAACACCCCCCCCCCCCCCCCCACTCACACCTTGTTTAAAATGTTCAATATTTTCCGCGTATCCGAATGCAGTTGGTGTCCTACGAGTTAAAGGTCTAAACTAAAAGATGTCCCCCCGCCCCCTCTCCCCCGGGAAGGATTGATCCGCGCCTGAATAACATAGAATTACACCAAAAAGGGGTTCCAGGCCACACATTTTTTAAAGTCCAATTTTGGGAGTTTGACCCCCCCCCCCCCCCCCCCCCCCCCGTCCTCTCTTTGATGCAATCCAGACCAAAAAGGTGACTGCCAAGCGTGTAATATGCAAAGAAGTGCCCAACGGAGAAAGAAACACGCTTAGAAAAGAAGGGTAAAACACAATTTATTAATATTTCGGGTAAATACCCTTTGTCAAAATAGACAAACAAACAAACAGAGAGATTAGCCGCTACTTATCTTCATTGGCAGAAGGAATGTGGAATGTTGGGTACTTCTTTTCTCTCTTTGATGACAATTCTCATTTGAAATGATAATTTCTCACACACGCTTGGCGCCTGTCAGCCCCCAGCCAGCCCCCCCCCCCCCCCACCCCCCCCCCCCAAAAAAAAAAAAAAAAAAAAATCTAGGTCTGACGCGTCGGGCCGCTGGGAAGTAAAGTCTGGCGTTATGGGGTTGTGTGAGGTTGAAGGTTCTAAACAAAAAATTGGAACCCCCGCCCCTGTTTTGACGTATGTGAACAAAAGGGGAATCGGAAATTCAGAAATTCAGATCATTAATGCCTCATAAATGAGTGTCTTGCACGGACTATATATATATATATATATATATATATATATATATATATATATATATATATATATATATATATATATATATATATATATATATATATATATATATATATATCAATAATTATAAAAGACAAGAAATACAATAATTCCGATTATAAATGCTGCTGTATCATACACAATGTTATGTGCCATTTTCCTTTTCAGTCACCGGCTCAAACCACGCTAGCTGCACTGGCAAAATAAAGACCATTTAGCCACAACGCCCTACAGCAGGAGATGTATGGACCACGATAAATCAAGGGTAGTGTCAGATTAGCTTGGCGCCTGAAGGCGCCAAGCTAATCTGGCACTACCCTTGAATTATCATGGTGCATCCATCTCCTGCAACTGGTACATAATCGTTAAGTGACTCCTCCAAAATTTTAGGAAATTTGGCCTTGGGGCTCAATGGGTTAAAGCGGACGGTCTACCACTCACGGTGTTCGTTACATTAACCCATTACATACAGAGGCTGAATTTGTTTTTAATTGCTTATTTTCCTACGAAGGCCCCATTACAGATAAGATGACAGATCAACCATTTTAATTGAAGGGTAGTGCCAGAATAGCTGGGCGCCTGAGGTGCCAAGCTATTCTGGAACCACCCTTGAACTATCAAAGTTATTAAAAGCAGTAGTGTATCAGGATGAAAAAGGTTAATGTGGAGTCAGCTGTGCGAAATAACTGCTAACGAGCTCCCTAACACCCCCCCCCCCCCAAAAAAAAAAAAAATGACAAAAACAACAAGAAAGGCAAAGCCATTATGGCTCACCTGTATGACCGATTTACATATGTGTGACCTTTGTGACAAGGGCTGGCTTCTGCAGCAGTAAAATCCGTGTTTTCTGAAAATGTAAGCATTATTCACACATCTGTCAACCCACCGTGATGAGTCGACTAGATAAGTATGCATAGGAAGGTCTTATCATCAGCTATCTCTGTACATACTTTGGTTGAACAATTTGCAAAGATTTGGGAATACATACAATTTTATTTAAAATCAGCATTTTACACACATTTGCCAGCCTCTTGTGACCCTTGACCTTTCCAAGGGATCATCCAAATTAGTATGCATAGATAGGTCTTACCGGTATCTCTGTACCAAATTTCGGTTTTAAGTTGTGAATAGTATTTGAGAAAAAACATCTTTTTTCAAAATATGGTTATTTTAGACCTGTTTTCTGAGCTCTCGTGACCCTTGACCTTTCCGAGGGATCAACCAAATTAGTGTGCATAGAAAAGTCTTCCCATCAGGTATCTCTATAGCAAGTTTGGGTTTTAAGTTGTGAATAGTATTTGAGAAAAAAACATCTTTTGTCAAAATATGGTTATTTTAGACCTGTTTCCTGAGCTCTCATGACCCTTGACCTTTCCGAAGGAAAACCAAATGAGTGTGCATAGAAAAGTCTTCTCATCAGGTATCTCTGTAGCAAGTTTGGGTTTTAAAGTTGTGACTAGTATTTGAGAAAAAAAACATCTTTTGTCAAAATATGGCCATTTTTAGACCCGTTTCATGAGCCCTTGTGACCCTTGATCTTTCCGAGGGATCAACCAAATTAGAGTGCATAGAAAGGTCTTACCATCAGGTATCTCTGTACCAAGTTTGGGTTTGAAGTTGTGAATAGTATTTGAGAAAACAACATCTTTTGTCAAAATATGGTTATTTTAGACCTGTTTCCTGAGTTCTCGTGACCCTTGACCTTTCCGAGGGACCAACCAAATTGGTGTGCATAGAAAAGTCTTCTCATCAAGTATCTCTGTAGCAAGTTTGGGTTTTAAGTTGTGACTAGTATTTGAGAAAAAGCATCTTTTGTCAAAATAGGGATATTTTTCACCTATTTCCTGAGCTCTTGTCACCCTTGATCTTTTCGAGGGATCAACCAAATTAGTACGTTTAGAAAGGTCTTACCATCAGGTATCTTTGTACCAAGTTTGGGTTTGAAGTTGTGAATAGTATTGGACAAAAAATAAATTATGTCAAAACATAGCTATTTTTTTACCTATTTCCTGATCCCCTGTGACCTTGACCTTTGTGAACGGTCACTCAAATTGGTATGTTTAGAAAGGTCTTACCACAAAGTATCCTTGGGCCAAGTTTGAAGAATGTGGCTTGAATAGTCTCCGAGAAAATGCCAACGTTAAAGTTTACGACGGACGACGGAGGACGGCGGACGGACGGACGACCACTGGCTCAAAACATAGACTCACTTTTGCTTTGCACGTGAGCCAAAAGCCTCAACCCTTTGGCTGTCGGTAGCGGTTGCGATGATTCCTGCAGGATGTCAGAGAGTTGTTATTCCTGCAGGATGTCAGAGTGTTGTTATTCCTGCAGGATGTCAGAGTGTTGTTATTCCTGCAGGATGTCAGAGTGTTCTTATTCCTTGTGATGAAGCTCTATGCTTGTGCATAGTGCTCGCACAATAGGATTAGTACGGTACGGTTTTTGTTGACGGTTTGTTTGTGCCGAAAGTCCGTGGGGCCTGCTGTCCACGTGGAATATGTAAGACATGTTTAGCACGCTCACAAACCAGATAGGTGAGGCTAGCGCTGGCAGAATTGTACAACAAACCAAGGGGAATCACTCAGCGCTGGACAGACGAACAGTTAGATCCCCTGCCCCCGCCTATCAGGCACCCATTCGCCAGCCCACAGAGAAATACGCAGGTATAGAACAAGACGATCATCTACATCCCTAAAAAGGATGCATCAGGTCTCTTATATAACCCATGTCTTTCTCCGGAACTTAGGAAGTAGGCAGGGGAAACATACATACACAAACACGAAGGTGCATTACTATATGTGGTCGGGTAAATACCCTGAATTCCCACAGTAGATGCACAGAACATTACACAACAATGTAACGATACAAATTTGCCTCGAGTTATACTGAGATACTCACAAACCAGATAGGTGAGGCTAGCGCTGGCAGAATTGTACAACAAACCAAGGGGAATCACTCAGCGCTGGACAGACGAACAGTTAGATCCCCTGCCCCCGCCTATCAGGCACCCATTCGCCAGCCCACAGAGAAATACGCAGGTATAGAACAAGACGATCATCTACATCCCTAAAAAGGATGCATCAGGTCTCTTATATAACCCATGTCTTTCTCCGGAACTTAGGAAGTAGGCAGGGGAAACATACATACACAAACACGAAGGTGCATTACTATATGTGGTCGGGTAAATACCCTGAATTCCCACAGTAGATGCACAGAACATTACACAACAATGTAACGATACAAATTTGCCTCGAGTTATACTGAGATACTCACAAACCAGATAGGTGAGGCTAGCGCTGGCAGAATTGTACAACAAACCAAGGGGAATCCACTCAGCGCTGGACAGACGAACAGTTAGATCCCCTGCCCCCGCCTATCAGGCACCCATTCGCCAGCCCACAGAGAAATACGCAGGTATAGAACAAGACGATCATCTACATCCCTAAAAAGGATGCATCAGGTCTCTTATATAACCCATGTCTTTCTCCGGAACTTAGGAAGTAGGCAGGGGAAACATACATACACAAACACGAAGGTGCATTACTATATGTGGTCGGGTAAATACCCTGAATTCCCACAGTAGATGCACAGAACATTACACAACAATGTAACGATACAAATTTGCCTCGAGTTATACTGAGATACTCACAAACCAGATAGGTGAGGCTAGCGCTGGCAGAATTGTACAACAAACCAAGGGGAATCACTCAGCGCTGGACAGACGAACAGTTAGATCCCCTGCCCCCGCCTATCAGGCACCCATTCGCCAGCCCACATAGAAATACGCAGGTATAGAACAAGACGATCATCTACATCCCTAAAAAGGATGCATCAGGTCTCTTATATAACCCATGTCTTTCTCCGGAACTTAGGAAGTAGGCAGGGGAAACATACATACACAAACACGAATTAGCACGGGATTTTTTAGTGAGTTCTGTTTAGTGAGTTTTAGGCGGAAGCTGTGACTGTCAGAGGTTTAGATCGGGAGTGCGGGCTGTCTTATCGTATGAAACGGTTGTGTTCGAGTTACCTAGCCCGCATTCCAAGACTCTGAAGCCTAGATTTCAGGTATGTTTCTATAAACGTAGTATTGATAGTTGTTTAGTTAAAGACAGTATGCGTGGTAAGATTAATGTGGTTGTATAGCGGTGTTCCGGTTTGGTTTAGTATAGTATGTTTAGAATTCGGTGAAGTAACCGGTGTTTTTGTATACAGTTGTTTACCGAGTTAGATGACTAAAGGAATATGAAGTGTGTATGTCTAAGCCGCTATGAAGATAGTACGTGGTTGGGTAAGCATAGTCTTTTCCAGGGTATAGAGTAAGGTATAGCAAGAGTGTCAGTTAGGCTATAGTCTATTTCAAGATAGTGACAGATATGGGGGTGATACGAAGATAGTTTATGAAGCACGTGTGTGTGTGTGTGTGAATGAACGTGTGAGTTATTTGTATCAGCCAGGTTACGTGACGTTTCTCATTGATCCAATATGTTGTGTGTTTAGCAAGTGTTACGTTGGGACTTTTGTCTATTCAGAGTTCTTGTAACGAGAGTGGAAAGACGGACGCCGAGACGTCGAGTCGCAGGTGGGACCTACGTGAGGTCATCCCTCCAGCTCTTCTGAGAGTGAGTCTGACTGGGGACCAAGACACCCAAGTCCAAGTGAGAACTGAGTACCGTACGAGAACGAGGACGTCCGTGCCCAAAGAGAGGACGGCGACAAGCGTACGACGAAGGACTTTCACGCCTAGACGTGAGAAGGACCAACGTAACCAGACAACAACATCAAACAGGTTGGAGGCAATGTGAGACTAAGACCTAACCTGGCAAAGATATTGTGATACGTGTGTGGTGTGATAATAGAACAGTGTATATAGTTGATAATTATTTAAGTCGTTCTTTCATTTATAGTGTATAAAGGTTACTTTAGAAAGGGAGCCCGTGTGTTGTGTTTTACCGCATGAATGCGCCCGTCTGAGTCAGTGGCGGTGTATGCGTCTGTTGCGTGAGAGTCTGTGCGTACGACTGTGGGCAAGTCTGCGTGCGTTACATTCCTGTAGGATGTCAGTGTTGTTATTCCTGCAGGATGTCAGAGTGTTCTTATTCCTGTAGGATGTCAGAGTGTAGTTATTCCTGCAGGATGTCAGAGTGTTCTTATTCCTGTAGGATGTCAGAGTGTTGTTATTCCTGCAGGATGTCAGAGTGTTGTTGTTATTCCTGCAGGATGTCAGAGTGTTGTTGTTATTCCTGCAGGATGTCAGAGTGTTGTTATTCCTGCAGGATGTCAGAGTGTTGTTATTCCTGCATGATGTCAGAGTGTTGTTATTACTGCAGGATGTCAGAGTGTTCTTATTCCTGTAGGATGTCAGAGTGTTGTTATTCCTGCAGGATGTCAGAGTGTTGTTATTCCTGCAGGATGTCAGAGTGTTGTTATTCCTGCAGGATGTCAGAGTGTTGTTATTCCTGCAGGATGTCAGAGTGTTGTTATTCCTGCAGGATGTCAGAGTTGTTATTCCTGCAGGATGTCAGAGTGTTGTTATTCCTGCAGGATGTCAGAGTGTTGTTATTCCTGCAGGATGTCAGAGTGTTGTTATTCCTGCAGGATGTCAGATTGATTGATTGATTGTACATTGCTTAACGTCCCGACAGCAACAAGGCTTTCTCAGGACGTGCCTGCACTGCTTGTGAAAAAAAAACAACTAAACAGAACATTGAATGTATGTCGCCAGCCGGTCAAATACATTAAATAAACCTAACACATGGGGCCTAAATAAAGCTAAGACCATTTAGCAACACACATCCAATATCAAGAGCTACAGGCAGTGCAGACAGTAGGGAGAGTGTTAAAAAGGCAAATACAGGTGAATGGACAAAGGGTAGACAGAAACACATGCCCCAGAATAGAGAGAAAAACCCACCCTGTGGGGCTGACCAGGGTGACCCTGGGAACTAAAAAGTACCTAACCCCACCCAAGTCCCCCAGGGCAGACCCGGGTGGGGGAGGATGTCAGAGTGTTGTTATTCCTGCAGGATGTCAGAGTGTTGTTATTCCTGCAGGATGTCAGAGTGTTGTTATTCCTGCAGGATGTCAGAGTGTTGTTATTCCTGCAGGATGTCAGAGTGTTGTTATTCCTGCAGGATGTCAGAGTGTTGTTATTCCTGCTGGATGTCAGAGTGTTGTTATTCCTGCTGGATGTCAGAGTGTTCTTATTCCTGCAGGTATCATCGCGACAAAACCGCTACAGCCAAAGGGTTAAACTAGTGAGCATGTGAGCCGATTCTCATGTCTAAAAGAATGGAATTAGAAAAAATATTTTAATCGTTCGAGAAGTACCACATACGGATACGTGGCGTAAAGCCGCGTATCCGGATGAGGCACGTCTCGAATGAGTCACTCAAAATACAAAAATACTGTACAAACCACATAAAGGTCAAACTACAGTCCACACTGGTTGTCTCACTCGACTCGCTACCGCTGACCGCGGTACAGTATCGAGAAGGACATCCAGTGTCGCCACAATCACGGAAGTACGAATAAAGTGTGGCTGTAACCGATTTGAGCTCTTAACTCATTCAGCCCGACGCACGTATTTCCCAAATTTTGGAGGCGTCATCTAATGACTATGCACCAGTTGCAGGAGATGGATCGACTATGATAATTCAAGGGCAGTGCCAGATTAGCTTGGCGCCGACAAGTGATCTGCCACTACCCTTGAATTATCATGGTCGACCCATCTCCTGAAACTGGTGCGTCAGGGCTAAATGGGATAATAGTTATAAATACAAAAACACACGTGTAGTGTGTACTTTTTTTTCAAGATATCTTATGCACCCCGCACCGTCTGCTCGAGCACTCATCAGATATACCTACTCGGGGATAACCCTGGACGTCCTCTTCATTTTTTATTTATTATTTTATTTTATTTATTTTTCTCATTTTTTTAAATTATGTATTTTATTTTTTTTTTTTAGGGGGGGGGGGGGGGGGGGGGGCTCCAGAACAGAAGCGCTTGGTCTACGTGCTAACTTGGGGAGTGCGCCACAAGTACGCTTCTATTTAAATGAGGAGTAACTGAGCGTACTCCCCAAGAGCGAGTGGTCCTATCTGGGGAGCACTCCCGCAAACGGTACTGAAGTGTGCAGTAATATCACATCTCGGTTGTTGCTGAGGGTGACGCCAATGCATGCATAGTTGCATGAATGGCTTTGTTACGGTCCATGATGTTGGTGTTTTTGGTGACTTTACAGTTTTGACCCTGGTGCTGGTGGTGGTGGCGGTGTAGGTGGTTGTGTCTCTGCTGAACATCATGGTAAGTGTGCAAACATTTAAAAATGTTGGTGGAGAGGTAACGGCACAAAGGGTTCTCACTGATCGATCATACGCGCATCTTCTCAAAGTCGCTCGGTCGCCAGTCATATAAACCTGCAAACGACATATAAAAACAGGTATTAAAGCGACCTGCTTCTTGCAGTAAATGGTGAACCCTTTGGCTGTCGGCAGCGGCTTTTGTAGCGATGATTCCTGCAGGACAAATACCACTACAGACAGCCAAAAAGGTTAACTCATTCAGCTCCGACACGCCACTGCAAGACATGGATCGAGCGTGATAGTTCAAGGTTTGTGACAGAATAGCTTGGCGCCCATAGGCGAGAAGCTATTCTAGCAGAACCCTTGAACTATGACGCTCGATCCGTTTCCAGAAGAGTAATAATACAGTCTTCAGAGGGCAACTTCAAAATCTGAGGATTTCGGTCGTGGAGCAGAATGTGTCGATAGTTCGCAATATCTCCCTCATAAATATTCTTCGCATGTCTCACGATATTGCTGGACACAAGGTTGATTGATTGATTGTACATTGCTTAACGTCCCGACAGCAACAAGGCTTTCTCAGGACGTGCCTGCACTGCTTGTGAAAAAAAACTAAACAGAAAATTGAATGTATGTCGCCAGCCGGTCAAATACGTTAAATAAACCTACAACATGGGGCCTAAATAAAGCTAAGACCATTTAGCAACACACATCCAATATCAAGAGCTACAGGCAGTGCAGACAGTAGGGAGAGTTTTAAAAAGGCAAATACAGGTGAATGGACAAAGGGTAGACAGAAACACATGCCCCAGAATAGAGAGAAAAACCCACCCTGTGGGGCTGACCAGGGTGACCCTGGGAGCCAACTTAAACTATGAAGTTTGAGTATCGTGAAATGAAAGACTTTTTTGCTCGTGTACCCATTTGTACTGACGTATGTCCCCGAGTGCACACATGGGGCAAGTAGAAACCTATGTTATTATATTATATTGCGCAGCATTTTGCTTGATATAGTGCCGACAACAGATGTGACTACGAGACCCGAATCAAAATGTCCCGAGTCGTACGAGGACCCGGCGATTTTGATCGGGTCAAGTAATCACATCTGTCTGTTTTCGGCACTATATCAAGCAAATTGCTGCTCAATATATTTATGTACCCAGTCCAAAACAAAACTTTACCTGCGCTTTGTGCCGGCCCTCCACTCTGTGCGACCATTTTAGGTATGCATACCGAGACTATCCTCATGCAGACCGAAAAAAAAAAAAAAACATGCATATTCGCAAAATGATTTTAATTCAGTTTAATTCGTAAGCAAAGTTTAGCAATGAAACACCCATAGCGGCAATGTCGATTATAACTTCAAAAAGAAACAAAAAAATAGTAGCGAACAAACAAGAAAACATGACTTCACTTTAGGTACTATGTGAAACAGACGACAGTTTTGTTGACGCAAGGGAGCTAACTGTGTTAAGTGATTTTGAGCGTTTGGATGTTCCGTCTACCTCCTACGCTAATACAGTTTCGGTGTTGTTGTTTTTTAAGCTTGTAATGTTCTATTTTGTGACTCTAGTTTGTGTTACATATCTAAAACATATACTCATAGACAAGGGCATACTATTGACTGGATCCTTCATAGATGTGACGATGATATCTTGTGCTCAGCACAGGTTTCTGATGCAATATGTTCAGACCATTACTGTGTGATCAGTCATTTGAGGGCCATAGTCCCACCTCCAGTGCCTATGCTTACCATAGTGCGCAATGTTCGTGCCATTGACAGACTAGCCTTCAAGGCTGACCTCGTTCAGTCACTGTCTCACCATCCTAGTCCTAGTGCCGAGGAGTTTGATTCATGTTTACGCACTGTCTTAGACAATATGCACCATCTTCAAAGCGTAAAAAGTCAGCTCATAGAATCAGCCCGTGGTATAGGTTTGTGAGCAAAGAGCTGCGTTCGGCTAAGCAGATGCGGCGCCAGGCTGAGAGAATGTGGTGCTCAACTAGGTTGACTGTTCACAAGCAGATATACACATGTTCTAAGAAGCATGTAAATGAGATTGTTCATGGAGCAAAATCTTCGTTTTACAACAGGAAGATCAGTGAGTGCACAACAAGCAAAGAATTGTATAATGTGACCAATAAGCTTATGGTGAAGAAGACTCCATCACCTCTTCCCACTACATTTCCCCCGTGCCAGCTGCCTCAGCTTTTTGCAGATTACTGCGTTGATAAGGTCCGTGAAATTCGTGATTCTCTGGATCTCATGCCCACTTCAGTTTTGTTCACCGAAAAACGCTTTAGTGGAGAACCTCTCTCAGCCTTCGAACCTGTGCTAGAGGATGAGGTCAGAAAAGTGATCACAAACACTGCCCCAAAAACTTGTGAGTTAGACCCCATACCCACTCCCTTGTTGTACGAGTGCCTGGATGAAGTGTTGCCTGCCATTACACAAGTCATCAACAATTCTCTCTCCACTGGTATTTTTCCTGAAAGCTTCAAGACTGCACTTGTAAAACCCCTATTGAAGAAAACATCTTTAGACCCAAATGTACTGAAAAACTATCGCCCAGTTTCCAATCTTACATTTCTATCAAAGATTCTTGAGAAAATTGTCCTTGTTCAAACTTTAAAGCATGTCAACTCTAATAGTCTGTTCAGTGTATTCCAGTCTGCATATCGTCCCCATCGTAGCACTGAAACAGCTTTGCTGAAGATATTTAATGACCTGCTTTGTGCTTTGGACGAGCATAAGATCACAGTCCTTGCTTTGCTGGACCTGTCCAGTGCGTTCGACACTATTGACCATGAAATTTTGCTGTGCCGTCTTCAATCTGTATTTGGCATTGAAGGCACAGTCTTGGCATGGTTTAGTTCATACCTGACTGAACGATCCCAGATTGTTTCTGTCGACGGCTGTCGTTCTGAGCCATCACCTCTTCGGTTTGGTGTACCCCAGGGCTCGGTCCTAGGACCTGTATTGTTCTTACTGTATGTTCAGCCCCTGTCCGACCTGATTTGTAGTCGCTCCATTTCCCATCATGCATTTGCAGATGATACGCAGATGTACAAAAGTGATACTGTCGAGCGAGCTGTGAATGCTGTCCAAAGTATAAGCCAGTGCATTGACCATGTCAAATCATGGATGACCACTAACAAACTGATGTTAAATGATGGCAAAACTGAAGCAATGTTGGTAGCTAATCCAAGATTATCTTCGTCCCTGCCTTTACCGTCATCATTGTCTGTGGATGCAGCCCTGAAAGTCTAAAATTTTGCCCACCAGCCTTTGGCTAGTGACTTGCAAGTTTTACTAGCCAAACTGAAAATGTTACTAGCCAAAACTGAAAATTTTACTACTGAAAACAGCCCCCCAACTCAACAATATAATGCACCACAAGTGTTTGACGCCCAATGTTAGAGAGTGTTTTCTGCCCAGAGGCATTGAAAACAAATAATATTTGAACAGACAATCATAACCAAGTTAATGTTTATGTCCTGACTTCAGGCTTTTGATAGTATCAAGTGGAGAAATAACTGACAAAATCCCCATGTGAACTGTGGTGGGATTTTTTATTTATTTATATTTTGTATGTAGAGCTGGGCTTCTGTTTGCACAACAGGTTAAAGGGTCTGTAGACCCCCAGGTATAAATTTTAGAGGGTATACAGACCCCCAGACTAGCATTATAGAGGGTCCGCAGATTTATTTAAGAAAAACTGCATCATCTGTATGTTCCTTAAAATAAATTATCCACACCCGGGTCTGCCCTGGGGGACTTTGGTGGGATTAACTACATTTTAGTTCCCAGGGTACAGGGTGTGTTTTTTCTGGGGCATGTGTTTCTCTCTACCCTTGGTCCATTCACCTGTATTTCTCTTTTTAAAATTCTCCCAACTGTCTGCACTGCCTGTAGCTCTTGATATTGGATGTGTGTTGCTAAATGGTCTTAGCTTTATTTAGGCCCCATGGCGTAGGTTTATTTAACGTATTGGACCGGCTGGCGACATACATTCAATATTCTGTTTTTTTTTTTTTTTTCACAAGCAGTGCAGGCACGTCCTGAGAAAGCCTTGTTGCTGTCGGGACGATAAACAATGTACAATCAATCAATCATTAAAATAAATTATCTCATTTCGCTCTCTCCTCTTTAAATGTGTTGTGACAGTGTGTGTGTGTCCTTTCCATGATCTGATTCTTTAACTGGTGAGCTATCGCGCAAAAGCCTGTCTCCCTAGCTCTCTCACACACAGAAAAAAAGATCTCTATTTATTTATTTGTATGATCGTTTGATAATGTATTGTAACAGAGAATATAGCATTTTCTGCTGAATGCGGCAGTGACAACCGAAGTGTGACTTGTCTAAACTCTGTGTGTGTTTGTGTGTGTGTGTGTGCTGTGTGTGTGTGTGTGTGTGTGTGTGTAAACTGATGTACTTCAAAGTTAGTTTCAACCCGTTTAACCACTCAGAACTGAGACGTGTTTCTCCAATGTTTGCCTCAATAACTGTGTACCAGAAGATGGATCGACCACGATTTAAAAAAACTGACAAACTTATTTCTGTTCAAATTTCTGGACTTGCTTTTTGAGTTTGCCTCAGTGCACATTGCGCATGCCATTCGATGCCATGGAGCTTTAGCCATGGAAATACACTCAGCACAGCCATGGACTCTAAAAACTGTGTCGTAGCGGCGGTGCCACACACGGCCCAGGGGTAGCATTTCTGGTACTGTCGCTTGTCGATGGAGATGGCGATGTCGAAGTGCAACTTTCTTCTTAGCGATTATCAAGATCAGACGGTGCCGGATTAAAGAATCCGAAGCATTCCAGCTCTTCCTTTGCTTTTTCTCCGCCATGTACAACTTCGTTCTAGATCGAAAGCGAAACGCACGATGCCGTATCCCATAATAGTATGTACGGTGACGTCACAGCAAGTAACGCGTTCAACATGTAGCGCGCACTTTGTAATAACATGCTGACACCACACATATGTGACCCTCTCTCACGAAACCAGTCTTAACTCGCAGGGAGCCGATCAGCACTACACGCAATAATATGTGGTGGGGGTCAATCTGGGTCATTTTCACTTTTTTGCAGAAATGTATTCTACATACACCAAAGTATCGTATGGTTAAAATCTTTATCATAAAAAATGCCATTAAATAGGTTTAAAATGATTTTTAAAGTCTGCCCTTGGCCCCAATTATGCTGCACACAGAAACTTCCCAGGCTGTTTTCTCAAAATGGCCACGGCAGAGGCTTTAACAACTTTAAACACTAACAACTTCTACAATTTTTGCACTACAGCATACAGTCATATATCACAGTAATCAGCAAACATTGTAGTTTTCAGAAATGTATATATGTCAAAACATCCAAAATGCGAGTTAAGACTGATTTTGTGAGAGTTTGCCCGCCCTGTTACACTCGCACGGACGCCGGCGTCGGGTCGATTCTGAACGCAGCCGCGACTGAGCGAGCCGCTAAACGAACCAATTCGTCACTAAAAATAGAACGACTGTCACCGACCACTGTTGGTACGCACAGTTCAAGTGACGTGTTCAGCTACTGCCGCAAAGTGATGTAGGCGACTCGCGGTGCGGTCAGGTCACGCGCCGGCGTACCTGATGTTCGGCTGGCGGTTAGCCGTTGGATTGAAAAACGCACTGACGAGCGCACTCGCATTTGGCGAGTGAGTATTTTTTTTTTACTCGCCAAATAAAAAATTCACTCGCCATGGCGAGTAAATTACTCGCCATTTTCAGGGCTGGGATGGAACACTCATTGGCTTCTCTGCGAGTGTGAGAAACCTGGGTGTTACACTTGACAGCGAGTTATCTGTCACAGCATGTCAGTGCCGGCAGTGTGTAGATCCGCTTATCTGGAACTTCGTCGTATTTGTTCAGTTCGTCACCTGCTGACCATGGAAGCCACTAAAACACTAGTTTGTGCATTTGTGCTGTCCAAGCTAGATTATTGTAACTCTTTGCTTTGTGGCTGCCCTCAGTATCTCATTGATCGCCTCCAAAAAATTCAGAACAATGCAGCCCGGCTTGTTGTGAGAGTCCGTAAGACTGAGCATGTCACACCCATCTTGAAGTCCCTTCACTGGCTACCTGTGTCCTCACGTATTCAATACAAAGTTATGTCAATCTGTTTTAACTGCCTTTCAGGCACCAGCCCAGAATACTTGTCCTCTTTGCTGCATGTGTATACACCCTCTCGTGAGCTCCGCTCCTCTTCTGATAAACGGAATTTGTGTGTACCTTCTGTCCAAACTAAAACATTTGGTCAGCGCACTTTTGTTTATCAAGCCCCAGTGTTATGGAATACACTTCCTCTTGAGGTCAGAAACAGTGAGTCTGTCTCCGACTTCAAGAGGTCGTTGAAAACTCACCTCTTCAAGCTTTACTTTGAATAACTGCCAGTGTTTGATGCCTTAGTTGTAGTTCTGCAATCCTCCTTGTTTAGACTGAATGTTAATTAGAATATAAATTATTATGTATGTATTGTTGTTTAGTTTATTGTAAAAGTGGTGTGTTTGGGCATTGTGCTTTGTTTGTTATGTGCATATGTCATTGTATTTTTATTTTTGTGTACAGATTGTAAAGCGCTTAGAGCTTTTGAGTAAGATTAAGCGCTATATAAATACTCATTATTACTATTATTATTAAAACATTTAAGGTTTCAAGTTATAGGTTAGTGTCTTTAGCTTTTTGTACTTTTTTACGGGTTTTCACGTTCAATGCGAGTGTCGAAGCACACGATGCCAGCGATGATTGATTGATTGTACATTGCTTAACGTCCCGACAGCAACAAGGCTTTCTCAGGACGTGCCTGCACTGCTTGTGAAAAAAATAAATAAACAAACAGAATATTGAATGTATGTCGCCAGCTGGTCCAATACGTTAAATAAACCTACCATATGGGGCCTAAATAAAGCTAAGACCATTTAGCAACACACATCCAATATCAAGAGCTACAGGCAGCGCAGACAGTAGGGAGAGTTTAAAATAGGAAAATACAGGTGAATGGACCAAGGGTAGACATACACGGACGAAAAAGTATCTTCGGCATTGGTGAAGAACGGCAAGTTTAAAATTAATAAAAGTGTTAACTGTTTCATAGTTGAAAATGATGCATTAGTGTTGCAGCAGAACAGTATTGTGTTTTATGTCGTAAGACCCTGGCTCGAGAATCCATCAACAACTTTGCCAGGGCCGCAAGGTTTTTCGGGAAGAAAAGTATATCGAGCAAGCTGATGAAGGAATTAATTTGCTTGTTATGCAGTTTATCAGTACATGTGTGAAAGAAGGGGAAAACTATGGAGTGGGTACATATATGCCTATTCACATGATTGTCAAATGAAGGGTAGAAAAGTCTCAGTTAATGCACGACGGCAATGATGGTGTATACCGCAAAATTTAGCAAATAAAGCTCGCACTGGAGCAGATCGATTTAAAACTTTCGATTTACACATGAAATTTCGGATACAAATAACAAAATACCACGGTACCCAAACTGTTTTGTTGTTATATTCGACTTGGTTATAAACGAAGTAATTTAGGCGTGTTCTTTTTTTTTTTTTTTTAAAGAAAAAAAAAAAAATCTGAAATTACGTTTAGATTCGAAGTTTTATACACGTGTCCCTTGTCAGTTATTTCACTGCCGAGAGAAAACAAAAACCCACCAAACTGCAAAATGCTTAGATCCTCATGAGCCTCCGCAATTGCGGGGGCTCATGAGGATCTAAGCCTCTTGCTGGGCCCATTCTGTATCCGTGCTCCTTTCATGGGTGGAATTCTTTGTCACTGACAAAAGTTTCAGAAACGCAATCTGCCACGTGCCCACTGGCAGGGAAGTAGCTAAAAGCAACGTTGACTGCTTCTGTAATTTGCTGGTCTGCTGTGATTTTGGACCTTACGGCCTCTGGCCGTATGGTGCAAAATCAAAGATCAGCACATAATTATTTATTAATTCATTCAGCCCTACGTGGGTCGTGTTTCCCAAAATTTGGAGGCGTCATCCAATGACTATGCACCAGTTGCAGGAGATGGATCGACCATGATAATTCAAGGGCAGTGCCAGATTAGCTTGGCGTCGACAGGCGCCAAGCTAATCTGGCACTACCCTTGAACTATCATGGTCGACCCATTTCCTGCTGTAGTGCGTCAGGGTTGAATTGGTTAACGGTGTTTATTAATGCACGTGTATATCTTATGTTTATATACTGATCAACAAAAGAAACGCGAAGTAGCCCCTTCAAATCAGATTTAATCCAACATTTGAAAGTCGATTTTGAACACACCATACAACGGATGTTATCGACATTTTAGGAATGAAATCATGCACACCAGCGTAATCAGTGTGAAAGTTTATTCTGTATTTAGAGCAAGCATGGCACAGCACAAAGTCAATATGGCGTGTGACCCTCATTGGCGTTGATGACAGCTTGGTAGCGTCGGCGCATAGAGTGCATCAGGCGGACAGCTGCCCTGGGGATGTCCTTCCAGGCCTGGACAATGGTATTCTCCAGTTCTGCGGCTGTCGTTGGTCTGGGGCATACAGCGTTGACCTCCCTTTGCAGTTGGTCCCAGAGATGTTCGAAAGGGATTGAGGTCCGGGCTGAGGGCAGGCCAGGGCATGACTGGGATGTTGTGCTGTTGCAAGAAGTGCTGGGTGACACGTGCAGTGTGTGTACGCACACTATCTTGCTGCAAGATGAAGTTTCTCCGTCCCTGAGAGAATGGCAGGACATGGGTGTAGTACTTGGTCAATGTATCGCTGAGCTGTGGTGCCATTTCCGCGACCTGGTACGAGTCCACGTAAGACCACAGGTCCTGTTGTCTGGTTCAGGACAATCCCACCCCAAATCATCACGCTTGGCCCGCCCCAGGCATTGTTCTCTAGCTCACAGCCATCAGCATAGCGTTCACCCCTTCTCCGCCACACTCTTATGCGCCCATCTGCATGGCTGAGCCTGTAGCGGCTGTCATCCGTGAACAGGACGTTCTGCCACTGTCGCCAGGTCCAGTCGACATGAGGCTGTGACCACTGTAGGCGTGCACGGCGATGATGGTCAGGGTAAGAACAGGTCCACGGGCTGGACGGCGGTTGTGCAGATTATACTCCTCTAGCCGTCGCCGCACTGTCTGGCCACTGATGGGTGCCTGGTGGTTGCCGATAACTTTTCTTGTTGTTTCCTCGGCCGGCTCAGTGAACGCGATTTCGCACGTGAACCCGGAAAATGTGACGGTCTTGCCGAGGAGTTGTCACACGTGGTTGTCCGCTTCGGGGAGCGTCAGCAGAAGACCCGTTGGCATGATAGCGTTGTTGCAGCCTGTAAATGGTCGAAATGTGACATCTAAAGGCCACTGCCACAGCTTGTGGATCTTCTCCGGCTTTCAAACGCCCAAGTGCTCGTTCTCGTTGGGGAACACTAAGTCTTGGCATGGTTGATGTGGCAACGGCAGAGGTGACAGAAGACAGAAGTTACCTGATTTTGTATTGCCTTGCACTGTTGAACACAGTTCATGACCCACCATCACTCTGCAGTGTATGCACGTGTGTGGAAAGCATACGCCGTGTGTCCTAACCAATATGGGTGCCTCGTGCACAGGGAGGGTAACACGGTTACTACAGTACGGTGACTGCATGCTTACATGTTGTTGCTCGTACACTGGCTATCAAAAATAGTGTAACTTGTATTTTCGTGGATTTATCATACAAATACAACATAATTATACTCGAATTTCGCGTTTCTTTTGTTGATCAGTATAAATACGAAATACCAACAGACACATTTACACCGGAGGGTCACGATGACTTTTCTTGCACGTTGGAATCCCCAGTCGCGCTGTTCTTGGCTTCGGTAGTGCTGGTGGCAGTGCTTGATTCTTCCTCCTGCGACACTCGCTCCTCTTGGAGCCGAATGGGGGTGAAAGCCAAGGGCAGCAACTGCTCCACAGATTTGACTTCGAATTCACCGTCTGGCCTTGTCATGTAGACCGCCATGTCTAAACTGAACTGAAACACAGACACACACACCCGCGCGCGCGCACACACACACACACACACACACACACACACACACACACACACACACACACACACACACACACACACACACAAATAAGTAGGCCGCACCTTTACAGAGCGCATGCTAGTATGTCTAGTCTGAATTATCCCTAATATCATTAGGCCGCCATCAAACCATGCATTAATCCCAAAGTGCAAGCATCCATCGGTACTGTAAAGCTCATGGTGATTAGGACTGTCACATTTAAGCTGAACTGGTTGTCCCAGGCAGACAATGAGACACAGACAAAGTGAACTATGTCTATGCTCAAAGTTACTTGTACTCGGCAAACACTGCTTGCTGCTAAGCAGATATGGGAATTAGAAAAGTGAAAAAAGTCTGAAACTAGGGGGATCCGTGGGCATGCCCCCCTGGGAAATTTTAAAATCTAGATTAAAATCTGTGCAATCTGGGAAGCGAGCATGAAAAGAGTACGTTCAGTGTTGTATTGCCCGCTTGCACGGTAAAGCACCGACTGCGTTACAGCCACAATGGGTGACGGGTAACTCTATCGGGCGGCATATCACTTGAACGAATGCCTCGCAGTGTATAATGACCAATGCTCAGTTAGTTTTTGCACCCCAATTGTTTTTTTCGGCGGCTGAGCAATATCATTTCGGCGGAAATTTGCCTTTAGGCGGACAATTCCCATGCCTGGCTAAGAAATGTGTTTCGCGTCTGATACTCGCTTTCGTCAGCGACAAGATAGTAGCGTGCACCACCAGCATGCAGCTTTACAATGCACCCCCCCCCCCCCCCCCCCCAAAAAAAAAAAAAAAAAAAAAGACTGCTAGAAGGGATCCATCTCCACTTCCAACCATTTTCTCGCCAGCAGAGTTGCATGACCAGTTCTCTAATTTCTTCAATGAGAAAGTGCAGAACATTCGTGACAGACTTGAAGTCGGAGGACTTATCGTAAGTCTCCATCACAGTACCCTCTTCTGGTTGGCAGTGTCTCTCGTCCTTCAGCTGAAGCTGAAGAGACCCGCACAAACGACTTGCGGCTCAAGTTAGAGGCACGGCTCACGCTGAAAGATTTTGCTTCCGGCAATGTGTGGTAAGCACAAATTTGCCACCTGCCACATCGGCTTCGTGGCACATGTTTCAATCTGCACGCAATGTGTTCGTCCTTACTGACCTGCCATTACCATATATGGAACAGCTCTCACGCGCGCGGTTGAAATATTCCGGCGGCCCATATACATGGGAACTCTCGGACAAGGTTGATCAATTTACTCCGAGACGTGCCGCATACGGATACGCGGCTATTCGCAGCGTTTCCGCATGCGGCACGTCTCCAATGGGTTAACAGTCTCAAAGCCGTTGTTCCCGGCAGTTGAAGAAACGGAAAGTGACGCAAGGACACCGCTGATTGGCTGAGAGGCGGCAACATTGCACTAGCCTTACGGGCTACCACATTGAAGAAAATAGACTCCGATTGTATCGGGTGCCAAGTTGTGGCGGCAATATTGCTGGCGCCCCGCAATGTTGCAGCAACATTGCCGCCACAAAACTGCGCCCGGCAATAGATGTTTGTGGTAGCGTGTGTCCAGCCTCTTAGACTCAATCGCTACTACATTCCCAGTAAGCACAGGTCCTCGGACCCACGACGGCCGCAGTAGGCCCGCGCACGGCCGTGCGCGGGCCTACTGCGGCCGTTGTAGGTCCGAAGACGTTTTGCTATTGGGGTTGCTGTATGAGTGCTTAGATGTCCTTCTCCCAGTCCTGACCAAAGTTGTCAACGAGTCCCTGGAATCTGGTGTGGCCACACAAGGCAATTAGGTTACGCCCCCTTTTCACACACTGTTATCTGTTAGCCTCTTGCAGCATAAAACTATGAACGAAGAACTTTTCTGCCAAAACAAAAAATCCACGCGGAGTACATCACAGGAGAAGCTATTTCAGCAATTCTTAAAAAAATTAAGAGTTAGCATTTTTCACAACACTCAAATGCACTAAGTACCCCACGACAAAACTGTCGTCTGCAAGCCTGCATACAACCGTGCACATGCCCCAATTAGGCTCCCATGAACACACTAGGTCGACTAAAATTACCCAGATTTTGCTCTTTTTCACACCACCTGTCATGCCTTTTGTTGCTCAAAACGCCAAAAAAGGCACACAATTGAAGTTTTACACCCTAAAAAAATGGCAAAAAGGGAGGAAATTTTTTGAACTATTTCTGGCGGAAAAGTTACTACATGCACCGGAAGCAATTGCCCTGTGTGGCCTGTAATGAAACAAAAAAAATTGTCAGCTGCAATCAAAACTTTATCACTGATAACCGTACCCTATAAGAAGATACACTGCCAAGTTTCAGACATGAATGGCTGATGGTTTTAAAGCTGCACCAAAATTACTACCTGCACCCCTTGGTGCCCGGAGTACCATTCGCTCCTGTGGCTGACTGTTAGCACCACACATGTAAAGATCCAAAAAGAAAGACATGTTCAAGCTAGCAACCCTATATTTTGCAGACAAGCAGACACACGTTACGCATTCAAAACAACCAGCAAGTACAATTTTCAACAGTTGGTTATTTTTTGGCAATTTATTTGCTATACTACCCCCCCCCCCCCCCCCAAGCAGGAACCATTTTGACAGTTTTTTCAACTTTGAACCCAACTGGACAACATAGAAAAGCCCTTGCACTGTTTAAAAAAATTCAGCAAACTGCCTAACCACAACTAGTCTGCATGAGGTGTCATTTCTTTTATTCTCTCCTTCCAGCTTTAAACAAGGCTTAAGATACTGAAGGCAACTGAAGCTATGTTTCGCACTTTTTCTGAAAATGAATCACCAGCCAACATGCTTTTTCTTGCAAACAGCTACAAATCCTTGTACCAGCCAACTCAAGGGACCAAGGTGCTTCTCTGACTTTGACTACTTTGCATGGCAAAGCAGCAGAATGCTTTAAATAGTGTAAAATACTTGAAAAAGTAGCAAAAATTTCACGTGAACGCGTGCGTTCATTCGGGAGAGGGGGGGGGGGAGGTGTGCATGTTAATGCTTTGGGTTAGTATTATTAGGGTAAGCATAGTAGAGTTAGGATTAGGGTTAACATAGTTTTGGGATCTGAGTTAGCATAGTAACGTTAGGCTTACCATGGCTGAGGGTTGGGGGTGAGGGATATTTGGGGGGGGGGGGGCACGGGGGCAAGAAGGTGGTGTTTGGGGTGGGTGGTGGGTGGGTGGAAATGTGTGGCATGGATTTTTAGGCATAATAGATATGCTCAGGATACAGCAGGATGATTTGTGTTTAAAAAATTTGACGGGATTTCTCACAAACTAACTTCTCGATAATATTTATGACAACCGTGCCTTTTCACCGCACCACACCATCTAAACCGACTTCAGAAACCAGTCAAAACAACATGTGTTGGTGTCACCACACTGAGGTTTGCAGTTTACAGCATGTTTTCACTAAGATGACCCTCACAAAGCCCAAAATACACTGTGCAGGATAAACGGGTATTTTGAATGCAGTCAAAACAAAAGCAAAAAATTCGGCCAACCGACAAAAATCAAATTTAACTAAATTTCATCTAGATGACACTGTAATGACTGTTACCTTGTCAGAAGGGTTTTTGAATGACTACTATGACAGAAAATGTGACCTGGGATTGTTCCTATGTGTTTTCTAGTCTTTTCTTTCCCCTTCGCACAAATATGCACCATTTTGCCTCTATAATCCTTATACAGCTAAATAAAGCTATCTGTATGGCATCAAAAGTGCCAACATGGCCTAAAAACACCTGATATCAGCATAAAAAGCAAAAAATGTCGATTTTTTGGCACAATCTCCTTCCAAACGCCAATAGTAGAAAAATTCACTCTGCCTTTACAGGCCACACAGGGCAATTAGGTTAGGCCCCCTTTTCACACACTGTTATCTGTTAGCCTCTAGCAGCATAAAACTATGAACGAAGAACTTTTCTGCCAAAACAAAAAATCCACGCGGAGTACATCACAGGAGAAGCTATTTCAGCAATTCTTAAAAAAATTAAGAGTTAGCATTTTTCACAACACTCAAATGCACTAAGTACCCCATGACAAAACTGTCGTCTGCAAGCCTGCATACAACCGTGCACATGCCCCAATTAGGCTCCCATGAACACACTAGGTCGACTAAAATTACCCAGATTTTGCTCTTTTTCACACCACCTGTCATGCCTTTTGTTGCTCAAAACGCCAAAAAAAAGGCACACAATTGAAGTTGAAAAAATGGCAAAAAGGGAGGAAATGTTTTGAACTATTTCTGGCGGAAAAGTTACTACATGCACCGGAAGCAATTGCCCTGTGTGGCCTGTGCTTCCATTAGATTTTAAGTCCGCCATTGTCAAACCGTGACTAAAAAAAAATCACCCTCTCCTGATCCCAACAATCGACAGAATTACCGCTTTGTCTCCAACCTTTCGTTTCTCTCAAAGATCATCGAGAAGATTGTTTTGTCACAACTTCTTTTACCATGTGAACTTGTACCGCTTTCTTAGTCTTAATCATTCTGCTTACCGTGCAGGTCATTCCACTGAAACTGCCCTAGCAAAAATTCTAAGTGGCCTCCTGGAGGCTTTCGATGGTGGGAGAGTGCCTGTACTTGCACATCTAAACTTATCTGCACAGTGTTTCCTCGCGCTGGGACCATATGGCGTTGAGGCGCGTCCCCTGGGTGGTGGATAGGGGGTCCCTCGCGAGAGGGGTGCACCGAATGAAATAAGGTACCGTGAACCAACATGGTCTAAGGGAAGGTGACCCCGACAGAAAACCCCTGGTCCTCCTAGTAAGGGGCGGTCCTGTGGCTTCCGAAGACTTCCGGCTTTCACCACACGTCATAAATCTTCTGGTAGAAGAACCTTCCTCCTCCAGGAAAGAAATTGCTGTTTGTCTTTTTATCGGCGTTTTTGTAGCTATTTCTTTATTTGCAGGGTGGTGAAGCTACCCCCACGCCCAACCCGAGCCGCCTCTCTCTATCCAGGGACACAACCATGGGCACATGGAATGTTAAGACCATGTACCAGAGCGGCAAGGCCGCCCAGATAGCAGCGGAAATGCAAAAGTACAACCTTTCCCTGCTAGGTATAAGTGAAACCAGATGGACGCAGTCTGGCCAGAAAAGGCTGTTAAGTGGGGAGATGATTCTGTATTCAGGTCATGAAGAGGAGAATGCCCCCCATACAGAAGGAGTAGCATTCATGCTGTCACCAGTGGCACAGAGAGAGCTGATGGGCTGGGAACCTCTTAAGCCAAGAATTATCACAGCAGCCTTTAGAACCAAGAAAAAGATCAAGCTGAACCTCATCCAGTGTTATGCGCCCACTAATGACAGTGACGAGGAAGAGAAACAAGAGTTCAGTGGACAAATGTGCGGAGCGAGACATCACCATCGTCATGGGCGATTTCAATGCCAAAATAGGGGAGGACAACACCGGATACGAAGAGGTGATGGGTAGACAGGGACTAGGGGAGATGAGTAAGAACGGGGAGAGGTTTGTAGACGTTTGTGCTCTAAACAGACTTGTCATTGGAGGCAGCGTCTTCCCACACAGAAGAATACACAAAGCAACTTGGGTCTCACCTGACCATACTACAGAGAACCAAATAGACCATATCTGCATTAGCAAGAAATTTAGAACATCCCTTCAAGATGTTCGAGTGAGGAGGGGAGCAGATGTCGCCTCAGACCACCATCTGCTTACCTTAAGAATAAAGCTCAAGTTAAAGAAAAACCGTACAGAGACAACAAGAAGACAGCGCTATAATATAGCACTCCTGAGAGAGACTGGAGTGAGAGAAGAGTTCAAACTGGTGCTGTCCAACAGGTTTCAAGCGCTACAGGAGCTAGTAAATGAAGAGGAGGCGGTCACCACAGAGCAGCAGTGGAAGGCAGTTAGAGAGGCGCTGAACTCAACCTGCAAAGACACTGTAGGGTTCAGGAAACACCATCACAAGGACTGGCTGTCGGCACAGACCTTGACGAAGATAGAAGTGAGGAAGCAGAAGAAAGCAGTTGTCAAAAACAGTCGCACGAGAGCAGCCAAAGCAAGGGCACAGGAGGAATACTCGGAAGCCAACCGCGAGGTGAAGAGGAGTATCAGGGCAGACAAGAGGGCCTACACAGACAGCCTGGCAGCAGAGGCAGAAAAGGCAGCAGGCAGCGGCAACATGAAACAGCTCTACGATATTACCAGAAGATTGTCGGGCAAGTATGGCCATACAGAAAGACCCGTAAAAGACAAAGAAGGCAAGCCTATTGCAGACAGAGCAGACCGACTCGACAGATTGACCGAGTATTTTGAAGAGTTACTGAACAGACCCAGCCCACCCAACCCCCCAGACATCCAACCAGCAGAGACCGGCCTACCCATCAGCTGTGACAGACCCAGCCGGGAAGAGATCAGAAGAGCAGTGGCATTTTTGAAGAACGGCAAAGCAGTAGGGCCAGATGGCATCCCAGCGGAGTCTCTGAAAGCAGACCTAGAGACAACAGTAGAGCTGCTGTACCCACTGTTTGGAAAGATCTGGAAAGAGGAAGTGATGCCGGCTGACTGGAAGGAGGGGTACCTAATCAAGCTTCCCAAGAAAGGCGACCTCAGCAAGTGTTCCATCTACAGAGGAATCACCTTGCTGTCAGTACCAGGAAAGGTCGATCTTCAACAGGATCATCCTGGAGAGAATGAAGAGCTCCGTTGACCCCCAGCTGAGAGACCAGCAAGCAGGATTCAGGAAAAACCGATCATGTACAGACCAGATCGCCACTCTCCGCTCTCAAGTGTTGCTCTCTGGATCCTCTTCCAGCTAGCCTTTCAAATCATGTAAAGCTGACTTGATTCCAGTCATCATCAGAATCATGAATGTGTCACTACAGACTGGTGTAGTGCCTGAATATTTCAAACAAGCAGTTGTGACACCTTTGCTGAAGAAACCTGGTCTCAACAAAGAATGTTTTAATAACTATCGGCCCATCTCCAATCTCCCTTTCTTATCAAAGCTATTAGAACGCATTGTTCTGTCTCAGCTCCAAAACCATCTCATTTCCAACAACCTCCTAGAAACGTTTCAGTCAGCTTACAGAAAACAGCACAGTACAGAAACTGCTCTCCTGCATGTTACAAACAGCCTTCTGTGCAATGCTGACAACAAGCTGGTTTCCATTCTTTGCCTCCTTGACCTCTCGGCGCCATTTGATACGATTGACCATACTGTGCTCCTAGAGAGACTTAACACAGCCTATGGCATCTCTGGCAAAACACTTAGCTGGTTTTCCTCGTATCTGCGTGGGCGTACTCAGAAGGTTGTTGTCAATCAATCAGAGTCGCAGCCCCTCATGCTGAGATTCGGTGTCCCCCAAGGATCTGTCCTTGGGCCCGTCCTTTTCAGCCTTTACACCCAATCCCTGTCTGACGTCATCACCCGACATGCCTGTGAATTTCACAAGTATGCCGACGACACCCAGCTCCACAAAGGTGCTTCTCCATCTAATTTTCCTGCTCTTGTGAAAGAGATTGAACTTTGTATTTCCTCTGTGAAAAAATGGATGCTGTGCAACAAACTGAAGCTGAACGACGGCAAGACTGAATCACTTTGCGCTGGTTCTGACCACTCCCTTAGTCAGGTCCCACCACGGGCGTCCCTCTTGGTTGGCGACAGTGAAATAACCTTTAGCCAGTCTGTACGTAATCTGGGAGTTCAGTTCGACTGCAGTATGTCCATGCACCATCACATTACAAATGTGTGCAGGACGGCGAACTTCCAGCTGCGAAGAATCAGCTCCATTAGACCATTCATCACCCGGTCCGCTACTGTTCAACTTATTTGCTCCCTTGTCCTTAGCCGCTTAGACTATTGTAACTCCCTCCTGGCAGGTGTCCCCCAGAAAGAACTCTCTCGTCTGCAGACAGTCCTCAACAATGATGGACCATGTAACCCCCCTACTTCAGGAATTGCACTGGCTACCCATTCAGTTTAGAGTCGAGTACAAGATTGCGGTCCTGGCTTTTCGCTGCTTTGATGGATCCCTACCGCCATACCTCACATCCCTCCTCAACATCTATCAGCCCTCCCGTTCCCTTCGTTCCTGCTCTGAGAAGCGTTTCCGTGTCCCCAGCTTTTCCTCTAAGCGGTTTGGCTGCCGGACATTCCAGTATCAAGCCCCTGTTGTCTGGAACTCACTTCCCCTACACCTCCGGAATGCTGAAAACATTGACGTCTTTAAGACCCAACTTAAAACCTACTTCTTTCAGCTTGCATACCATTAATCCACAGATTGTGTGTGCGTGATGTTGGTTTGGTCTGCATACATATGGTTTTGTTATGTGTGTTTTAGTTGTATGTGCGTGCGTAGATTAGAAGTGCATAGATTAGACTTTTTTAAAGGTAGTGAGATTCTCCATATATACATTTTTTTTTTTGTAACGCGCTTAGAGCCCACTGCTCCTGGGGATTCAGCGCGATATAAATGCTCTTTATTATTATTATTATTATCATCGTGGAACAGTCTCTGGAGTGGAGCTCCCCGCCGTATGTCAACTTTGTGGATTACGAGAAAGCATTTGACAGCGTGGACCGAGAGACTCTGTGGAAACTCCTACGATACTACGGTGTACCCACAAAGCTCGTCCGCCTGATCAAGAGTAGCTACGATGGCATGACATGTCGCGTGATCCACGAAAGGCAGTTCACCAGGGAGCTCCAGGTCAGAACCGGTGTCAGGCAGGGGTGTTTGCTGTCTCCGTTCCTCTTCCTACTGACCATAGACTGGGTCATGAAGAGGACCACAGAGCACAGACGAAGTGGAATACAGTGGACACTGTGGACACAGCTTGACGACCTCGATTTTGCAGACGACTTGGCTTTACTGTCCCACACTCATCAACAAATGCAGGACAAGACCTCGAGGCTTGCCGACATCTCGTCCCAAGTGGGCCTCACCATCCACAAACAGAAGACAAAGACAATGAGGCTGAACGCAACCAGGGAAGAACCAGTCTTGCTTCCTGGCACCCCGTTGGAGGAGGTGGAGTCCTTCACCTATCTCGGGAGCATCATAGACAAAAAAAGGCGACACTGATGCAGATGTCAGAGCACGAATCGGTAAAGCCAGAGCAGCCTTTCTCCAGTTGAAAAAAGTGTGGAGTTCCAGAGAGCTGTCACAACACACCAAAGTCCGGATTTTCAACTCCAACGTAAAAGCAGTTCTCCTATATGGAGCAGAGACTTGGAGATTGACAAAAACCACAGTCAACAGAGTACAGATCTTCATAAACAGTTGCCTTAGAAGAATTTTGAAAATCCACTGGCCAGAGAAGATCAGCAACGTCAGACTCTGGGAGAGAACAGAGCAGATAACAGCATAGAATGAAATTGGGCGAAGAAGATGGGGATGGATTGGTCACAGTCTGAGAAAGCCAGCTTCCAGTATCACTAGGCAGGCATTGTCAGCCTAGGAACCACCTTGAGTAAAATCGAAGGAGACGCACAGAACAGGGAGTCGCTGGAGTTCTCTCGTCGACGGCCTATACCCTGGGAGGGGTGACAGGCGTAAGTAAGTAAGCACAGTGTTTGCAGCGTTCGACACGATCTACCATGACATTTTGCTACAACGTATCTATTCTTTTTTGAATTTTTGAATTCTGTGTATGGTAATAATGAAACTGCCTTCTCATGGTTCACATTGTATCTGTCCAAGAGAACTCAGTGTGTCACAGTTAACGATATGCTGTCCAGTCCATCCACTGTGCGCTTTGACGTCCCCAAAGGTTCAGTTCTTGGACCAGTCCTCTTTACCCTGTATCTTTAGCCACTTCTCCTTGTAGCATCTTGCTTATCCCATTCAGCCCTGACGCACTACAGCATGAGATGGGTCGAACATGATAATTCAAGGGTAGTGCCTTAATTAGCTTGGCGCCTGTCGGCGCCAAGCTAATCTGACACTGCCCTTGAATTATCATAGTCGAGCCATCTCCAGCAACTGGTGCATAGTCATTAGATGACACCTCTAAAATTTGGGAAACACGGCCGTGGGGCTGAATGAGTTATGCAGATGACAGACAACTCTGTGATTCACGTTCCTTTGATCAAATTCAGGGCACCATCGAAAACCTTGGGGAATGTGTCTCAGAGACCAAAGTGTAGATGACGTCAAAAAAATACAGTTGAATGACGGAAAGACCGAGGCCATGATCACTGCTTCATTAAGACTGAATAAGACGTTGAAATTCCCCTAGTCATTACACATCTGTGGTACGACTTTTCCTTTCTCACCCATGTAAAAAAATTGCGTGTCACAATCGACAGCAATCTGTCCATAAGTGTGCATGTAAACAACATTTGCAAGTCTGCTTATATTAAACTGCGACGTATTGCCTCAGTCCGACACTGTTTGGCGCCAGAAGTAACTACCCTAGTAGCAAACAGTTTTCTGGCCCACGACGACCGCAGTTAACCCTCGCACAGCCGTGCGCGGGCCCACTGCGGCCGTCGTGAACCCGAAGACCTTTGCTTAACTCATTCTACCCCATCACCGAAATCCCCAAATGTTGAAGTCGTCCTCTGAAGACTGCGTTGCAGTGCAGGACACAGATCGACCATGATAGTTCAAGGGTGATGCCAGGATAGCTTGGCGCCTATGGGCGCCAAGCTATCCTGGCATCACCCTTGAACTATCATGGTCGATCCTTATCTTGCTGTGGTGTGTCTGGGGTAGAATGAGTTAAGGTTCTAGTCTGCTCAGAGTGAACTTGTAAGGGTGGCAAACAAAAGGTGAGAAATGGATCACCTGGTATATAAGATCGACTGAAATACAATCGGCATCATCGTCAACATCTGCGGGGAATCGGACCTCGGGGTACAAAAGTACACACCAGTGTAACTCGCATATTTATTCACCTACCTCTGCCATCGTTTGTCGGCATGGCCCGCAGGGTGTGATGTACGAATCTTTCATGTCACTAAAAAAAAATTAAATAAACAGTCACAATTGTAACATCATTTTCCATGGACAAAGGTTGGTGACCTTAACCCGTTCAGTGCCAGCTGACGCAGATTGTGTTTCTGCAATCGACCGTGATTGAACACCAAACAGCCCAAAATATCCCAGGAACATCGATTCAAAGTGGTGTCAGCCAGAGGTACAGATCTTCATGAGCCCCCGCAATTGCGCGGGTTCATGAGGCTCTATACCTCTTGTAGTAATTGGGTGGTGTTCAAATTTTCTCGGCGCTGAACTGGTTAAAATCCACAGCCGTAACGTGCAAATCTCAGACCAGCCCAAACATTTTGTTGAGCTGAGCTGATGATGGGGGAAGGTTTGGGGGGGGGGGGGGCGGTTGCGGGGGTGGAGGGGGGGGGGGGTGCAGACACAATGTTTGAACAAGACAATCCAAGTTTCGAAAACAAAAATTCAACGCAATTTGAATTAAAACAATGTGTTAAAAAACAACAAAAAACACCATCTCAGTATAACTGCCATTAACATTATTTTGTTGTTCTTGTTGTTTGTTTGTTTCTTTGTTTGTTTGTTAGTGTGTTTGTTTGTTTGTCTGGTCTGATAGGGCCTGATAGTCTGGCAAAGAAGTAACAAGATAAAAATGACGTCATGTCTAGCTACTCTAACCTTGCTGTTGAACGTCGTTTCGGCGCGAACACACTTGTTTCTCTTACTGATGATTTACAGAACACAGCCTTTACACATTTACCCTAGGACCGAAATCCCCAAATTTTGAAGTTGCCCTCTGCAGGACTGTATTACAATTCTAGAGACAGATCGATGATGATAGTTCAAGAGTGGTGCCAGAATAGCTTGGCGCCTATGGGCGTCAAGCTATTCTGGCACCACCCTTGAACTATCATGCTCGATCCATGTCTTGCTGTGATGTGACAGGGCTAAATGAGTATGTCGCTTGCACTGAAATCACCAAATAAACAGCCCATGTGTGTTTGTCTGCGACTTCTTAACCTGATGGTTTTTAAGCCAAAAGTTCCAAAAGCACAGAGTAGCACACATACCGGTGCCAAATCGGCGGACATAATCACCCGTAACGTTTGAGGATGTACTCCCCCGCACAGAGACACTCGGAAAGTACACCAAAAGTATACTTCTACTCAACTGAGTTGCTTCGCAACTCATTTGAATAGAAGTGTACTCAAGTTGTGGTGTACTCCCCGAGTGGGTCTGTCTGGGGAGTACACCCTAAAACTGACGGTGATAATAATTTGGGTTTTTGTGGGGAGTTACTGCACAATGCAACAACTAGAACACATTTGCTAATTAACTTGCATGACTATGAAAATCTTATTGGTGTGTGTGACCTTGACACAGCGATGGCCTTGAACTGTCGCTCACCCTCGGAGACGGCCTTGACAATGGCGGTTCGTTCGGCGCAGACGGAGACTGGGAAAACGGCGTTCTCTACGTTACAACCTGCGCGCGCGCGCGCGCACACACACACACACACACACACACACACACACACACACACACACACACACACGAGCTTCATAGACAGAAATATCTTCAAAACGTGCTAAACGATAAACAAAATTCATCACACTGCTGTGCAGTTCCGCTGCCGACCATGCGGATAGATTTCGTGCATGCGCACAGCACTATTTCGAGAATTTCTACTAAACACTTGAAACGACTGCAAGATGCGTGACCCAGTAGCGTTGTCGGTCTCGAAAGTACGCCTGCGGGGCCTAGAAGCACTAATGAAAAGCCAGCGGTCTCGACCTATACTGTAAAACAATACAAGGCCATTCCAATGGTATTCAACACCGCGATCACATGGTTTTCATTCATAGTCTGAGTAAAGCGCATAACTCTACAGTGATCTCTTCAGATGCCAAAGTCAGCAGTTAACCCTTTGGGTGTCGGTAGCGGTTTTAGACGCGATGATTTCTAAAGGAATAATCGCGACTCAAAACGCTACCGACAGCCAAAGGCCGGGTTAAAAAAATAGGAATACATGACTGTGTGACCGCATGAGCGCAATGTAATGAATAACCAACAAAGAAAACAACGAGCTTCAGAATAGCAATGAAAGAAAAAAAAAACTATTTAAGTGTTTCATATCTGAACTTATAGTGGACCCCGGCAGACTGTGTTTGTGAAATCATTGGACGCTCAACCGTCAAAGATCTCCATCCGTCAAAAGCAAACTAATACCAAAGTGGTTTCCGCAAGAGGCATGGATCGTCGTGAGCCCCCACAACTGCGGCGGTCCATGATATTCTACGCTTCTTGCAGCTGGGTGGAGTTCCATTTTTGGCTCACGTGCGAAGCTATGTTTTGGCCATTGGTCGTCCGTCCGTCCGTCCGTCGTCTGGAGTCTTGTGTCCCGCGTCGTCCGTGGTAAACTTTAACGTTGGCGCTTTCTCGGAGACTAACCAAGACACAAACTTCAAACTTGGCCCACGGATACATTGTGACAAGACCTTTCTAAACACACCAATGTTAGTGACCTCTTTCACAGGTCAGAGGTCACAGGGGGTTCAGAAATTGGTCACAAACAGACGTTTTTGCTAAATAAACGCTATTGAAATATTTACCCTAACACTTATAATCTTAACTGAAACGTTTCCATCACGATTGGTGTTAATGATAGTTATAAATTATGCTCGCTGGTGTTAATGATAGTTATAAATTATGCTCGCGTGGCTTATGAAAGTGTACCATCTTGTGAAAGTGTGTCAACTAAATGAGGACATACACACAGCTTGGTCATACAGTTATGTTGACAAATGAGTTCGTAACATATTTCAGGTGTGCTGCCTTCGGATAAGCGGCTTTATGCCGCGTATCCGAACGCCACACGAGTTGAATGAGTTACAATTCAAAGCGGGAGATGGATCGTCTATGATAGTTCGAGGGTTGTGCAAGCTTAACCTTATTTCGCTTGTTGCCTTTGAAACATGGTTCATCTGGCACTATCATGGGACTAACGCTATAGAGCTAGCGGTCTTACCTGTGTAGATTTTTCCGGACTTGGTGAGAAGAGCAGCACCAACTGGGAACTTGCTGTACGGGCAGTAGGAATGGCGCTTGGCTTCTTGACATTGTGATATGAGGAGGTCCACCTCTTTTAATGCTGTCGACCGAGTTCATCGATAATGATAGAAATAAAGAAAACGATCGTCACCAGCACGATATATCATCAAGAGCATCAAAATCATCGTCATCATGGTGAGAGCGTACAGTCGAGGCCACTGAGTCGCCGTCAATTGTCAATTATGTGCTTTCTTAGGTCAGATCAATGTGATTAGGCCTGCAAAGTACAATAAACGTAATAGAGAGAGAGAGAGAGAGAGAGAGAGAGAGAGAGAGAGAGAGAGAGAGAGAGAGAGAGAGAGAGAGAGAGAGAGAGAGAGAGACTCGGATTAACGCTTTCGAGACGTGCTGCATTCGGATACGCAGCTGTATGCCGCGTATGCGAATGCAGCAGGTCTCGAATGAGTCAAAGTATACATTTCATACTATATGGCTTGCTTAAAGTGAGCGAAAAAATACCGTCTATTAAGTTAACCCTTTGGCTATCGGTAGCGTGTTTGGTCGAGGTGACTCCTGCAGGAATCACCTCGACCAACCACGCTACCGACTGTCAAAGGGTTAAGTGGAATTGAACGGTCTCTTTTCCCCTCAACTTGAGTACAATCAGTTTTTGGATGCCAGTGTGAATATCAAGCACGATAAACACCGAGGGGGGGGGGGGGGGGGGGGGGGGGAATGTGTATTATTGTATACTTCCATATTATATGGCTTTTGCAAAATAAAACCGTCCATAACGTTAAGAGTTTAATGATCCTTTCTTATTTTACAAGCTGTTTCAGAAAGAATCCGGGCAATATGTGAATACAACGTATACGTAGGACGAACACTTTGAAAAAAAAAATGATATACAGGCGCGTCGCATTAAGTATACTTTCATATTATATGGCTTGCCTAAAGCAAGCGAAATAGTGCCGTATATCAACTTAAGTTGAGGTTAATGGTTCTTATACGTTTCATTTTACAAGCTGCTGTTTCTACTGCGGTGTGCGTGAATATGGACTTCAAAGACTGCTCCAAGACAGAAGTCTTAGCCTACTGACATGGCAGTAGCCGAATATTACAACAACTCACTCGAGGTCTCAGTAGCATAACCCCTTAAATCCTGCCCAACATACGAGCCGCTAAGTAAGATGCTTCGCTGTAGTGGAGCACCTTGCTCAGTGGCATGCGCAGGATTTTAAACTCACTCATGCAGCTGGGCCCCGGTGCAATACGCATGAACGTCGACTGAAACAGTGAGCCCTGGTCCGTCAGAGGTCTTAGCCTACTGTCTTTACATTAGGCTAAGAATCCTGACTTAGATGAGCCCGACAGTTTCAGTCTATGCTTACGCATACCACACCAACTATCAATACATAACCTACTCAGTTGAAGCAAGGCTGCATAGACCTGCATGGGATCTTGCAACTGCAGGGGCTAAAGAGACCATATATAACCCTAGCTAGACTAGATCGGCCAAGTCCACACACAAAACGGAGATAACTGGAATCAAGCAAAGCACAGAGCGGCCGAGAACGAGTTGCCTTCATCAACATACAAACAAACATTTGTTTCGTAGAATGGTGAAGGTCAATCGTCCTCGGCCGCCTGTGACCGACTTAACTGGCTATCTGTCTAAGGACGGATAACCAGTTAACTCGGTCACACTTGTAACGTTGTGTGATTGCTAACTCGGCACCTCCATGCTCTAATTGTAAACCGTACATGCCGGACGGTTAACAGGTAACACGGTCACCCCACCCCCACCCCCCGCCCCTTTTTAAACCGCACGCTTTTTCCACTGACCTACAACATTATTGTAATACAACATTATTGTAATACTAGTCGGTGATTTTATACCTTAATTCCTATATCGGTTAGGTCTAGAATCACAGTCCAGCACACAGATTACGCCGCTGCCCGTAATAACAAGTGAGGCCACGTATATACATAACCATACATTTGTTTGACCGCCGGAACGCACTCTACTGTGGCATGTATAACAACTCTCAAGTGAGTGGGGTCTATGTCGAAAGTCCAGGTTTCAGTTTTCGTGAAAAGCACATCGTCGTGATCCGTGATTTGTGAAAAATCAGTATTGTCAAAAATCGAATGTGATGGCGCAAATCTTTGTGATTCAAAATCGCGAAGGCGACCGTGACTGAAATACAGAAGTCTGTGAAGCAGTGTCAGAAACCCCCATAACCCCCTTCCTTAATTTATGGAGACGACTGTCTTGACCCCGATAGTAGCGTGTGACTGAATTTTGAAATTATGTACTATGTACACGTGAGGCCAGGCTGGCCTGCTCAGTATTGTGTAGGCCTAATCTAAGTGCTGAGCCTCCTTAAATCCTGCTGTTAACTCATTACATCCCTAGGCTGATTGTTTACAATTTGCTTATTGTCGTATTAAGGCTACGTTACAGACTAGGAGAC
The DNA here is from genome assembly GCA_036245525.1 of Semisulcospira habei. Classification (NCBI taxonomy): domain Eukaryota; kingdom Metazoa; phylum Mollusca; class Gastropoda; family Semisulcospiridae; genus Semisulcospira; species Semisulcospira habei. Next base: position 201,561,363 of record BTPG01000001.1, read on the forward strand.
AAACCATTTTAGTTCAAGGGTGGTGCCAGAATAGCTTGGCGACTCAAGCGCCAAGCTATTATGGCACCACCCTTGAACTTTCACAGTCAAATTAATTTCAAGTCCAACAGCAGTGTATCAGGATGAAAAGGGTTAAGAAATGAAAGACAGAAAAGTCTTAGTTAAGGCGGACAAAAATTTAGAATCCGTTGTCCTGACGAATTTTAGCACTCGGAACATTTTCTGTTCAGTGATATCGGTTTCAGTCTTTATTTCTCGGAAACGCTCTAACGGCAGTCACACGGACATCAAGATTTTCCACCCCAACCGGCCTCGCTGAATGGAAATTTACTGACAAATGTATATAAATACGCGATGGTCTTTGATTTGAGACCTTACGGCTCGTGGCCATAATGTCCCAAATCACAGACCCGGACACAAATCATTTAGCAATAAAATGGAAGCATTAAGTCATGAAAGCTCGAGATCTTTCGCAGAATGCAGTTTTTGTTGTCGGTTTATTGCATGCGTAGCAGTGGCAAACTTTCAGTTTCGAAGTCAACCTAACCAAAGGCACTCGTCGATGTGCGTCGTTTTCACAAATATTAGGGTCTGTTATTTCTAGATGGCATATATATATATTTGTTTTTCTCCCTACGTCACACGACCAGTCACTTTAGCGCAAACCGTACCATGTGACCGTGATATAAAAAACCCTGTAGCGAAAAAATGGCGGACGTTTTGTAGCCCTCTCGTGTGTGTGTGTGTGTGTGTGTGTATGTGTATATATATATATATATATATATATATATATATATATATATATATATATATATATATATATATATATATATATATATATATATATATATATATATATATATATATATATATATAAGTTATTGGTCGGAGGGGTTTGCTACATGGACCCTTGTAGGCCTGAGGGAGGTCAAAGGAAACATTGTACTGTACCCCGAAGGCCGAAGGCCTGAGGGGTACAATGGTTCCTTTGACCTCCCGAAGGCCTACAAGGGTCCGTGCAGCGAACCCATCCGACCAATAACGTATTTGTTTTCATTCCTCCATTATTTTCGTAAAAGAAATCAAGAAGACATCTTGCGAGCTGGATCACGCCAGACATGACTGACGTCAAAGGAATATACCTTTATACATAATAGACTTATGACGTAATTTAAAATGTCACGACGTTGCCGTCTCCAGTACTGAGTGTGTTTATTGTTTCGAACGTTTGACGATCTTTTATAGAACAAAAAACGTCCGCCATTTTTCTCTACAGTGGTTTTTATGTCACGGTCATATGGTACGGTTTGCGCTAAAATGACTGGTCGTGTGACGTAGAGAGGAAAACATTTTATATATATATATATATATATATATATATATATATATATATATATATATATATATATATATATATATATATATATATATATATATATATATATATATATATAAGTAAACAAGAATCCATTACACCAAGTTTGTTCTGGAGTTACGTTTTTATTTTAACATGTCCAAAATTTCGCCATTTCTGCGAGGGCTTCATCAGGTAACAGCTAACCAGGTAACAGGTAACAAAAAACAGGTACAAATAGCCTACATACTTTACGTGTTAAAACGACGTATTTTAAAAAATGTGTGGGTTTTGTTTTTTTAATATATATGAGAAACGGCGAGAAAAACAACAACACCGCAGAATGAATCCCAAATTTTAGTTCCCAGGGTCACCCTCGTCAGCCCCACAGGGTGGGTTTTTTCCCTCTATTGTGGGGCATGTGTTTCTGTCTACCCTTGGTTTATTCACCTGTATTTTCCATTTTTAAACTCTCCCTACTGTCTGCGCTGCCTGTAGCTGTTGATATTGGATGTGTGTTGCTAAATGGTCTTAGCTTTATTTAGGCCCTAGGTCGTAGGTTTATTTAACGCATTGGACCGGCTGGCGACATACATTCAATGTTCTGTTTAGGTTTTTTTTTTTTTCACAAGCAGTGCAGGCACGTCCTGAGAAAGTCTTGTTGCTGTCGGGACGTTAAGCAAAAACCAAATATTCGGCACATGGCCTTCCTGTATAGTTTTGCTTGTATGTTATAATCATGATGCAATTTAAAGTTTTACGTCTGTGCATGTGCACACACTCATAGCACAGGGATCAACTCATCAATGAATTTTATAGTACTTGACCTATCCCAAAATAAACATGCTTCGTATCATAAAGTACCGACGCAGTGATGTACTACTTCTGGGTAACAGCTGTTGGCAACAGTATTAATACAGATATGTGAAGAGACTATCTCAGCATAGGCGTATGTAACGAGTGCGTTGTTAACTGCGTCGGGCTGACGCGGATCCCAAGGCCGGGTCATTCACCGCTGCGAGACGCATTGACTGACCCTGACCACTGTTCCTAATTCATCTGCGAGTGGAACGGGTGGGCCGTGGGGTGACACGGGGTGGAGTGGGGGGTGTGGGGCGTTGGGGGGGGGGGGGTGATTGTGGGCTTGAGGTCGGGGGTGAGGTTTGTGGGCTTGAGGTCGGGGGTGAGGTTTGGGGAAGTGCTGTGTGTGAGGGAGGGGGGGGGGGCACAATATTAAATTTACCGCAAAACAAAAACCGACTCTAACCTTGGTGCCTAATTAGTTTTTGTTCCTCCTCTCCCCCCCCCCCCTCCTCCCCTCCCCCCCCCCCCCTACACACACACACGGCCCAATCCTACTGCCGTGATTCAAGTTCACTGATGTCAGGTCTGACAGTGTTTGTACGGAAACTCTTGGATTCGAGCTGGGCTCGATAGTATTCACAACGGAGTACAACTTCAAGCCATCAGACATGTTCGGTCAAAGAGTCGGCGTAGCCGGCTTAATTAGCTGCTACTCAGTGAATGATGCGATTTTGGACCTGCGGCTCTAAACTGTATGGTCCAAAATCAAAGACCAGTAAATTATACGTCCGTGCAAGCTCAGTGCACACCGTTAGTATTGTGATAACATGACTAGCTTGCCGGATTGTCGACGGTCTGGTAATCCGGTTCAAGCGATGACTCAATGCCGGATTGTTGCTGAACTGCCCGTCAAGTTTCCTAGACTTCTAACAAGAACTTGTGCTTATATTGCTTTATACCACTGATATCAGACACTACACGAAACGGAAAGTATAGCCTTCATTGTACTTTACTCGCTATGTTGACAAATAAATCTCAGTAGCAGACGACAAGTTCTAGATCACTGAACTTCGGCTAGTTACAGGGTTAGTATTGCTACTAAACACAAAGTCAGTACTTACTACACTTGGAAACTTCACATTGCAGCGACATTTTGTTGGTGTGCTTTCGCCAGCGCAGGAGGGTTTACGACAGAGAGCTGTGTGCAGCCGATATGAGCTCCGCTCGCCTCACCGCCGCATGCGTATTGCTTCCGGTGCATGTAGCAAATATTGCGTAAGAAATAGTTCCAAACATTTCGTCCCTTTTTGCAATTGTTTTAGGGTGTAAAATTTCAATTGTTTGCCTTTTTGTCGTTTTGAGCAGCAAAAGGCATGACAGGTGGTGTTAAACAGAGCAAAATTTGGGTAATTTTAGTCGACCTAGTGTGTTCATGGGAGCCTTCTATGGAGCATGTGCACAGTTGCATGCAGACGACAGTTTTGTCATGGGCGCCTTTATTAGTACATTAGAGTGTTGCGGAAAACGCTAACAGATAATTCGTTTAAGAATTGCTGGAAATGTTTCTGCTGTGATATGCTCCGCGTGGAATTTTTGTGTGTGTATCAAGATTCTTCATTCATAGCTTTGCAGTGTTGCGCAAGCGGGCTCGGACTGAGACTGAAGCCGGATCGAGTGTGTGAAAAAAGGGGGGGGGGGGGGGCGTATAATATCTCTCGATATTTTTAAGCTTCTTCTTCTTCTTCTGATCCATGTCCTTCCTCGCTAAGCCAACCTCATCAACACACACGCCGGCACACACATATGAAGACGGACACACCGTTCTTCCCGCCATTAGTACGCTCCGCTGCGGTGGCGGGCTCGTGTAGGCAACAGGAATTCAGGTGAAGAAAAAGATGATAGCCGGAGCAGCAAAATGACGTCAGTATAAGCTAGTCTCACGACGCCGTGTACATAGTAACGAAATTGATGTTTCACGTCACTCATCCAAAAGCCTCTTCCAGGGCTGACTGTTTCATACAGCCTCTTCCACGGCTGACTGTTTGATGGAAGTATATACTGGATCCAAAACTTGCAAAGTGGTGCCAACGTGGCTGACGCTGCCGGCACGTCTGGAACTAAATTTTCCATTCAGTCGGTTCCAGGGCAAATACAGAACTCTCTCTCTCTTGGCTTGACTTCGCGAACGAAGAATCTATAGGGGTTGTCCACGATGTCTGCAGGCATGCTCGTGACTGCGGAGGCCGATCCGGGACAGGCAGGTTCGACCGCAGTGGCTGCAGAGGGAGGTCTGGCCAGGGTTCTGAGTTGCGGCATCTCTGTTTTTTCTCCTGAGCCGCTTGTCTTTAAGGCTAGCTCTGCGAGAGTCCTGAAAGGAGACAGCTGCCTTGTAAATGGTGGAGCGCCAGGTGTCACGGTCCGCAGCAAGTGAAGACCACTGGCGGTGGTCGATTTGGCAGGCACTAGGTGACTTCTTGAGACAGTCTTTGTATCCGCTCTTCTTTGGTGCCCCTCTGTCTCTGTGTCCAGTGGCGAGCTCACCGAACAGGGTGATCTTGGGTAGGCGATGATCCTCCATCCTGGAGACGTGCCCAGCCCAGCAGAGCTGTGTCCGCAGCAGCAAAGCCTCGATGCTCACAGTTTCAGCCTGTTCAAGGACCTCGACGTTTGTGACATAGTCACTCCAGTGAATGCCAAGGATTGTACGCAGGCAGCGCTGGTGGAAGCGTTCGAGGAGTCGTAGTTGGCTGCGGTAGAGGACCCAGGACTCGGAACCATACAACAGGGTGGTGAGCCGGACGACAGCTCTGTACACGCTGATCTTGGTGCCTGTTTTCAGCTGTTGATTGTGCCACACCCGCTTGTATAGACGCCCGAAAGCGCTGTTTGCTTTTGCCAGCCTGCTGTCAAGCTCCTTGTCCAGCTTGGCGTCTGACGTGATGATGCAGCCAAGGTAGGTAAACTGGTGCACTGACTTCAGTTCAGACTCGCCGATGGTGATGTGAGGAGGGCAATGCTCTACCTTGGGTGCCGGCTGTTGGAGGACCTCTGTCTTTTTCAGACTGACCTCGAGTCCAAAGAGCTGGGCAGCATCTGCAAAGCAGGATGTGATGCGCTGCAGGGCTCTCTCTGTGTGTGCAACGAGGGCAACGTCGTCAGCAAAGAGCAGCTCACGAATTAGTTGGTCTAGGGTTTTGGTGTGGGCCTGCATCGTCATCGTCGAGGTCCACTGTGGCCTGCTTCAACATCATGCTAAAAAAGATGGTGAAGAGGGTCGGTGCCAGCACACAGCCCTGCTTCACACCGTTGAGAATGGGGAATGGTTCTGAGAGGTCACTGTTGAGCCTGACCTGGCCTTGTTGGTCCTCGTGTAGCTGGACGATCATGCTGAGGAACTTTGGGGGACAGCCAAGTCGCTCCAGGATCTGCCACCTGCCTTGCCTGCTCACAGTGTCGAACGCTTTTGTTAGGTCGACAAAAGTTACGTACAGCCCTTTGTTCTGCTCACGGCACTTCTCCTGAAGCTGTCTCAGCACAAAGACCATGTCGGTGGTGCTCCTGTTGGCTCTGTAGCCACACTGGCCCTCTGGGAGGTGGTCTTCTGCAATGGCAGGTACCAGCCGATTCAGGAGCAGCCTTGCAAGAATTTTCCCGGCAATGGACAGCAGGGTAATTCCACGGTAGTTGGAGCAGGCAGACTTCTCTCCTTTGTTCTTGTACAGGGTGATGACGACTGCATCGCGGAGATCTTTTGGTAGTGTACATAATGACGAAATTGATGTTTTTCGTGACTCAACCAAAAGGCACACAGCCTCTTCCAGGGCTGACTGATCCATACAGCCTCTTCCAGGGCTGACTGTTTGATGGGAGTATATACTGGATCCAAAACTTGCAAAATGAATTAATTATTATTGAAAAAGTTGAAGAGATACCACTGTGCGTGTGTGTATGTGGTGCCAACGTGGCTGACGCTGCCGGCACGTCTGGAACTAAATTTTCCATTCAGTCGGTTCCAGGGCAAATACTTCAACATGGAATTAAATCCTGTAATTTTCCTTCTTTGTATGGCTTTCTGTGCAACCATGACGTATGGCGAAGATTATTCAATGTTTATGTTGTTTATTTACTCCTTTGTTTACAAACAAACAAATACAATTTTTGGTGGAAACATAGTCAAAGCCTTTATTAACAAAGGCGTGAAAGTTCAAAGACAGGACATACAAACTGACTGAGCTACATTAATTTACATGATAGTGTGGGCGCACCTGCACCCACCCCATACGGCGAAGATTAATAACTCACAAACCAGATAGGTGAGGCTAGCGCTGGTAAAATTGTACACATACCAAGGGGAATTACTAAGCGCTGGACAGATAAACAGTTAGATCCCCTGCCCCCTCCTAGGTTAATAAGCCTGGACAAAAAAATGTGATATTGCAATTTGTCTCAAAAGAAGCGCAGTTAGTACATGTTTATCCGGAGTTTTGATCTGTTGTTTGCGTCAAAAGATGCATATCTTTATTATTTATTTCTGGTTTCCAGAAATTGTCTAATTGGTCACAAGATGATGCTTGTAAGGCTTTGACAGATGTGCAGAGAATGTGTTAATTTTGGCAAAACACGAGTTACCCATGTACAAAGGCCTGGGGCCAGGTGCACAACAGCCTTCTAACTCTTAAAACGGCGTTAAAAGTGAAAATTTACAAACGTTTTACTTTTTGTAAAAATCGTGTTTAGAGCACTTAGATGCGGTGCACGACAGACTTCAAATTCTTAAAACAGTTTTAAAAGTGAAAATTAAAAATCGTTTTTAAAACTTGAATCGTGCTTAGCGCGCTTAGATGCTATGCACGGAAGTTTTAACACTGTTTTAGCGACGATTTTCGCTTGTAACTTTAGAAGTGCGACTCCATGCTATTACGCGCTAAAACGCTTTTTGAATGGACGCTGAATGGAGGGCGCCATTTTGAATCAGCCGCTTCATTGAATTCGACAACATCAGTGAAGAAAAGAGAGATCGCTGCATCCTATGACGGAATACAACGACGAACAACATCGGTTTCAGCGTTTGAGATTTACTGAGAAGGGCTGAAAAGCCTTGGGAAGTCGGTGAAATATTGTCGGAGAGACTCCGGTGGAGGTCAGCCGGTGTAACACTTTGTATATAATTATAATAAACTCGATTACCATCAATGCCACAATATCGCAGTCTGTAAGGCGCGCGCTCAGAAATGTCACATTTGAAACCAGAACTAGCGTGGTTCGAGCCACAGCCTTCCGTTTGTTTCTTTCTTTTTGTTTTCTTGTTTGTTTGTTGTTATTGTGCTGCACGTATTTAATTATTTACATATTTCTCCAGCAGGACTGCTTCCTCTGCCGAGGAATTTCTTCTTTTTTTTTTTTTTTTTTCTTTTTTTTTTTACAAAGTCTCCGCCGGACTCGGAGCAGGCATCTTGGCCAGAATGGAACTGACGTGTTTTGACGCAATAAAGTCAATTGATGTCAATCTTATAGGTGTTAGTTTGTTGTTGTTTTTTAGAACTTTCAGTTCGTCAGCTATTGTTTCAAATCATACATTCAGTTGCATCCTCATTATCAGAAAAAATAAGTTGCAAATTGTGTAATTATTTGTATACATATTCTGAACAGGCCTAAATATTAATAAATTGTGGTATAACTGTCTTTGCTAATCGTGTTCCTTTTTTCATTGGGATTTTCTCTCCTTACTAGTGATTATAAATCTTGACTGCGAATGAACTATTCAAGGAACCCCCTCTCAGTCTATTATATATCGGTGACGTTGTGCGATAAACAATTTTTAGCTAAAACGTTAACTTTTTTAAAAACGTGTTGTGCACAGTTTTAAAAGGTGTTTTAAAACCTCTGTTAACTAAAATGATTATAACTTTAAAATGCTTTTAATTTCAGTAGAAGGCTGTTGTGCACACGGCCCAAGCATTTTACTTCTGTTATGACTCTTGAACATGTGCATTGTCATTTCCGGTCAAGGCCACAAAGGTCAGATTATACATAATTCAGTGGATCAGTTATGCACTTCAGCCTTAAGGGCTTTTACTTTTTTTGCTCACTTGGCAAAAGTGAGGCGTCTATGTTCTGGGCTAGTGGTCGTCCAACCGTCATCTGTCATATGTGGTGAACTTTAACATGGGCATTTTCTGGGAGACTGTTCAAGCCACAGTCTTCAAACTTGGCCCAAGGATACTTTATGACAAGACCTTTCTAAACATACCAATCTGAATTACCTCTCTCAAAGTTCAAGGGTAACAAAAGATCAGGGAGTATTTAGACCACAGAGCACATCCTCCAGGACTGTGGGAACCACCAGCCGCTGAGGGAGGAGATATGGCCGAAGCCCGCCACTCTACAAGAGAAACTGTACGGGCCTGTGGAGGCGCTACAGAAGACCACAGATTTCATTTTGAGAGCCAAACTCCAAGTGTGACGGCGTTCGAGAAGAAGAAGAAGAAGGGAGTATTTGAAAAATAGTCATATTTGACAAAGATGTTTTTTTCTCAAATACTATTCACAACTTCAAACTCAAACTTTGTACAAAGATACCTGATGGTAAGATCTATATATGCATACTAATTTGGATGGCACTTCAGAAAGGTCAAGGTCACAATAGGTTAGTTAGTTATTTGGGTTTAACGCTGAGTAGGCAACTAAGGCCATCTCACGGCGGGTCACAATAGGTTGACAAATGTGTGTAAAATGCCTTTTTTGATAGAATTGTAGTTTTTATCAACATTTTTGTAACGTTTTCAATCCTCAAAGGTAGCTGATGATAAGACCTTCATATGCGTACTAATTTAGTTGACCAGTCACAAAGGTTAAGGGTCATGAGATGATACAAAAGTAGGTTTAAAAGAGCCATGTTTTGACCCAAAAAAAGTTTTTCTAATATACTAGTTTCAACTTCAAACCCAAACTTTTTACAGATACCTGATGGTAAGACCTATCTATGCATACCAATTTGCATGACCCCTCCGAAAGGTCAAGGGTAACAAGAGGGCGGTAAATGTGTGAAAAATGCCAGGTTTTGTTAGAACTGTTATTTTTATGAAAGTTTTTGCAAACCTTTCAATCAAATTTGTCGTAAAGTTTGCTGATGGCAAGACATTTCTATGCATATTAATTCAGTCGGTCAAGGGTCCAGTGGTTTGACATATGTGAGAAATGCTTCAATTTTGAGAAAATCTGGATTTTGATGGTGCTGAAGCCAGCCCTTTACTTATTGTCACGAAGGTCACACATATGTGCATCGATCATACACGTGAGCCATAAGGGCTTTGCCTTTCTTGTTTGTTTTAATGTTGCATCGTTTCTGTAGTTGAATGCCCATTGAATTTGTGTGTGTGTGTGCAGATGTCCGAGTCTTCAAGCATTGGTGTTCATTGTAATACAGCGTTAAAGTGTCCAGCACAGCACCCACGTAGATGCTCCGTTCCCCCTGCCACAAATGATGTAAATTAAAATGGGACTGTCGTCGGTGATAGAACACACAGGAAGTTTAGGGCCACAGAACTTTACATGTCATGTATATTCTTTCGCTCCAAGTAAATCCAGTTGCTTTTATTCGGTGCCTCGTCTTTGAAATCACCCTCATGGTGGACAAGAGACGTTAAGCCCTAAACGTTTAATGTTTAACTGTTGTGCAATTTTTAAAGAAACATGAAAACTTGTGTGAATATTCTGTAGAAAATAATTGTTGACTCCATTTGTACATGCAGCCACCGGTGCTTTTGACAATAGCCGCTTGCACATTGGGTTTACCACCAGTTACATGTCATTTTTCTTAAAACACTGTATTGTTATAATTATTCAAAGTCCTCTTAATTTGTTGTGCAGTCTTAGTAAAGCGTCATAATTTCTGTAAATTTAAATTAATAATTAATATAGAATATGAATGTACTGATGTGACTGATTGGCCTCCCTGTACATGCAATCTCTGGTACTGTGAGGCCACCGATACTGTGAACAGTACTGCGTGCATATTCACATCATTCTATTCTGAAGACAATTGGGACTTAACTTCTTTTGTCCACTACAAAGGTGATTTTAAACACGGGAGACTGGATAGGGTTTGAACAAATTATTATCCCAGCTGGATTCAAACCCACAACCTTTCAGGCAAAAGTCGTATGCTGTATGTCCGAGCCACCCAGCTGAATGCATTGACGTGATTACACCTCTGCCATGCCCCTTCCAAGCGTGTCCAACGGTGTCTTTTCCAGTTACACTAAAGCATAACCTAGACTGCAAAATTAGTGCATCTGACAGAAGAAGCCTACAGAATCAGTCCCTGCTGAAAATGTGTCAAATAGGACTTGGAAAATTCTGCCATTTTTGGCTCGACTCGGATATGAAAGCCACAGGGAGACTTTTTGGCAAAACTTTTCTTAACATCGCAGTTTTCAGTGACATACCTGAAAGGTCAAAGTCACAGAGGATGAAGAAATAAGTTAAAAATAGCTTTATTTTGAGAAAATTTGTTATTCTCAGATACTATTCACAACTTCAAACCCAAACATACAGTAAACTCCTGATATAACAAAGCGCCAGCAATTGTTCTTGAACGTTATATCCGGTGTTTGTTATAAACGAAGTAATTTATGTTGAAAACTGCTGTTTTGACCTTTAAAAAAAATTGTGTTGCTATATCTGACTTTTGTTATATCTGACCTTGTTATAAGCGGAGTAGACTGTATAATGATACCCAAGGTTAGATCTTTCTATGCATACCAGTTTGGGTGACCCCTTGAAAAGGTCAAGATATTAGGAAATAGATCACAAAAAGCCATTTTGGACCTTTATTCAATAATACTATTTACAAACTTGGTACCAAGATGCCTGATGATTAACACCTTTTTATGCATGCTATTTTTGGTGAGGCCACTGATATGTCAAAGGTCGTAAGTGATCAGAAAGTGTTAAAAAAATGTGTCTTGTGTTTCTTTAAAAAATTTACAACCAAAATATGCAGAAAGGTCAGTAATTGGACCTTTCTATGCATACTACTTTTGTTCACTACTCACAGGTTCAAGGGTGATTGATAAAAGTGTGACAAATGCATAAATTCTGAGAAAATGTTCTGAGAATCTTCCAGGCAAAAATTGGCATTTTACACACATTTGCCAACCTCTTATGACCCTTGACCTTTCCGAGGGATCATCCAAATTTGTATGCATAGATAGGTCTTACCGTCAGGTATCTTTGTTCCAAGTTTGGGCTTGAAGTTGTCAACAGTATTTGAGAACAAACATCTTTTGTCCCAAAATTGCTATTTTTGACCCATTTCCTGATCTATTGTGACCCTTGACCTCTCCGAGGGGACAATCAAATTACAAATGTAGAATGCATAGAAAGATCTTACCATCAGGTATCTTTGTAAAATGTGTGGGTTTAGAGTTGTGAATAGTATTTGAGAAAAAATGCTTTTTGTCAAAATATGGCTATTTTGGACCCGTTTCCTGATCCCCTATGACCTTGGCCTTTGTGAGAGGTCACTGAAATTGGTATGTTTAGAAAGGTCTTGCCACAAAGTATTATTGGGCCAAGTTTGAAGACTGCGGCTTGAATAGTCTCGCACAGAGATGCCAACCCTTCCGATTTCGCTGTATTTTCTTACGCCAAAATTAATTTCTTAAGATTTTACGGCCAAATAAATTATCTTCCGGCGAAAAAAGCGCTGAAATTGTCCGCTAAATGTTACCAATTTCTCGCTGACTTTGCTGCTCTTATACCGCCGAGCCATCGCGTTTCCCTCGAGATAAGTAATGAGCCAATCAGAAGTGTCCTCTGATCAGCGCAACCAATCGGAATCTGAAATATACATGATCGGAAATAGTGTGATTTCAGTTCAGTTCATTAGTTCTTGGGATTTCGCTGTTTTATTGTGTAAAGATGTGTTTGACATCGCACACTATACGATGCAATGGCCTGTTTATCGGCCGGCCGTACACACTTAAGCGACACAATTCAGTCTGAATTTGTATGTCTAGTTCATGTGTGTTTCGAGGACGTTTTGCTTTGAATTGCCGGTACTCCTCATCGTCAGCCGACCAAACGGTGGAGATTAAAATTTAGTGTAGCGTTCTGCTGCACGTATCCCAATCTCCGGTTAAGCCTATCCCCCGTATTTGGCTAGGGATTAGGATTGATAGCTCTAGGGCTTTCCTACTGACTTGTGTTCGTAGGTCGTTGGCTCACTTTTGGAAGGATGCTCGCATAGAGTTGTATCCTAGTGTTTGTGAGGTTCAACTTTCGTGTCACAATTTTCCATCATGAGTTACGCCATTTTTCCCCCCTTCCTTTCTCCTTTCCCTCCACCTTTTATTTTCTCCACTCTCCTTCTCCCCCTGTTCTTGGGGTGTCGTTTAGATACCCCTTTGATCACTTCAAAGAAGGTAGAAATTTGATGTGTGTCCTTTTTTACACACTATGAGTAGGTATCACAGGTTTTCTGTGGATTTGTTGAATTTAATCCGTTCGCGTGTTTTTAGGGGTGAACTCGTACGGTTTATTGCCTTTGCAGTCCCTGGTTTTGCCGGGGTGCCGACAGAGTCAACAGGGTACGGGGGTAGGTTGTATATGCCCCGTTTTCACTCCAATCGTGGAATTCTGTGGATTTACGGAACGTCCAAGTTATAAGTTCGTTGGTTCTGAGGTGAACTCGTATGGTTCATTCTGTTTTTAGTAGTTGTGGTTTTGTGCTCTAGCCATGCGTCAGTGCCAGTGCTGTGACGAGGAAGTTCGTGTGTGAAATCTTGCACGCCATGGCACCGAACTTTAACTTTAACCTTGAATGACCGAGTTTTATGTTCACGCGAAATCTTCCTGGCAAATTTTATTTTTTCCTGTCAAATTTTGAAAATGGTAAGGTCAGGTAGTGAAAGGGGTTGGCATCTCTGCTCGCAGAAAATGCCAATGTTAAAGTTTACCTCGAACGATGTCTGACCGATGAGAGATGACGACTGGCCCAGAACATAGACTCACTCTTACTTCGCACATGAGCCAAAATTCTGTCCCAGACATTCTACAGTCAGTCACCTACTTGAAACACAGCTGGGATAAGTTTGTTTTTTCTCAAGATTTATTCATCCCTGGGACAGACGGCCTTTCATCTTGTTTATCCCTGTAAAAACTTGTCCGTTGAAATAAGGAAATTTTTCGTTAACGCAAAGCTCGAGCAACCAGCGACAAATCTAAAGAAATTTAAAACGGGTGTGATGCTGCCTCTCATGCGCTATATGGAAACACACAAAGTGAATTTCTGCCTGCTGCTCAGCTACTTTGTTGCTGTGTTGCCCAATGCACCATTGTCACGCAGCTATAGGAAAACACACCCTTGGGGTCAAATTGACATGTCTCTTGGCTTAACTTCGCGAACGAAGATTTTATAGGGGTTGCCCACGACGTCTGCAGGCCTGTTCGTGGCTGCGGAGGCCAATCCGAGACAGGCAGGTTCGACCGCAGTGGCTGCAGGGGGAGGTCTGGCCAGGGTTCTGAGTTGCGGCATCTCTGTTTTTTCTCCTGAGCCGCTTGTCCTTAAGGCTAGCTCTGCGAGAGTCCTCAAAGGAGACGGCTGCCTTGTAAATGGTGGAGCGCCAGGTGTCACGGTCCGCAGCAAGCGAAGACCACTGGCGGTGGTCGATTTGGCAGGCACTAAGTGACTTCTTGAGACAGTCTTTGTATCTCTTTTTTGGTGCCCCTCTGTCTCGGTGTCCAGTGGCAAGCTCGCCAAACAGGGTGATCTTTGGTAGGCGATGATCCTCCATCCTGGAGACATGCCCCGCCCAGCGGAGCTGTGTCCGCAGCAGCAAAGCCTCGATGCTCACAGTTTCAGCCTGTTCAAGGACCTCGACGTTGGTGACATAGTCACTCCAGTGAATGCCAAGGATGGTACGCAGGCAGTGCTGGTGGAAGCGTTCCAGGAGTCGTAGCTGGCTGCGGTAGAGGGCCCAGGACTCGGAACCATACGGCAGGGTGGTGAGGACGACAGCTCTGTACACGCTGATCTTGGTGCCTGTTTTCAGCTGTTGATTGTGCCACACCCGCTTGAATAGTCACCCGAAAGCGCTGTTCGCTTTTGCCAGCCTGCTGTCAAGCTCCTTGTCCAGCTTGGCATCCGACGTGATAATGCAGCCAAGGTAAGTAAACTGGTGCACTGACATTAGTTCAGACTCGCCGATGGTGATGTGAGGAGGGCGATGCACTACCTTGGGTGCCGGCTGATGGAGGACCTCTGTCTTTTTCAGACTGACCTCAAGTCCAAAGAGCTGGGCAGCGTCTGCGAAGCAGGACGTGATGCGCTGCAGGGCCCTCTCTGTGGGTGCAACGAGGGCAGCGTCATCAGCAAAAAGCAGCTCACGAATCAGTTGGTCTAGGGTTTTGGTGTGGGCCTGCAGTCGTCTTAGGTTAAACAGGCTGCCATCGAGACGATACCTGACGGGGAAGTGGCGCAGTGGTTAAGGCGTCTGCCTCCAATGCCAAAGGTGCGAGGTTCGATACCGGGTTCCGGCGTTGGATTTTTCTCCTCTGGTGTCACCGTCTGGGCAGTGGGCAGATGTTCACATCTGCACGGGACATAGACGACCCCGGCCCCCACGAGTCCCCTGCTACCTGATGTACACTGCGTCGTCATCATCAAGGTCTACTGTGGCCTGCTTCAACATCATGCTATAAAAGATGGTGAAGAGGGTCGGTGCCAGCACACAGCCCTGCTTTACACCGTTGAGAATGGGGAATGGTTCTGAGAGGTCAACTTGAGTCTGACCTGGCCTTGCTGGTCCTCGTGTAGCTGGACGATCATGCTGAGGAACTTTGGGGGACAGCCAAGTCGCTCCATGATCTGCCACCTGCCTTGCCTGCTCACAGTGTCGAACGCTTTTGTTAGGTCGACAAACGTTATGTACAGCCCTTTGTTCTGCTCACGGCACTTCTCCTGAAGCTGTTTCAGCACAAAGACCATATCGGTGGTGCTCCTGTTTGCTCTGAAGCCACACTGGCCCTCTGGGAGGTGGTCTTCAGCGATGGCAGGTACCAGCCGATTCAGGAGCAGCCTTGCGAGAATTTTCCCGGCAATGGACAGCAGGGTGATTCCACGATAGTTGGAGCAGTCAGACTTCTCGCCTTTGTTCTTGTACAGGGTGATAACGACTGCATCACGGAGATCCTTTGGTAGTGTTCCTTCCTCCCAGCAGCAGAGAAAGAGGTCGTGGAGCTTGTTGTGCAGTGCTGTGCCTCCATGTTTCCAGATCTCTGGCGGTATTCCATCAATGCCTGCTGCTTTGCCACTCTTGAGCTGGTGGATGGCTGTGAGGGTCTCTTCAGCGGTGGGCGGTTCGTCCAATTCAACCTTTACTGGGAGGTGTGGGATTTGGAGGATGACTGCTTCTTGAACAGTGCGCTCAGCGCTGAAGAGGTTCTGAAAGTATTCCGACCAGCGGTTTAAGATGGAGGTATTATCTGTGAGGAGTGCCTGGCCATTCGCGCTTCGCATGGGACTTTGTACCAGGTGCCTGGGACCATACACTGCTTTCAGTGCTTTGTAGAAGCCCCTGTAGTCAGCGCCTCCTGACGTTATATCACGTGTGTAGTATTCATATTTTAAAAAATTCAGTTGGGCAGTGAGAAATAAATAGGACTTTCTTTGTACATTTCAAAACTTGTCCAGCTGCTCTACGGATCTCTTTTATTTTACATTGGCTCATAATTCGTTTATGATATGTATATGCTGATGTTATTGGCCCCCGTGTGCACACAACCACTGGTACTGTTTATAGTGTTGGTGGGTTCACCAAGAGGAAGGATTTTAAGACCAAAATAATGTGTCACAGTGCTGTGTATGGGTAGGTTCGTGTTAATGCATGTTTGTCACTATGCAAGAAGTATGCTGTTTGTCTCTGGCCTGCGATTCTGTACCCTGTGGCTGGAACAATGGGGATTGGGATCTCAGGCCTAACACATCACAGTACCTAGTACAGCATTCACTTCTGTGTGTTATGCACGTCTGTTGTGTGCGCGCTTGTCAGTGTGGGTAAGTATGGCTATGTGACCACTGTAATACCTGTGTAATATTCACTTTTCCTAGTCTGTTTCATTGTTAACAATATGAAAAAATAAGGTAGTGAGCCTTCTGATGATCAACAGCAGTATTAGCACAAGCATGAAAATCATAAGCTTCACTTCATGTCATTATGTGCACGATGCAGTGACACTGACATGACACAAAGTTCATAATGACATCATTTTGCTCCCAGTGCAGTGTATGTGCTATTTTCTTTCACTGAATGGCTGAAGATGGCCGAGGATTCCTTCCTATGCAAAAAAAAAAACAACAACAAAAAAACAAAAAAAAAAAAAACACAACAACAACAACAACAGTGCTGGAACACACATCCTTATACTTTGTGATCATTGGCATCTAGACTTTGCCAGGGCCATAAAGTCGAATTCTCAAGACTTTTGCAAAACTTATTTATTGTGCAAATAAGTGTGTCATGAAGGTTTTTGAGAGGGTTGTTATTTCATATTTTCAAATACAGGTTTCTGATTTTATGGACCCCCTTTCAGTTTGCTTACAGAAGGCAAAGAGGTGTTGATGATGCCATTTTGCATGTTGTAAACAACATCTACTCTCATGTAGAAAAAAACAGGAGCCTCCATTCGACTGATGTTCTATGATTTTTCGTCTGCGTTTAACACCATTCAACCACACATACTCGGCGCTTCCAAACTAGTTCACATGAACATAAATGCCTCTACCATTCTTTGGGTTTTTGACTATCTCACTAACCGCCCACAGTATGTCAGAATTAGTTCGGATCTAATCTCAGATGTACTTTTTACCAACACTGGTGCACCACAGGGGACTGTCCTGTCGCCTTTTTTGTATTCTTTGTACACAGCAGACTGTAGTGCCACTCATGACGACTGTGTCATGGACAAATACACTGACGACACGGCACTGACATGTCAGATTACAGATAAGGACGACGGACACTATCGACAGGAGATCGACGACTTTGTAGAGTGGTGCGATAGAAACTATCTTTAATTACATGTTGGCAAAACAAAAGAGATGGTCATAGATTTCAGGGAAAACAAACTTCATTCCGATCCTGTCGTCATCAAGGAAACAGAAGTTGAGCGTGTAGAGTCCTACAAGTATTGCGGTGTTCTTTTTGACAACGCGCTCAACTGGAAACAAAACATAGATGCTATTGTGAAAAAAACGCATACCCGTCTTTACTTTTTGAGAAAGCTCAAATCATTTCATGTAAGCGCTCAGCTTTTATAGATGTTTCACTGCTCCAGTATTGTTAGCATTTTAACTTTTGGACTGACGTGCTGGGGTAGAAATTTATGTAAAAGAGATCAAGATCGTCTTAACAAAGTAATCCAGAAAGAGGGCGGGGTGATTGATAGGGCACAGGATACTTTGGACACACTGTACAACAGACGGTTTACAAACAAACTGGCTGACATTCTTGATGACAAAACACATTCACTTAGATATGAATTTGACAGCAGACGTATCAAACGAAGTGGCAGACTTGGAGTACCCAAAAGTAGTACATCACGTTATGCCAACTCTTTTGTCCCTCAGGCTGTTACCCTTTTCAACAGTAATATCAGTAGATAGTGTCTGTCAACATTCTTTAGTTCTTTAAAAGTACTAGCCCTTTCAGTAGTTCACTGCAACATTGCTGACACCAAAAGCACAGGGGGAATCCACCATAAGTGTTTCTGATGCCAAGAGTGTTACAAAGGTAACAAAACGTCTGCTACAGTTCATCTCTTTAATCGAGTGTTATGGGTTATTTAATTATTTCAATGAGTGAATGATGATGCCATGTGTTGTATGGGCAGACAGTGAATTTCCCCATGAAGGATTAATAAAGTCTTATTGTATTGTATTGTATTGTATTGTATTGTATTGTATTGTATTGTATTGTACTGTATTGTATTTTATTGTATTGTATTCTATTGTATTGTATATGAGGCATATAACATACAATGCTTAGATAAGCCACTAGTTATCAATAGTGCCTTTTAGTGTACATAATGGCAAAGGCGCTCTGAATCTGATGCAGCTTCCCAGAATTCCACAGCACCTCTGAGTTAGCAGTCCATAGGCTGTAATTCCTGCAATTAAAATATGAAAAACAAAAATTAGGATAATAAAGTCTGACATCTGTTTGTGTGTAAGACAAATACATGCACATGAAGAAAAGAAGATGTGTAAAATACACAACAGAAGTTAGAAAGTGCAGAAATGGTACATGTAGTTTGAAATTGTGCTGTAATTTCATATTATGTATTTGAACTAAAATATGTTTTATCATACAATAGGATTCAATTACATTTCAAATTTGTAGATAATGCAATGAAGTGCAGCACAATGCCAGTGCAATACAACACTACTGTAATAATCCCTGATGGGGAAATTATGTGTATGTTAAACCAAGAGTGGTGATGATTTACAAGCAGAAACATGTTTTTCACACACAAGTTCTGGCTCCAAGGTCCTGCAAGTACTGTGTGTAACAAGAATGGCAAAGCCCTTATGGCTCACATGTATCCATCTACATGTGTGACCTTTGTGACAATATGTTAAGGGATGGCTTATGCACCAGCAAAATCCATGTTTTCTCAAAATGTAATCAGTTTTCACACATCTGTCAAACCCCTGTGACCCTTGACCTTTGCGATGAGTTGACTAAATTACTATACATAGGAAGGTCTTATCATCATCAGCTACCTCTATGCCAAATTTGATTGAAAAAGTTTGGTAATACTGTTGATAATAACTACAATTCCATCCAAAATTGGCAATTTACACAGATTTGCCAACCTCTTGTGACCCTTGACTTTTTCGAGGGATAAACGAAATTAGTATGCATAGAAAGGTCTTCCTATCAGGTATATTTGTATCAAGTTTGGGTTTGAAGTTGTCAATAGTATTTGAGGGAAAATAAATAATGTCAAAATATAGCTATTTTTTACCTATTCCCTGTGACCTTGACCTTTGTGAGAGGTCATTCAGATTGGTATGTTTAGAAAAGTCTTACCACAAAGTAGCCTTGGGCCAAATTTTAAGACTGCGGCTTGAATAATCTCCGAGAAAATGCCAATGTTAAAGTTTACCACGGACGACGGCGGACTGACGACAGCCGGCGACCACCGGTCCAGAACATAGACTCGCTTTTGCTTCACACGTGAGCCAAAAAGCACGCCGAGGCTTGCAAAACCCATTAGCAGCCATGGTTTAATGTATTTGTCCCACTGTCGAAGTGATCCATGTTGTATGTCATGCTGGTTTGATGGTCAGACTGAATTGATAGAGCCTATACAGGTGTTTTGCTTACTTTGTTTTCTCTTAAAATAACCCTGGATAAGCCTCTATAACATGCAGTGCTGCAGCTGTGTCATGAACATTACAATTTGCTGTTATGTTAAAAATGCTTTACTGCATTCAGCTGCAGTGCGGTGCATGAATTTACATCTAGTGTGGCCCTGGCTTGAGTGTAGTGTTCGGCAGTTCTTCCCGGAATGTAGGGCATGGTCCCAGAACATGATAAAGAACTGTTGGTGTCATCTGATACATAGGCAACCCCAAATGTGTTACAGTTATATAGTCATATACCATGCAGAAAATACATGTCAAGATCAAAGAAAACCTGACTGACAGTGGGAGAATGACTGATAATAAACGATATAAGACATACCACATAAAAGAATGAAACAATACAATAGGTAATGATGTTTTTTGTGTGTTTTTACCAGGCTTT
Source organism: Semisulcospira habei (assembly GCA_036245525.1). NCBI lineage: Eukaryota > Metazoa > Mollusca > Gastropoda > Semisulcospiridae > Semisulcospira > Semisulcospira habei. The sequence goes on from BTPG01000001.1 coordinate 201,581,337, forward strand.
GAATATTAGAGAAATCATTTTCTTTTGAAAATTGAAAAAATGTTGTCAAGTTAAGTACACTTTCTTCTATGTTCAGTTTCTTCCGGCTTTGAAAACTTTGCTCTCACTCTAGCTGATAAGATTATTGAACAATCTTGGCAATGTGCTTTTTGTATGAGCTTCTTGGCATTATTGTTGTGGAAATATGTGTAGTAAACTTTTGTGACGGTGTAAATGGTTGTACACAATGCTGTTTGTGCAGTGAAATAACAGAAATAAAGGTTTTATCAACACAAAAATACCGCAGGATGCGGCGTCTTGTTTAGAATTTGATGTGTCATATGTCTGTACCTTTAAATACGGAATTTAATTTTGGATTTGGAGTGTCACATATTCTTTACGGTAAATCTGAGTCACGGCCATATAACAACAGCTGGAGAAATAACTACTTTTTTTAGTGGTCCTAACAGCACTTTTTCTCACTGTACACTACATGTGCAAATCTCTGTAAGATACTTACTCCTCAGTCCTCTTGTCTTTCTGCATACATTGTTACGATTGTATCTCCACTTTCCTGCCATGCTTACAGTAACAGAAAGCAAGCAGTCTTCATAACCTCAGGGTGGAGGCACATGCTTTGGAATCCATGCACTTTTATGAAGCGTCTGTCCAGTAGGAACTGTAAATGAACCGTTACAATTATTTCATGTCTGGTGCTTCTGCAAACGCAGTGTAATTATGATACAAACACATAGACATACAAGAATGTTAGAAGAAAGCCCTCAAGCCTCATGTGCATGACCAATCCACATGACCTTTGTTATCTTGACCTTCCAACAGGAAATGAGACGGGTGATGTGGTTATTTTTTTAGATTTTGTACATGGCAAATGTGCAGCAAGTGGTTGGTAGTGTTGTTTAGGGGATTGAAAAATTAGGGGATGACTGGGACAGACTAAGACTAAGGCATTTTAACAGATGGGACTGCAGGGGAGGACCACTGTGTACTATGGCCTGTCGGAGGCACCACATGCCATATGTGACATAGACCAGAATCGTTTAATGTAAACATATCATCATTGAGTTTAAACTTTTGCAGTTGGAAAACAAAGAAAATCATGAAAATTGAAATTTTGAGGAAAAATTGCTTTGTTTGCAGTTTTATAGGCGTTTTTACATGTTTTGTGTCGCAACACCCTGTGGCCCATGTTTACTGTGTTTGTTCATTTATTTTTTGTCATACAGTTAGTCATGAGTCTAGCCTTTGAACTTGAGCTTTGACCTTGGCATTGAAAGGGGTGGGGTTTGAGGCATTCAGTTTGCTAAATGCATGAAAAAAATGCACTCATTCAGGTATTGAAGATGTGGGGTGGGTGGGTGGGTGTGGGGGGGGGGGTGGAGGTGGGGGGGAGGGGTGTTAAGGTCAAAGGTTAAGATCAAAACTACAATGAAACAGTGTCAGCAGGCCTCTTCCAGCTTGTTGTCACCAGACAACAGGGTCAATGAGGATGCCTGGGTGTTGTCTTTTGGGCTGCCCTAAGATACACAGGGAAATGGCCTTGGGTCTGAAAGCTCATTTTTCATCAGTGTCAGTGTCATGGTAACTGTTTTAAGTTGTCCAGCCCACCAGAAGTCAGTTTGACTATTGCATGCGTGTGTAAACTTGGAAAAACAGAAAAAGTAGGGGGGTAGGCAAATGAAAAATATGAAAAAAAAAAACACTTTCATGTGCCTGTGTCTCAAATGCAACATTTCTGAAGATCAGATATATTACTTGATGTACATGCCAATTTTGGAGGCATTCTGACCATATCTAGGCTGTTTTTCATGGCATCAGATATGCATGATCCAACACGTCAGCAACGTTGTGAACTCCACATCAAGGCACTTCACATAATGGGCCATAACATAAAGATGCAGCAACTTTCAAGGGTGTCACTTTGGATTTGACTTAGCTATTGTCTAAGGGTTGCACTGATGGCAGATTGAATGGTGTTTAGGTGGGACAAGTTTCTCTGACAGGTCACGGTATACATTTAAATTGGGAAGTTCAGGCAGTGCAAGGTCCCGTGTTTTTAAAAATAATTTTTGCCTTGTTTGAAAATTTGCAGTTGGGCTGAATGTGGGAATTTGCTGGAAATTTGTGGTTAGCTGAGAGGAGACATGTTTGGTGCTTTGATTCATACCATCCTGAGCTTATCCAGTGGACATTTGTGGGCCTATGTTGAGTTGCCTTTGACGTAGTGATTTGAGGGGCACGCTGATTTCAGCTGTGCTTGGGTGTGGGGTTGGTAAGGAACCAGTTTCATAGCCAAGAAATGAGACGGGTCATGTGCTGTTTTTTTTTTTTTTTTTTGTATTTTGTGCATGGCAAATGTGCAGCTGGTGTGCGATAGTGCTTTTTAGGGAATTGAACAATTAGGGGATGACTGGGACTGACTAAGGCTAAGAGACTGGACAGTACGGAAACACCACTGTGGTCCGTGGCCAGCAGCTGGGCTCAGGAAGCAGCTATCACTTCCGGTAATGTCAGCCGCCATGAGAAACAGCATGGCTCGGAAAAAGAAGTAAGTGTATATTTATGATCAGTTTACAATACATGTATGCACCTGTCGAGTTCTTGTGGTTAACTGCTAAAATTGTTTTGGTTTAACAGCCGTTAGTGTTTACGGATACCAACTGGCTTTCCTTATTATATTAAACAATGCAAGATTTCAAGATCGAAAGACATGCAGCGTTCTCGGCTTATCCCTTGTTTACTTCATGAAGCCCCAATATAAAGATCTCAATCTTAGATTTACTGTCATGGGAAAAAAAATCGTTAGTACGTATAATCGCGTAACAGACCTAAACATGAATTATTTGCTGTTGTTATATTAATGTTAGATAACATAATAACCATGATACAATACAACAGATTAACCCTTTTAGCACCACCAGTGAATTTTGGAATTGTTACTTAACCGTTAACGACTATGTACCAGTTGCAGGAAGTGGATTGACCATGATAATTTAAGGGTAATGCCAGATTAGTTTGGCACCTGAGGGTGTTGGGGCTAAAAAAAAAAGGTAATTCGATTTTTATATTAATTATCATGCATCACCCTTCCGGATTTTTTTAAGTTTGAACCAGTGAAAGTGTTATTTTTCAATTTTCAGACCTTTGGGCATGATGAGTGTCAGTGAGTTTATGGAGCATGGATTCGATACAGACAGCAATGACCAGGACTCTGACTTTACTGACACAGGGCCTCCAAAGAAATTGCCAGCACCCAAATCTACGAAAGAAAATACACCAACACCCAAGTCCAAAATAGAAAAGACACTCACACCCAAGAATGACAAGACAAAAATATCCAGATCCAAGAAAGAGAAGTCAAAGACATTTAAACCAAATCTGGAGAAGATACAAACCGAGAACTCCAAGTCCAAGGGAGAGATGAAGGAAAAGGAGAAAAGAGACCAGCAACAGCAGGGAGCAAAAAGCAAAACGGGGTAAACCGGTTTTTAATAACCACCCTTATTTTTTGAAAGATTCACATGTCATTTAACCCATATCATACTGAGGCTAAAAGTTTTAGTAAAAACATCAAATTTGTACAATGCCATGCAAGCAACATGATAGTACTTACAAATAAGGATATAGACCAATGGCTTTAGTTCCAAGGGTAGTGCCAGAATAGCTTGGCGCCTAGAGGCACCAAGCTATTCTGGTACTAACCTTGAACTATTTTAGTCAAACTTATTTGACACACTGGTGTATTCCGAATGATAAGGGTTAAGACCATCTTTTAGGTGGCCGTACAGCCACGTGAATGATGGTCTTTAAATTGAATGATGCTTGATACTTTTTGCGCTTCAAGACTTCTCTTGAGCAAGCATCAGCCTTTTGAGACAACCTTTTTGTGCAGAAAGTTTCAACTGTACTGAATGTATAGACTGAAGATTATTAAAAAAAATTGTGTCTGCTGGCCTGTGGTTTTTGACTCTATGGTCTAGAACTTTAACTTAGTGTAAGGTCTAAAATCACAGACAGCACACTGCCATTTCTGTGTAAATTTATGTTAGATACTTTTTTTATTACCAGTCTGGGCACTACGACTCCTATGTGAGTGAGTAATATGTATATAATATGTATTTGATAGGCTCAACACCTAGTGAGCTATCTGTTGGAAGGAACACAGACCCAATAACACTAACAGCAGAAGCTGTTTTGAGTCGCCAAATCCTTATGAGAGATCACAACACCTGTGATTAAAGACTGTCATTTAGGTGGCTGTAGCCATCTAGATTATCATCCTTTTTTTGACAGTTGACACTTTTTGCCCTTGAAAAAAAAACTGTTTTTAACCCTTTGGGTGTCGGTAGCAGTTTTAGTCGCGATGATTTCTGAAGGAATCATCATGACTAAAACTGTTACACTTACAGATGCCCATATTTTTTCTTGCGTCAGGTTCAGATGTAATATGTATGAGCAAGAGGCAAAGATTCTCATCTGCCCATAATTGCTGTGTTGAAAATTTGTGCTTGTTGGATTTACCTCAATGGGTCCACATTGATCACTGCAGCAGTTTCTGCGACTTTGGAGTTTGGTTTTACAATGACGGTTTGACACATACTGAATCAAGTGATGTAAAGATGGATTATATGTTCTTGTCTGTGCTCTTGTATTTCAGGCAAAGAAAAGAGAAGAATATGACAATCTGTGCCCCCAATGTAAAAAAGTCAATGCAAGAGAAATTGAAAGAAACAGACCCTGAATTTTATGAATTTCTGCAAAAAGAGGACAAAGACCTTCTCCAGTTTGATGATGATGATGAAGAAGATGACAGCGCAGATGATGACGGCAATGACAATGGCTCTTCCGATGATAGTGATGATCAGAAAGCGGCAATGAAAAAAGAAAAATCTGGGAAGAAAAAAGAAAAGGCAGCCTCACAGGCATTTGAAAAGGAAATTCTGGAGATGTCAAGTGGTGGGAGTGATTCAGATGACAGTGAGGAAGAAGGGGGAGGGATGTACAGACCTCCCCAGAAGCTGGAGGTGAGTAGTTTCTAACATTTCCACTGCAAAACATGAACAGCTTGAAAGAAAACATAACATGGTGACAATGTTTCAAAATAATATGTTTTGCAGAGAAACTGTTTTACTGATTCTTCTTGAATCGGTCACAACTTTTCTTGATTCGGGATAACTTTATTGTTACTGCAGTGGAAATTAATCATAGTTCATACATAGCAAAAATTGTCTTGCCACCACAAGTGCTGCTCACATTCACTCACTTGCTCATTCCACAATTTAAAATGACAGCATTGCAAAATGGACAGTGGCTGCATGGGGACGGGTGGAACCTGTCGCCAAGGCATCTTGTAGCAGGCGACAGTGGCCACATCCCAGCCTGAACATCCCTGGCATAAACAGAATGTTAAGACAGCCCTAACCATAAGTCTCCTTATAATATTCTTTTGTTAATTCCTAGATGACTAAAGCTAGTATGTATGAAAATGACCCCATTCTCAAAGGGTGAACACCAAACTGTGACACAAACTCAAATTATTAAAATGTTTTGAAACTTAATTATTTAATATCTGTGGATGTTTATTGTTCTAGTTTTCAAACAGTGTTTGAAAAGATAATCTCAGATTCTATAGTAATGTCAGAGCCCTTCACATGCCCAAAATCTGAAGTGATCGGAGGTTACTGATGACATGAAATATTATCTATTCTAGTACAACATCAAAAATAAGCATATGTGTGCATCTTTTAACTATGGCACAGACAAAACTAATATTATGATTAAAATGATACCAGAAAATTGTACACACATGCTTACTAAGATGTATTTTGAAAGAAACATCGTGTCATCAGAAACCTCCAATCCTTCAGCGTCCATTTTATTTTTACGTTAAATTATTTACGCGTTTTCATGCAGCACCTTTAAAGTTTTAATCCATCTGTGGTGTATTCAGCTTATGTACAAATAGGGAAGAGAGTTTGAAAATTCTAAGTTGGAATTCTTCTTGGTAGGTTGATGGAATAAACAGTTTCCACAACCCTGACGCACTACAGCAGGAGATGGGTCGACCATGATAATTCAGGGGTAGTGCCAGATTAGCTTGGTGCATGTCGGCACCATGCTAATCTGGCACTACCAGAGTGGAAAATGCTTTGGCTTTTTCTGTTTTTTGCTCTACTGGCTCAGTGGCAGTCACGCTTGACTGCACTTGCCTTACTTTTGCACCTACTCAGTCTACACATGAACTCACACCTGTAGGCTGTCCTCAGTGTCACAGTTCAACTATGTAAATTGTAGTACTGTGGATACACACAGTCTGCATGTGAGCTTGTCTGGTCTACCTACTGTGCCCCTGACTGACTGTGCCACTAGTCCATCGTCACACACTGTGTGTACAACCAGTCTACAGATGAACTCTTCTGGTCTGCCTGCAGTGACCCAGTCTGTCAGTGTCACCAGTCCACCATCATGCACTGTGTATCAATCCAGCCTGCCAGTGAACCCCTCTAATCTACCGCCCACTGTTCCACAGCACAAGTACTCTAGAGATGATTTGTTGAATATTAGACCTGTGGCCATACGTCTGGACCCCACTCTCATCCTCCATCTTCGGAGTTTGGGGATAGGGTGTAATTTGCCTCGACCCGGAGAGGTGGTAGGAGGAAACAGAGACAAATTATTGTTCTCATCACTGGCAGGTCGTCGCCTCAAGCACCAGACGGCGCAGAGAGGACTGAATGAATAATGAATCACTGGCAGGTCTAGTTGCCATGTGCACCCGCAAAGGACATGGTTTCGCCTGAAAACCTCATCTATATAGACACTAAACCTGAGCAGAAATATTTTAACGTCTGTACTTTCAACGCACAATCAGTGGGACAGCGTGACAAAAGGACTGAGATTTTGTGCATGACCAGAACATCGATGTGTTGTTCCTGACAGAGACCTGGCTTAAAAGTTAATGTCAAGGAGACGGGGCGAAGTGTGTGGACATAACTCCATCTGGCTATTGCCTTAGATCCTTCCCCCGTGCTCATGGTGGAGGACTGGCTTTTTTGATCCGTGACAGTTTATTGGAGCATGCCAACATCACATCATCGTTCCCCTTTTCTCATTCAGCGTACTTTGAGCTTGCCCAGTTGACACTTTCTGTGCCACAGCATGTGCACTTGTACTGTCTGTACCGTCCACCCCCCAACAGAAAGAATAGACTTACAGACACTACATTTTTCAGCGAGTTTGCGGATTTCATGGAGCACTGTAATTCTTTGGGTGGTAAGCTTGTGATTGTCGGCGACTTCAACTTTCAATTCGACTGTCCTTCCAACACCAACACGGCTCGTATGCTTGACCTATTACAAACTTTTAGTCTGTCTCAAGGCGTGCATCAGCCTACTCATACCAAAGGTCATACACTTGACTGGGTCGTGTATAGAGAGGAGGACTCCATCTTTAGGTCCGCCTCTGTGAGCCACACCATGTCTTCTGACCATTTTCCAGTTCTGTGTCTTCTGGATATAACCAAACCTCAGCTGCAGCCTGTTACCAAGGCTTCGAGGAACCTCAAGGGGATCAACCATGACAAGTTCATAGCCGATGTTGCAGACTTTGTTGGCATCCGTCCCCACATCTTGGCCGAGCAACTCAACGCTGGTCTGCGGGCTGTACTAGACCAGCATGCTTCCGCCACTCTCCGCCGGGTGTCGCAGCATCACTCCACGCCCTGGTACCCGTCTGTGGCCGCTGAACTGCGCACCTTGCAGCACGAAAGGCGTCAGGCAGAGATGTGTTGGCTCAAGTCTGGGCTGACTGTTCATAAACAGATTCTGAATGGTTTGAAGTATAAAATCACTCGCTTGACCACCAGTGCCAAGACTGCTTTCATCAGTGCAAAAGTTTCTGCAGCAAGTACTTGCAAAGAACTTTTTCGTGTGACTAATGGACTCTTGGGTAAGACCAAATCTGTTCAACTGCCCAGCACACACCCAATCCGTGATCTCACAGAACTGTTCTCTCGCTTTTTCTGTTCCTAAGTCAGAACAATACGTGACAACATTGACAATATGTGATGATGCTCAGATATCTTGCTCATTTGAATCCAAGTGTTTTGCTGGCACTCCTCTTGCATGCTTCAGTCCAGTGACTGAAAAGGTAGTGCTAGATACCGTGAGTAAGATGTCTCTCAAGACCTGTGATCTAGACCCTTCTTTTTGAATGTAAAGATGCAATTGTACCAGTTGTTACAGCTATTGTAAATGAGTCCCTCTTGCACAGCACTGTACCTACCTGTTTCAAACTGCAGTTGTTAAACCGCTCTTAAAGAAACCTTCACTTGATTCCAACAGTTTGAACAACTACAGACCCATATCCAACCTACCTTTTCTTTCAAAGCTTCTGGACATTACCAGAAGATTGTCGGGCAAGTATGGCCATACAGAAAGACCAGTAAAAGACAAAGAAGGCAAGCCTATTGCAGACAGAGCAGACCAACTCAACAGATGGGCCGAGTATTTTGAAGAGTTACTGAACAGACCCAGCCCACCCGACCCCCCAGACATCCAGCCAGCAGAGACCGACCTACCCATCAGCTGTGACAGACCTAGCCGGGAAGAGATCAGAAGAGCAGCGGCATTTTTGAAGAACGGCAAAGCAGTAGGGCCAGATGGCATCCCAGCGGAGTCTCTGAAAGCAGACCTAGAGACAACAGTAGAGATGGTGTACCCACTGTTTGGAAAGATCTGGGAAGAGGAGGTGATGCCGGCTGACTGGAAGGAGGGGTACCTAATCAAGCTTCCCAAGAAAGGTGACCTCAGCAAGTGTTCCAACTACAGAGGAATCACCTTGCTGTCAGTACCAGGAAAGGTCTTTAACAGGATCATCCTGGAGAGAATGAAGAGCTCCGTTGACCCCCAGCTGAGAGACCAGCAAGCAGGATTCAGGAAAACCTATCATGTACAGACCAGATCGCCACTCTCTGCATCATCGTGGAACAGTCTCTGGAGTGGAGCTCCCCGCTGTACTCAACTTTGTGGATTACGAGAAAGCATTTGACAGCGTGGACCGAGAGACTCTGTGGAAACTCCTACGACACTACGGTGTACCCACAAAGCTCGTCCGCCTGAAGAGCAGCTACGATGGCATGACATGTCGCGTGATCCACGAAGGGCAGTTCACCAGGGAGCTCCAGGTCAGAACCGGTGTCAGGCAGGGGTGTCTGCTGTCTCCGTTCCTCTTCCTACTGGCCATAGACTGGGTCATGAAAAGGACCACAGAGCACAGACGAAGTGGAATACATTGGACACTGTGGACACAGCTTGACGACCTCGATTTTGCAGATGACTTGGCATTACTGTCCCACACTCATCAACAAATGCAGGACAAGACCACGAGGCTTGCTGACATCTCGTCCCAAGTGGGCCTCACCATCCACAAACAGAAAACAAAGACAATGAGGCTGAACGCAACCAGGGAAGAACCAGTCTTGCTTCCTGGCACCCCGTTGGAGGAGGTGGAGTCCTTCACCTATCTCGGGAGCATCATAGACAAAAAAGGCGGCACTGATGCAGATGTCAGAGCACGAATCAGTAAAGCCAGAGCAGCCTTTCTCCAGTTAAAAAAGTGTGGAGTTCTAGAGAGCTGTCACAACACACCAAAGTCCGGATTTTCAACTCCAACGTAAAAGCAGTTCTCCTATATGGAGCAGAGACTTGGAGATTGACAAAAACCACTGTCAACAGAGTACAGATCTTCATAAACAGTTGCCTTAGAATAATTTTGAAAATCCACTGGCCAGAGAAGATCAGCATCGTCAGACTCTGGGAGAGAACAGAGCAGATAACAGCAGAGAATGAAATTGGGCGAAGAAGATGGGGATGGATTGGTCACAGTCTGAGAAAGCCAGCTTCCAGTATCACTAGGTAGGCATTGTCATGGAACCCCCAGGGAAAGAGGAAAAGAGGTAGGCCGAGAAACTCCTGGCGCCGAGACCTCCAAGCAGACATCAAGAGACTGGGAACCACCTGGAGTAAAATCGAAGGAGAAGCACAGGACAGGAGTCGCTGGAGGTCTCTCATCGACGGCCTATACCCGGGTAGGGGTGACAGGCGTAAAGTAAGTACTTTGTTGGTCGCTTGCATATGGTTTCAGTGGCAGGATTTGAGTGCCACCCTGTTGAGCTGCTTTGTGGCGTTCCACAGGGGTCGGTCTTGGGGCCTGTTCTTTTTACTTTGTATACACAGCCCCTGTCATGTTGTCATTGAGCGTCACTTTGTTTCTTATCATTTATATGCAGATGATACAGAATTGTACAAACACTCCCTTCGTGAACATGTTGATCAGATGGTGCAGTCTTTGGAGGCTTGTATTTGTGATGTTCAGGAGTGGACAACACAGAACAAGCTCCAGCTGAACAGTGACAAAACTTAGTCCCTTCGAATGACATGCTCCTCTACATGCAGTGCTGATCTTCCTGAGTCAGTCGTAGTGGGCGAGAGTGCCATCTCCTTTTCTAGCTCGGCCCGTAACTTGGGTGTCATTTTTGACAACAGGCTGACAATAAAGGAACAAGTGAAGAAAGTTTGCTAGCTTGCCTTCATTGAACTCAGAAGGATCAGCACTGTTCGACATCTGCTGACTGTTGAAGTTACCAAAACACTTGTTATATGCCTTGTGCTGTCCCGAATAGACTATTGCAATTCTCTTTTGTCTGGTGTTCTGCAAAATCTTCTTGACCAAATCCAGAGAGTCATGAACTGTGCTGCACGTCTGATTTTTCGTATACCGAAACGTGAACACATTATGCCTCTACTAGCTGATTTGCACTGGCTGCCAGTTTCATACACAATTCAGTATAAAGTCTGTGTTATTTGTTTCAACATCATCTCTGGTTCTGCCCCTCCTTACTTATCTGATCTTGTCCAGATGTATACACCGTCCGAATCACTACGCTGTGCCTTTCAGACACTCGTGTTTTCAGTATCCCTAGACGTAATAAGGTCACTCAAGGTCATCGTGCATTTTTGTATTTTGGTCCCATTACATGGACCGCTCTCCCAGCTGATGTGCGTCACTCATCATCTCTTTCCATTTTCAAATCCAAGCTTAAAACACACTTTTTCTCCATTGCATATACGTAAAGACCATTTTGTCTGCCGGCTCATCATAATAATAATAATAATAAATTTATTTCAGTTTTTGCAGGCCATCAGGCCCATATGAACACAAAATACAATTTACAACCAGAAAATACAGGAAGGTGGTTGTAAAACACACTCATATAGCATTACATCAGCGCACATAAATAAACAAAAACAAGAAAAGTTCAAAGCAAATCCCTCTAATTCCTTAATTTAAGGCAACCTGAAATATACATAGCAACTTTAAAGACCAGTTTATCATGTAGGTTTCCACACAGCAGCTGAACTTTAAGATCGGATGGGAATCTGTAGTAAAACAGTGGAATGTACTTTTTACGTAAAGGGGCATATTTTGGACACTCGAACAGAAAATGACACAAATCTTCAGCCTTATGCCAATCACATGAATTACATTCTGGATTAGTGATGGGTTTTCCAAATCTGGATACTCCGTTTAAAGGTAAACGGTTACATCTAAGTAAACATATTGCCCACCTGAGTTCACAAGAGTTCAGCTGCCCTATGTAACTGGCTCTAAGTATTTCTGGGTGGTAATGGCAGTATTCTGTGTTTGAGGTAAGGGATGCATGCCAGTCCTGTCGGAAACAATCCATCAGCCGATCTTTGAATATCTGAATGAACAGAGGAGTGTTTCCAACTGACTGCATTTCCCATACATACCCAAACCCGTGCATACACAATAGAGTCTTTATTTGCGTAGCCCAGTTCGATCTACCTGAAGCATCATGCATACATAACATCGTGTAACACTGTCTTGGGTATCTGTTTTCTGACATGGTAAGAAGTCTGCACCAGTACTTCACCATTCGAACATAGGCATCAATATACATAGGGAATCTTCCACACTCACCCAGCGCAATATTGTTTTTTACATCTCTTCCAACACCAAGGACCATTTTACAAACCTTTATATGAACCTGCTCAATTACATCATGTCTCTGGAAACCCCAGACCTCTGACCCGTATAGCACAATGGGTTTAATCTTGACATCAAAAATGTGAAAAACAGTGTCAGCTGGCAAGTTTTGTAATTTGAAGTATAGTCTTTTGATGCCTGCAACTGCTCTCCTGGCTTTTCCAGCTAAGTTTTCTACACATCTAGCCCAGTTCAGAGTAGAGGAAAATATCACACCAAGGTAAGTATAACTGGACTCGACTTGAATCTGCTTGTCAGCATAAAACCATTTTTCACAATTTTTCACAAAACCTCCATTTTTGAAGACCACCACTTTTGTCTTGTCCATGTTCACAGTGAGACCCCATTTTTTACAGTATTTTTCTAAACAATTAATTTTCTTTTGGAGATCTGCTACAGAGTCAGAGACAATGGCTATATCATCAGCATACATAAGAAGGAAAATACCCAGTGGGTCTGCAAAAATATCAATGCCACGTGCACCGCAAGATGATATTTCTGTCTCAAATTCTGAAAGAAAGATAGAAAACAGCAGTGGGCTCAACACACAACCTTGTCGCACCCCTGACATGCAATCAAAGTAGTCGGTAACTTTGGTTCCAACCCTTACAGCAGCTTTTACATGTTTGTACATACTCTCAAGTGTCTGAAGCAACTTTCCATGAACTCCTTTACGTAGCAAGAGATACAACAGTTTTGTCCTGTGCACACTGTCGTAAGCTTTAGAAAAATCTACGTACATGGTGTAAAAACGGCCACCCTGCTTGCTAAGATACTTTTGCACTAGTGCCTGTAAGCAAGCCGGCTCATCATGTATGTGTGTGTGTGAGTTTTCTGCTCCTTGTAAATCAATGTATTTTTTTGGTTGTATGTGCTTGTTTTTGTATTTTGCTTCACTGTTTCATTACTGTGAGTGTAAAGCGCCTAGAGCACCTTGGTGATTAGGCGCTATACAAATTACCTTTATTATTATTATTATTATTATTATTATTATTATTATCTCCTGCAACAAGTTCATAGTCGTTAGATGATGCCTCTAAAATTTGGGAAATACATGCATTAGGCTGAATGAGATAAATACAAAATAGGTCCAGAACTGATGCAAACAGTAGATCAATAGCCTGGACATGCTTGCAATGTTTAACACACTTAGTAACACTTAGAAAAGACAGTTACAACACAATTCATGGCCCCTGGACCCCGGCCACTTTTCAGAGATTTTTACTTGAGCTTGTTCTCCACCCTGCTAAGCGTGTTTCTTTCTCCGTTGGGTACTTCTTTGCATTTGACATGCTTGGCAATCACGTTTTTGGTCTGGATTAATGTTTGTTCAGGCTATCATTCTGCTGTTTTTATCGAAACGTGTGGTTTTGACCTAATTGTGATTTCCGAGCAACATCTGTTAGCTTTTATTTTTAATTCTGTACATACAGTCATGGAATCATAGCGATTTTGAAAATGCTGTCAATGTCATAGCAGACTATTGAAACTGCAAGACTGTCCAAGTCATGTCAAGTCAAAAAACTTTATTTATCCCACGAAGGGGCAATTCCAGTTTGGCCTGGAGCGAATAAAAAATATCAAGTGAAGTAAAAAAAAAAAAAAAAATGGATAAGACGGACATTCGCACACACATACACCCAGGCACACTATGCTAATACAGACATATATGTTAATATTGACATACGTTACATGTATTAAAAAAAGCAGTTCTCCCCCTTGTGTATGCACTGGTACTGTAAACAGCACTCTATACACATACGTAAGGGGGTTATGGATTATTTTTTTCTTCTTCTGCATTGTTGATGCCGGATAACCAGGCATCAGAAAAGCAGGAACAATGACAGAATGTTCTGTCACAGGTTGCCAGTGATGATGACTGGGATGACGATGCTGATGAGCCGAGTGATGATTCTGATGGTGAGGAAGGGAAGAAACAGAAAACCTCTGGCAAGCTCATCACAATGCCCATGATCAAAATGTGGACCTCACAGATGCAGGTATGATCTTTTCAGGGTAACCCTCATGTGCATGCAGCTACTGGCTCTGTTAACTCATTCATTCTGACGGCCGTATTTGGAGGCATCAACTAATGACTATGCGCCAGTTGCAGGAGATGGATCGACCATGATAATTCAAGGGTAGTGCCAGATTAGCTTGGCGCCTGTCAGTGCCAATCTAATCTGGCACTACCCTTGAATTATCATGGTCGATCCATCTCCTGCTGTAGTGCGTCAGGGCTGAATGGGTTAATAGTTTTACACTAACTTTGCCAGTGGCTGCATGAACAAAGGATTTGCTCACTACACAGTAAATCTTGCTTTTTCACTATCCAGTGCATATTTCTTTTGGGCGACCGATCTGCTTTGAGCAACCAAAGCAAGGCTTTGGTTGCTCAAATCAGGCCGGTCGCCCAAAAGGAATCTACCCCTGAAGACAATAGACAGAAAGTCAAGATTGTTGTTGTAATGTAATCGCACTGGCAGTAAGACCACTTTTGTGAAAGATGAGATTTTCACCGGTAATAAGCTGAAAATCTTGCATTTACAAGAATGGTCTTACTGCCAGTGCCTGTTGCCTTTACAGGTCAGAAATACACTCCTGAAGGAAGTCGGACAGTATGAATAACATTACCACAGATTAACCCTTATTGTTCGGAATACACCAGTGTGTGAATTAAGTTTGACTAAAATAGTTCAAGGGTGGTGCCAGAATAGCTTGGCGCCTCTAGGCGCCAAGCTGTTCTGGCACCACCCTTGAACTAAAGCCATTGGTCTATATCCTTATCTGTAAGTACTGTAATGTAGCTTGCATATGGCTGTGTACAAATTTGAAGCTTTTAGCCTCAGTATAATATGGGTTAACCCTTTTCATCCTGATACACTATTGCTTGAAATAAACTTGACTGTGATAGTTCACTGTGATGCCAGAATAGCTTGGCGCCTGATGGTCTCAGAATAGCTTGGTGCCTCAGGCGCCCAGCTATTCTGGCACCACCCTTGAACTAAAATAGTTGATCTATCTCCTGATCTGTAATGTAGCCTTCACAGGACAATAAGCAAATTTAAAAATATTCAGCCTCAGGAAGTAAAACTAATAGGATAAACACCCTGCTACCTTTGAACTTTTTTGGGCTGTTCCATTGTGGTGTTGTGAATGCAACTCTATCAATAACTGTGGATGAGCAATTGAATCTGAATTTTGGTGGCAAACTTTTTCAGAAGTCTCCAAGTCCAGAGATCATACGGGATGTGGTGGCAGCATTTGCAGCGGCAGTGAAACAGGCAGGCAGCATTGATGAGAGCAACACACAGTACAGAGTCAAGGGCAGTACAGGTCAGAGGTCAAACATTAACATTTTAACCAACTGTTATACATGTAATAAGTAATCTTGAATCTTTTTTTGTTTCTTTTTCGGAATCACAGCTACTTCTATTGCAAATCTTGAATAATTTGTGTGTGTGGACTTGCATGTGTTTCAAGCACCTTAAATAGTTTTTTGCTAATAATTATTTAGGAACTGAGTATGTCCTTACATATATTGGAATTTCTTATTTGAGTGATTAAGAAGAAGAAGAAGCTAACATATTGAGCCATCAAATGAAAAGAAAAGGGGAGACTGCCAGTGCTAATATTTTAGGTAGATCACAAAGTCAAATAGGTAAACGCACTTTCAGGGGAGAGAATTGTGCAGTATCGACCAATGATCTTAGATCAAGTTTGATCGAAGAACAAAACAAGAAAAGATAGCAAAGAAGGGTGCGCTAAGTAAGTGACTGGAAGTATTGAATATGGAAGCCAGCCCCTTGATGCATAGAAATATCGCATATTGACTACATTTCCATGCATCAAGGGGGCTGGAAATCTAGTCAATATCGCTTATGATACGCTCCCCCTTGGGGGGGGGGGGGGGGGGGGCTTCCATATTCACTACTTCCCGTCACTTACTTAGCGCACCCTTCTTACCTATCTTTTTTTTTTTTTTTAATGCTTCGATCAAACTTGATCTATGATCACTTGTCGATAATGCACAATTCTCTCCCCTGACACTGCTTTTACCGACTTCACTTTGTAATTTTCCAATAACGAGCCATCCATTGTCTCTCATTCTGTCATCTTTACATGATAATTAGTTACGTGACACATGTTTCTAAAACTAGTAAAAGTCACTATGATCCAATTTACCTGGCTTTGTCTTACTTTTTATGTATATTTTTTGTTTGTTTGGGGTTTTTACCCTTCAGCTTTAGAACCCTTTGAGAGAAGAGTGTATGCGTGTTTTAATAGATGACTTCCATAACTGAGTAGGTCAAAATGTGCACATGCTTGACACAAACAGTGGATTAAAAGCTCAAACAAACATGATATCACGTGTTTAACCCATTACATCCTGAGGCTGAACTTTTAAAGTTGCTTATTGTCTTAGGAAGGCTCTATTACAGATTTGAAGATGGATCCACCATTTTAGTTCAAGGGTGGTGCCAGAATAGCTTGGCGCCTCAGGCGCCAAGCTATTCTGGCACGATCATTCAACTATCATAGTCAAATTGTTTCCATGACTCGTGTATAAGGATGCAAAGGGTTAATCCAGTGTTTGCATCAGATACATGCAACTTTTTACCTACTTCTGATTTCCAAACAACCTGTATTCTATACTTTTTTTTCTGTTTTTCAGTTTTCAATGCTGTGATCCGCCTGTGTCTGACACAAATGGTGCCGGCGTTGCAGTCAGTCCTTGGGTTGCCTTCCTTGGCTGACGCTCAGCACACTCCCTCACAGAAAAACAAGCGGTGGAAAAGTGTCAGGGGGACTGTGAAAAATTATTGTGCACTTGTACTTCAGGTAAGGGATGATGATGATTGTGCCTGTGATTTTTCAATACCAATACCATCCCATTTGCAATACCAACCCATCCTCGGTCATTTTTGTCTACTGAATTCTGGCAAAGAGTAACACAATAAAAATGACGTCACGACTAGCTACGCAAACCTTGCAAGGGAACGTCTTTTTGGTGTCAAAGCGCTGTATGTGTACGTGTGTGTGTGTAACACTACAGTGACTTGAGCCCGCGTTTGAGGATGGACAAGCTGGAAATTGTATGATATTGTCCCTAAACGAATAATCTTGAGGTATTTAAGATAATTTTTGATTAAGATTGCTATTGGCGACAAAATGGCCGTTTCACAAAAAAACAGGTGATCCACACTGGAGGCTGTAATTGTTCTTATTTTTTACTACTACTAGATATTTTACATATAGCTAGATAAATGGGAGGTATTGAATGAGTTCATTAGCCAGCATTGTACCTCTAAAACATTTTGATTGATAATTAAATGATTTGAAAAAAAAAAAATTCAAGTTTTTGGGATTAATGTCACGAATTATTTTGGATTAATCTTAAAAGAATTGAATCTTTTTTATGAAAAAAACAATCTTCTCATTAATAATCACATGATTTTTCATATACGGTATTTACATAAGCATACAGTTTGTCCCGGCTGTCGGGTATGATTAGGTCAATTGTGACCTGTATGCCCTAGGTGTGAAAATCAGACAATTTTCTGCACCACTTTTTCGGAGTCATTTACTTAACTTTAATTTTTCTTTTACAAAAAAATCTATCTTCTCATTAATACCCGCATGATTTTTCATAAACAGTGTTTGCATAAGCCTGCTGTTTATCCTGGCCCTGGGGTAGGATTAGGTCAAATTGTGACCTGTAAGCCCAAGGTGTGAAAATCAGCAAGAAAATTGCCAAGTTTGATCCTCTAATGCGTCAAATGTTAGGACTGCGATGAGTGACATATAACATTGAGTCGTCGCTATGAACACAGCTTGGTGGGACTAATGATGCCATGATGTGAAGCTTGAAGTGATGTAATTTCACTGCTCGTGCTATTATTCTTCTTCAGAATAGCAATGCTATGCCAGACCATAGAGCGTACTAATGGCGAGGAGCCTAAAAATATGAACAACTCTGAATTTTCATGAAAGATAAACGCATCTGAGCTCCAAACAATACGGTAGACTTTGGGATGAAATCCTCATCTTGTTTAACACCGTCGCTGCCAGTCGACGCAGATTGTGTTTCTGCCGTCTTCGTTCATTCAACACCAGATGGCACTAGCTATCGCAGGAACATTGACTCACAGTGGCATTAGCAAGAGGCATGGATCCTTATGAGCCCCTGTTGTTGCGGGGGCTTATGAGGATCAATATCTCTTGCAGGCTGACATCTTCAGGTTCACCTCTTCTTGACAGTCAAGTAGTTAAAACTTAACCCATTTAGCCCTGACGCCCTACAGCAGAAGGATTGACCATGATAATTTAAGGGTAGTGCCAGATTAGCTTGGTGCCTAAAGGTGCCAAGCAAATCTTGCACTACCCTTGAATTATCATGGTGCATCCATCTCCTGCAACTGGTACATAATCGTTAAGTGACCCCTCCAAAATCTAGAAAATGTGGCCTTGGGGCTAAATGGGTTAAACGGACGGTCTATCACTCACGGTGCTGCGCGTTTTGTTCGTTACGTTGACCCATTACATCCAGAGGCTGAATTTTAAAAATTACTTATTTTCCTATAAAGGCCACATTACAGATTTGGAGACGGATCAACCATTCAATAATAATAATAATAATAATAATAATAATACATAGTTCTTTTATAGCACTGTTCTCCAGGAAAACACTGGACTCACTGCGCATGCACAACAGCACACCCTTTCTCTCTCAGACACACACGCACACTTATACACTACTTTAAACCACCCCATCCCTTCCCCACACCTTACATTCACTTCCTCTGGGATCAGAATAGGTGGCAGTCAGTCAACAGTTAGCTATATATGAGCTAAGTGTTAAATGCCCGACAAAAAAGAAAAGTCTTTAAGTGAGCCTTGAACTGTGACAATCTGGGCAGATTCCGCATTTCCGTTGGCAGCGAGTTCCACACACTTGGGGCAAAAAAGGTGAAAGAACGCTCCCCGACAGTTTTCATGTTAAGCTTCGGGATTTTTAACAGCTTTTCACTGGAGGAACGGAGGGTGCGTGATGGCTGATAGGCAGACAGCTTGGCAGAGAGGTACGGCGGGAGAGATCCGTCAAAATGCCGATAGGCGAAAATTGCAATTTTGTACTGGCAACGGAATTTGACGGGCAGCCAGTGCAGCTGCTTCAGTAGAGGCGTAACGTGGTCTCTCTTTCGTTTCTTCAAGATGAGACGCGCCGCATTGTTTTGAATCATCTGCAAGCGTGAAATCTGATCGGCCGGTAAACCTGCCAGTACAGAATTGCAATAATCGAGCCTGGAAGTAATGAATGCATTTAAAAGTCTTGACGCCGTACCTTCTGTGAGATACGGTCTGAGAGAAGAAATTCTGCGCAGCTCAAGGAAACCAGCTCGGCAGACGCTACTGATATGATCATGCATGGAGAGCGTCGAGTCAATCTTCACACCCAGATATTTGACACATTTCTGGAAGGGAACGCTGCAGCCACCAATGTTTGCGAACTCGCCGTCAATCAGACTAAGGCGAGACTGAGAGCCGGCAGGCATGACTTTGGTTTTGTCAGTGTTAAGCTTAAGTTTGTTGCTAGTCATCCAGGACAGGACGTCGTCTATACAACACTGTACGCTCATCTTAGCGGAGCTGAAATGGCTAGGCGCGCTACTTCTTGACAATTCAGTATCGTCAGCATACTTGTGAAAATCACACTCATGGGCGGCAATTACATCAGATAGAGGTTGTGAATATAGAGTGAACAAAACAGGCCCTAATACGGAGCCCTGAGGGACTCCACACAACAAAAGACTAGAAGCAGATAGCTGGCCATTAACAATAACAGCCTGAGAACGATCCTTAATGTATGAAGTGAACCAGGCCAGGGCGGTACCACGGATGCCAAAGGTTACCTCTAACCTCTTCAGCAAAACAGAATGATCAAGCGTGTCGAATGCTGCGCTGAGGTCCAACAGAGCAATGAGAGAGACAAGTCTCTCGTCTGCCTTCACTAGCAGACCATCCAGGACGCTCAGCACAGCAGTCTCCGTGCTGTGATCCTTTCTGTATGCCGACTGGTGCATTTCTAAAAGACCGTTTCCAGATAAATGGCTTTGTAGCTGTTTCAAAACAACCTTCTCCAAAATCTTTGAAATAAACGGAAGGTTAGAGACAGGTCTAAAATGCTTCAAGTCATTTGGGTCCAGTCCAGGCTTTTTCAAGAGTGGTGTCACAACAGCATGTCTAAACTGAGTAGGCACAGCACCTGTAGAGAGAGAGGCATTAACTATGCTGGTAATCAGTGGGAGGAGATCATCAATACACTGTTTTATGAGGGACATGGGCAAGGGATCAAGCACACAGCTCTTTGTTGGTGATTTAGTTCAAGGTTGGTGCCAGAATAGCTGGCACTGCCCTTGAACTATCATAGTCCAAATTATTAGAAGAAATAGTGAAAAAGGTTAATGTGGAGTCAGTTGTGCAAAATAACAGTTGTCGAGCTCCATAACCCCCCAACCAAGAAAGAGCGACAAAAACTGTAACCCTTTGGCTGTCGGTAGCAGGTTTTGTCCCGATGATTCTGACAGGAATCATGACAAAACCGCTACCGACAGCCAAAGGGTTAAACTAGTGAGCCAATTTTTATGTCTAAAAGAATATAATTACGAAAAATGTTGTAATATTCGTTAGATAACACCTCCAAAATTTGGGATATGCGGCCGTGAAGTTATGTGGGCACACCACTCTATAATAAGGGGAAGGAATCACAGCATGGACTGTGGCTCCAAAACGTGCAGTTATCTCTCTTGAAGAGTGCTTGGGTTCTTCTTGCAGTTATAATTGTCGCAGTTGTGGTGAATGCAAACCAGAATATCCATTTCTTCAGTTGCCTCGCTTTAGCATTACACTCTTTAACTTCACCACGGCCGCACTTCCTACGTTTTGGAGGTGTTACATAACTACTATGTACCAGTTGCACGAGATGGATCGACCATGATAATGCGAGGGTGGTGTCAGATTAGCTTGGTGCCTTCGCATGTTAAGCTAATCTGGCAATACCCTTGAAGTATCATGGTCAATCCATCTATTGCTGTAGGGTGTCTGTACTCAAACCAAGGGGAATCACAGCGCTGGACAGACAACAGTTAGATCCCCTGCCCCCGCCTATCAGGCACCCAATCGCCAGCCCACAGAGAAATACGCAGGTATAGAATAAGACAATCATTTCCATTCCTAATAAGAATGGATCAGGTCTCTTATATAACCCATGTCTTTCTCCGGAACTTAGGAAGTAGGCAGGAGAAACATACATACACAAACATGAAGGTGCGCTACTATAATGTGGTCGGGTAAATACCCTGATTTCCCACAGTAGATGCACAGAACATTACACAACAATGTAACGATACAAATTTTGCCTCGAGTTATACATGATACTCACAAACCAGATAGGTGAGGCTAGCGCTGGCAGAATTGTCAGTACTCAAACCAAGGGGAATCACAGCGCTGGACAGACAACAGTTAGATCCCCTGCCCCCGCCTATCAGGCACCCAATCGCCAGCCCACAGAGAAATACGCAGGTATAGAATAGTAGGGTGTCTGGGCTAAATGGGTCAACAAAACCAAAGGACCATTTCAAAATAAGTGTTTAACATTCTATGCACTTGAGTTTTTGTTGTTTGCTCATTTTTTGTTTGTTGGGGAGAGGGAGGGGATTAACCATAATTTTTGGTCATATTCATATTGTTTTGTGTGTTATGTTGCAGTTGACTGGAGAACTAGCGGAACCAAATATGGTCAACGTCGTTCTAAAGCATGCACACAAACTGGTCGTTTGCTATGCTGCCTTTCCCAAGCTTGCCAAGGCTTTCATGAAGGTAATTGAACCTTTTTGTGTCATGAAATACATATTTGTTTCTTCAAAAACATTACCGATGACATGACCTTATGGGAGGTGTCTACTACTTACGCAATTCTAGCCTAAGAGCTCGTTGTGTTACCACACAACCCGGGAGGCACTCGGGGAACCCCGAGGGGGCCGAGAGTTATCTCCCGATACTCCCCATCCGGGACAGAGTACCCATAGTCCGTCAGTCAGTCTACTTAGGCTTACGCTGTTCAGACGTGTTTGCTCTAGCCTACGGACTTGGGATTTTCGACCGGTTCGCCGGTCGTCGACGGCCTTGGTTCTTCGCTTGGCTTCTTCTTCGTCCGTCCTCCCTGTGCCTTGCGGGGCTCTGGTGTCCCCTCTTCGTTGGCAGCTGCCCCTTGGCTGCTTGTCTGCCTGGGCTGTGCTGGGTGCTTCGCTGTGACTTCGCCGCGCGTGCCTTGGTTGAGATTTCTCCCCCCTTCCCCGGTCCCGCTCCGGGAAAAGGTAAGGTAGTTGGGTTGGCCCTCGGCCGGTCCCCGCGCTGGGCACTGGTTGAGCGGGCACGTAGGCGTTCTTCTTCTGTTGTTTGGCGCCAAGATTCTTGACTTTTACTTGGCGGGCCTCGCGCCCGCTCCCTCGGTCTCTCCTTCCGTGTTGGTGTGGCATTATTATTAACAGGGTCAAAATCTCCCTTTCTCAAAAAGAGGGCATTTACGCGTGAGGAAATAAATGTGACGTTTTTAATCTGGAACGGTCCTTCTTAAACGGCTCAGATCCACAGATGGTCAGCTTCGTTTTCCAAGACGGCGTCTAGCGATGCAGAGCACCTTTTCCTCGCGGTTTAAACCTTTAATGGAATGGGAGTGGTGTGAAAGATCGGTGAAAGTTAAGTCTAACCATATTTCTGGCGCTTACCTACTCACTTGTTCCTTACCTACTCTTTTGTACCTTGTGGGGTTCGGGGAATGTGTTATGCTCCAGCCATTCCTTGACGCATTACGTTGGTGAGTGTGGCGAGAGCCGACGCTTACTTCGGTACTGTGTCGGTCACGTAATGCCTGTTGTTATGCGTAATGCGGACCTGTTTACCTTACACGGGGGCTTGTTAGGTACACAATTTGGCTGGTGGGTGAACATCCTGGTGCACTTTTATACTTGGCATCACATGTTTCAGTTCTTGAGTGTCGTGTGTTATGCCCACTTGAGCGCAGGGCCACTGGTCGCCACGCCTTGCTGCCGTTTGTTAAGGTTCAAGATGACCTTTTTGTGGCTGTAATAGCCGAAAATCATAGGAAAAAAAAAAAAAAAAAAAAAAAAGTCTTCCCACCACAGGTACTGGTCACATTCATGCATGCGCTCGTTCCGCAAGTTACAGGAACAGAGCTACAAAATGGACATTGCTTTCGGACGGGTGTAGCCCGTCGCCAAGGCAGCTAAGGGCCGGCGCCAGTGACCTCATCCCAACCCGAACCTACCTGACGGGAACAGAGTGCTAAGACAGCCCTATGTCCCCTGAACACTTTAGTATATGCTCTTGGTTAAATTCCTCCTTGCCTAAGGCTTGTGCATGTGAATACAAATTATGGTCGACAGGAGATTAATGGCCTATATACGCAACATAAAACTACGATCAAAGCTGCACCTGGAGGCCCGTCGCTATAGTACAGCGCCGGTGTTCAGCGGAGGGCACCGCTCCGACAAAGGTTACTGTGCCGGCCGCTTGCTTCAGGCCTATACGGGTCATGACATGCTTGAGTTTGTTGTGCATGATGTGTTGCGAAGGTTAACCTTACCAGGGCAGGGTCCCTCGGGCCCACGCCCGCGTGCCTTCGGTTTTTATATGTTGCAGTGGCCTCTGGATGACCTGCACACTACATGGAGGATTCCAGTGACCGTCGGACTCACACAAGGTCTGTCTACCATGTGCCGGATGTACCTCCGAACGTTGGTGTGACGTCTGCTCCACTTGGCCTGGACGGCGCTGGGCGCTACTTGGGGCTTCCTTTGGCGAGTTCGCCCGGCACCTGTGACTGGTTCCAGACCTGCTGAAATACCGGCTGCTGTTCCCGGTACTACGATCGCTCGAGTTCCGACGAGATGACGGAGAGATCACCATGCCGGACGCGTCGGTATAGTGTGCAGAGTGGGTTGATCGATGCGGTGGTTCCCAGGAGGGAACGCACCAGGACCAAACATTGTGGCAGACAGAAAGCCCGCATCGACACGGAGCTCGGTGCGGAGGGACGTGCGCTAATCCGTCCTGATCCTGTGCCGATCCCCGCTCGTCTCCTAGAAAGCCCGCTGGCTCCTATGCGGAGTCTCCTCGCTGGCAGCGAGCCCACCTCGCCATAGAGCTCGGTTCGCGGAGACATTCTCGCACGCATGCATCGTCTCGGCACACATGGAATCCGCTGGGCGCACAGTAAGGAACCCACACACCGCTCAAGGTCAGCTGGGAAGCCGTCCAGGCAGCCGATGATGAGGCGCAGGTTATCGCGCTCGGAGCGGGTATGCTGGCACCGCCCTCGCTCCCTGGAGGGGGCTCCACCAGGACAGCGCTGCTCGTCGGGAGACACACTGAGCCGCCTGCTAGTGGTTACAGAGTCCTGTTGGTGACAGCCGGCTAGACAGAGGTTCCAGTCTCCGTTTCTTACCGCTCGATTCCTTGACGATCTTGTGGAGAGATCACCACGCCGGTTGCAACGTTCCAGTACGCGGAGTGGGTTGATCGATGCGGTCGTTCCTAGGAGGGAACGCACCAAGAACAAACCTTATGACAGACAGAAAACCAGCACCGGCACGGAGCTCGGTGCCGAGGGACGTGCGCCAATCCGTCCTTGATCCAATGCCGATCCCCGCTCGTCTCCTAGAAAGCCCGCTGGCTCCTACGCGGAGTCTCCTCGCCGGCAGCGAGCCCGCATCGCCATAGAGCTCGGTTCGCGGAGACATTCACGCACGCGTACACTTTCACGGCACGATTTGGAATCCTCTCGGCAACATTGGATCTCCTCTCTCGAACTCCTACACGCGAGGAGGGACCGCTCCGCTCCATGGGATGCTCGTCCGCTACGGTTCGCCATCGTTGGAGTCACTCTTCTAACACTCTACGCCTACACTCCGCTCTCTCTCCACTGCGGGCGTGCTTAGGAGTTGCCGTTCTTCACGTCGCTCCAGGGATCCTGTCCCGTCTCGCTCGTCGGTCCCTTTCGCGTCCGGCTGCCGTTCGTCCCTTTCCTCTCCCCTCACTCAGCCATTTCCCCTTCTTCGTGCTCCGTCCCAGGGCGCCTGGCTGCAGTAGCTCCATTTCTGGACGCTCGACCCCCTCCGGTGGATCCTCGGGGAGGACGCTGTCGTTACTTCGCCTAGCACAGACCTGTTTACCTACACTTGGGGGTTAAAGTACACATATTTGCTTGGGTTACACTTACATGTACACTTTTCTACACGGTTATACACTATATACACCTTTGGAGATCTGACTACTCACTGTGACCTTTTACGCGTGAGATCCAAATTGCCCTTAGTCAGTTGGAAGGGTTTTGACTTCACACGGGGGGTAAACAGGTCTGCGAGCGCTTCGGCTTCTGTCTCCACTGGTGCCCTCTCGGATACAGCTCGGAGTTGGCCGCGGCTGCCGCACTTCGTGACAGGCGCTTTGACTACCCTGCGCTTCTTCTCTCGGTTCCCGGAGCTTCTTGCTTCGCCCTTCTTGGAGTGGTCAGCTGTTGGCTTCCCTCGGCAGGACCGGTTCTCGGGAGGTCTCAGGAGTTTGCCTGCCCCTACCGGCTGTAGATCCGCTCTTGACTCTTCTTGGACTAGATGACCTCTCTCGTCCGTAAAAACCTACACTGCGTGGGATCGGGGAGCTCCTTACCCTGCTCTTCGTTCTCCAGTGGACGGCTCCTGGCCCCTGGCAGGTCGTCTGGCCGCGGAAGGGCCCCCTGTGCTGACGACTCGGCTGACCCAGGTTCTTCGGAGTTCCTGGACTTCACTTCGGGGAGCAGACCGGAGGAGGCTGGGCCCCCTGTGCTGACGACTCAGCTGACCCAGGTTCTTCGGAGTTCCTGGACTTCACTTCGGGGAGCAGACCGGAGGAGGCTGCTAGGACCTTGGTTTCGCTTACGCTGGTGCCAGATGGCGGTGGGATGCGGTCCGCGCAGGTGGTCCTCGGCTCCGCCTCCAGATCTTGGGCTGCGCCTTCTTCCGGAGCTGCCGACCCTTGACTCCAGTTACCCGTGCACTCGGCCTCCACAACGTTCCTCGGTTCACCTGCGAAGGAGGAGTCACCACTGATGGAGTCTCCGCTCCTGTTTCGGTTTCCGTGGGATTCTCCGGGGGTCCTCAACCTACCCATGGACACTGTGGAACCAAAGCGCAGCGCCGTCTCCCTGGTGCCTAACCTACTCGACATCCCCATTGGGCGCACAGGGGTACGCCGGAGTTTGGACATGTGGTACTGCTGCGGCGGTGCTCGCGGTGGAAGGGCCTAGCCACTGCTCAGAAGTCGGCTCTACTCTCCGTCGGTCGTCTCGCAGCCCAGCTGCTATAGCTACTCCCCCTACTTCCGTGGTTCTTCTCGAGGTCCAGCCTAGCCTCCGGATCTCGCGGACAAGAGCGTGAACGGCTTGGATCTGACACGGACTAGGAGGTCTGCTCGTGGGAGGTCTGAGCCAGCCTTTTCCCCGATGGAACCAGTTGCTTCACTCGGAATGCACCAGGATACCTTCGGAGGATCGGCGCGCTGGCGAGATGGCTTAATGGACCTGTTCGCCGCAAGGTGCGATCTCTGGCTTTCCCTGCGCCTTCGTGGGGTATAGCCCTCCTGGACGGGATGCCAACGCTCTGACCTAGCCTGGGAAGGATCCTCCTCTCGTCCTGTTGGTCACCCCTTTCCCTGGTACCGGTCCTGAACCTCTTTCCCCTCAGCTCGCCACGGACCCCCCGCTACTGCTTCCCGCATTCTACTAGGTCCTCATGCAGCCGCGATGGTCACTGTTCCGCCTTGCTGGAGCGCCTACCCCTGCACCTTGGCGGTTTGCGACAGACCCTCAACGCTGGAGTCTTCGCATGGGCAGCAGCCGAGCCTCGCTATGGCCCGCTTCCCCAACTTGACGCCTCTACGATGAAGTTGGCGAGGCATTGTGCTCTTGGACGGCGTCCGTCACCTCTCCCCTACCGACCCTGCTGACCCCAGCTGGTAGACTTATCCCCAGGAGACTAGGCAGGATAGCCTGAGCTTGCCTCACGTATACCTACGACGACATAGCCGTCCGGGCGGACGCGCACGCTCCTTGGCCGTGCCCGGCAGCTCTGAAGCTACAGGGCAGTCGATCTTACTGTCTACGCTCAGTCATACGATCCAAAGTCCAGGATCCCTCCCTCAGGGAGCTTAGAGGCTAATTACGTCCAATCAGCTACGTGCAGGGCCATGAACGCCACAGCCGTCAGGAACTGGGCTGCCCTCATCGTGGCTACTGGAGGGCTGGCGCGCAGGTGCTCTCGATCGCAGAGTTCTGTCCGCTGAGCGAGGTGACTCACTCTGGTGGGGGACCTCCCGGGGGGGGGCACTCCTCCCTCCTGGCGCTTCAGCGCCCTCGCTTACACCTACATAGTCGTCGGGAGTCTGCGGTTGGGAGGACGGCCCTTGGGGCCTTAGGTGTGCTAGAGCGCGGCACCCTCCTCCTTTTCGCCATTCTCCCATAAGGTCATGTCATCGGTAATGTTTTTGAAGAAACAAATGCATTTTTCTTTAAAAGGTATTTTTTCGAAAAATACTTACCGATGACATGACTCGGACGACCCTCCCACCTGCCCCGCTTGCCGCCGGTAAGCTAAGTATCCTGACTGACGGACTATGGGTACTCTGTCCCGGATGGGGAGTATCGGGAGATAACTCTCGGCCCCCTCGGGGTTCCCCGAGTGCCTCCCGGGTTGTGTGGTAACACAACGAGCTCTTAGGCTAGAATTGCGTAAGTAGTAGACACCTCCCATAAGGTCATGTCATCGGTAAGTATTTTTCGAAAAAATACCTTTTAAAGAAAAATGCATTTTTATTCTGTTTTATTGACCCATTTAGCCCCGAAACAGGAGATGGTAGACCATGATAATTCAAGGATAGTGCCAGATTAGCTTGGTGCCATCAGACGCCAAGCCAATCTGGCACTATCCTTGAATTATCATGCTTTACCATCTCCTGCAACAGTCATTCCGTGACATCTCAAAAGTTGGAAAGTGCGGATGTGGAGTTAAATGAGTTAATCATTTGGTTGTCATTATCTTTTTTGGTCGAGGTGATTCCTGAAGGTTACGTATTTTTCCTATATTGTGTCACCTTCATGGTGAAAACGGATGTAAAGTCAAACGCGTGTTTGATATTTTTGACAGAAAACTATCAGCCTGTGGAGCGCAGGGGAGGAGACGACGCGAGTGGTGGCCTTTCTGTGTGTCAACAAACTGATGCGACTGCTGAAGGATACTCTGTTGGAGCCGTGTCTCAAGGTGTGCTGTTTGTTTGTGTTCATTTTTATGTATATTTACAATCTATTTCTGTGTTTGTTTACTTACAGAAAACTTTCTACATGACAGAATGCCATTTTATTGTCCTTACATCCAAAGTTTGGTGTGAGCAAACTGAAAGGAGTTTAAATACAAAATGTGTGGTCAGTGCTTTTGAAAAGGCACTATATGAGTATATCATTCTGATGTCTCTTATGTAGAACTTTGTTATAAACAAATTTGACTGTATTTTGTTACATGTATTTTATTAACCCATATAGCCCTGATGCCCTTCGGTAGGAACTGGATTGACCATGATAATTCAAGGGCAGTGCCAGATTAGCTTGGCACATGAAAGCGCCAAGCTAATCTGACACTACCCTTGACTTATCATGGTCAATCCATCTCCAGCAACTGGTACATGGTTGTGAGCGACACCTCCAGAATTTGGGAAGTACGCCATGGGGTATAATGGGTTAATTTTTTCCTTCAAAGAATATAGTAAATCAGAACCATTTTTGAATCCAGAAGTTCACTGAAGGAAACAGTAAGCAATAAACCAGTAAACAAAAGGTCCGTGGGTCTATTGTCCCATAAATTATACGCATAGACGTGAGTTGGCCAACAGCAGCTGACATTGTTCTGATGGCCTTTTCTGACTGGCACTGCAGAAAATCTGAAAAAGATGATTTTTCAATTTTGCAGCAAATGTATCTGGCATACGTGAGCAACTGCAAGTTTGTGTCCCCTACATCGCTTCCACTGATCAACTTCATGCAGCGATCGTTGGTCGAGGTGCTGATGGTTGATGAGACGATCGCGTACCAGCATGCTTTTCTCTACATACGGCAGCTGGCCATCCATCTTCGCAATGCCATCACTGTCAAGAAAAAGGTCTGCACAAACTTTGAGTCTTGTTCACAGTTCATCATTCATTTATTTATTTTTGTTGTTGTTTGTTTATCATTTATTTGTTTATTTATTTTACTTTTTCAGGAGCTGTGTCAGGCAGTGTACAACTGGCAGTATGTTCTCAGTTTGGGACTATGGACACGGTTATTGAGCACCACACACCCAAGCACAACGTTACAGCCCTTGATCTACCCACTCACTCAGACCATCATTGGTACCATTAGGTGAGTACTTACTTACTTACGCCTGTCACCCCTACCCGGGTATAGGCCGTCGACGAGAGACCTCCAGCAACTCCTGTCCTGTGCTTCTCCTTCGATTCTACTCCAGGTGGTTCCCAGTCTCTTGATGTCTGCTTGGAGGTCTCGACGCCAGGAGTTTCTCGGCCTACCTCTTTTCCTCTTTCCCTGGGGGTTCCATGACAATGCCTGCCTAGTGATACTGGAAGCTGGCTTTCTCAGACTGTGACCGATCCATCCCCATCTTCTTCGCCCAATTTCATTCTCTGCTGTTATCTGCTCTGTTCTCTCCCAGAGTCTGACGTTGCTGATCTTCTCTGGCCAGTGGATTTTCAAAATTCTTCTAAGGCAGCTGTTCATGAAGGTCTGTACTCTGTTGACTGTGGTTTTTGTCAATCTCCATGTCTCTGCTCCATATAGGAGAACTGCTTTTACATTGGAGTTGAAAATCCGGACTTTGGTGTGTTGTGACAGCTCTCTGGAACTCCACACTTTTTTCAACTGGAGAAAGGCTGCTCTGGCTTTACCGATTCGTGCTCTGACATCTGCATCAGTGCCGCCTTTTTTGTCTATGATGCTCCCGAGATAGGTGAAGGACTCCACCTCCTCCAACGGGGTGCCAGCAGGCAAGACTGGTTCTTCCCTGGTTGCGTTCAGCCTCATTGTCTTTGTTTTCTGTTTGTGAATGGTGAGGCCCACTTTGGACGAGATGTCAGCAAGCCTCGTGGTCTTGTCCTGCATTTGTTGATGAGTGTGGGACAGTAATGCCAAGTCGTCTGCAAAATCGAGGTCGTCAAGCTGTGTCCACAGTGTCCACTGTATTCCACTTCGTCTGTGCTCTGTGGTCATCTTCATGACCCAGTCTATGGCCAGTAGGAAGAGGAACGGAGACAGCCGACACCCCTGCCTGACACCAGTTCTGACCTGGAGCTCTCTGGTGAACTGCCCTTCGTGGATCACGCGACATGTCATACCATCATAGCTGCTCTTGATCAGGCGGACGAGCTTTGTGGGTACACCGTAGTGTCGTAGGAGTCTCCACAGAGTCTCTCGGTCCACGCTGTCAAATGCTTTCTCATAATCCACAAAGTTGACGTACAGCGGGGAGCTCCACTTCAGATGATGATGATGCGGAGAGTGGCGATCTGGTCTGTACATGATCGGTTCTTCCTGAATCCTGCTTGCTGGTCTCTCAGCTGGGGGTCAACGGAGCTCTTCATTCTCTCTAGGATGATCCTGTTGAAGACCTTTCCTGGTACTGACAGCAAGGTGATTCCTCTGTAGTTGGAACACTTGCTGAGGTCGCCTTTCTTGGGAAGCTTGATTAGGTACCCCTCCTTCCAGTCAGCCGGCATCACCTCCTCTTCCCAGATCTTTCCAAACAGTGGGTACAGCATCTCAACTGTTGTCTCTAGGTCTGCTTTCAGAGACTCCGCTGGGATGCCATCTGGCCCTGCTGCTTTGCCATTCTTCAAAAATGCCACTGCTTTTCTGATCTCTTCCCGGCTGGGTCTGTCACAGCTGATGGGTAGGTCGGTCTCTGCCGGCTGGATGTCGGGGGGGTCGGATGGGCTAGGTCTGTTCAGTAACTCTTCAAAATACTCGGCCCATCTGTCGAGTTGGTCTGCTCTGTCTGCAATAGGCTTGCCTTCTTTGTCTTTTACTGGTCTTTCTGTATGGCCATACTTACCCAACAATCTTCTGGTAATGTCGTAGAGCTGTTTCATGTTGCCGCTGCCTGCTGCCTTTTCTGCCTCTGCTGCCAGGCTGTCTGTGTAGGCCCTCTTGTCTGCCCTGATACTCCTCTTCACCTCGCGGTTGGCTTCCGAGTATTCCCCCTGTGCCCTTACTTTGGCTGCTCTCGTGCGACTGTTGTTGACCGCTGCTTTCTTCTGCTTCCTCGCTTCTATCTTCTTCAAGGTCTGTGCCGACAGCCAGTCCTTGTGGTGGTGTTTCCTGAACCCTACAGTGTCTTTGCAGGTTGAGTTCAGCGCCTCTCTAACTGCCTTCCACTGCTGCTCTGTGGTGACCGCCTCCTCTTCATTTACTAGCTCCTGTAGCGCTTGAAACCGGTTGGACAGCACCAGTTTGAACTCTTCTCTAACTCCAGTTTCTCTCAGGAGGCCTACATTATAGCGCTGTCTTCTTGTTGTCTCTGTGCGGCTTTTTTTTAGCTTGAGCTTCATTCTTAAGGTAAGCAGATGGTGGTCTGAGGCGACATCTGCTCCCCTCCTCACTCGAACATCTTGAAGGGATCTTCTAAATTTCTTGCTAATGCAGATATGGTCTATTTGGTTCTCTGTTGTATGGTCAGGTGAGACCCAAGTTGCTTTGTGTATTCTTCTGTGTGGGAAGATGCTGCCTCCAATGACAAGTCGGTTTAGAGCACAAAAGTCTACAAACCTCTCCCCGTTCTCACTCATCTCCGAGCCTAGTCCCTGTCTCCCCATCACCTCTTCGTATCTGGTGTTGTCCTCCCCTATTTTGGCATTAAAATCGCCCATGACGATGGTGATGTCTCGCTCCGCACATTTGTCCACAGCACTCTGGAGTCGGTTGTAGAACTCTTGTTTCTCTTCCTCGTCACTGTCATTGGTGGGCGCATAACACTGGATGACGTTCAGCTTGAGCTTTTTCTTGGTTCTAAAGGCTCATTAGGTGAGTGGTCAACCTTTTTTTCAGTGTACAGAAGTAACCAACAAAGAAACAAAGGCGTGTAAATAAGAAAAGAAAGTTACCATAAACACTTTTCATAATAACAGAAAAACCAGTTTACTAAATTTATGTTTTTGTTTAACCCCTTAATCATCATTCGGAATACACCAGTGTGTGAAATAAGTTTGACTAAAATAGTTCAAGGTTAGTGCCAGAATAGCTTGGCGCCTCTAGGCACCAAGCTATTCTGGCACCACCCTTGAACTAAAGCCATTGGTCTATATCCTTATCTGTAAGTACTATAATGTAGCTTGCATATGGCAGTGTACAAATTTGAAGCTTTTAGCCTCGGTATGGTATGGATTAAATCAGTAAATTCTGAATTAGACCAGGGATACTGTAGCCTATGCTAAGGCACCCGAGTGGGGATTTTCGTTAGAGTGAAATGCGCAATAGCTTGCAGTAGCAGCTGGGAGCATTCTCCATGTGAAAACTCCTCTCACCATTGCTGTAGGCAGTGAGTGTGTAAACTGATCAGACAGAAGCTCATTTATACAGATGATACTGACTTGATGTGTTCAGAGTTAGAATATTGACGATTTTCATCTCTTCTCTCATTCTCACCTGATGTGCCTGAAACTAAGGGCTAATTACAAAGTTACTGTATCAAAGGATTACAGATTTAAAAGTGACTGCGGGGACTCATGCGGATCTATGCCTCTTGTAGTTGGATCATGTTCACGCTATCTCAGGAGTCAAAGGGTTACGCATGCTAAGATGTCTTTATAAGATAAAAGTTGAATTTTGTAAACTGGTTTGTTATTTCAAAAACATTCTATCTTCTCAAAGGAGATCTCTCTTTCAAACTACATTACCGATGGCATTACTATAATATGGAATACACTCTTTTGCCTAACGATTTCAGCCCCGAAGTTGTGTCCCATACACAACTGGGGAGGAGACACCGGGGATCTATGCATAGGAGCCCTGGGTGGCCTCCTCTTACCACCCTATCCGGTCACGTGTAGGGCGAAAGCCCGCCAGTTTCACTCTTAGCTCGACCGTGGATGGTCGGGTGTTAGCCTTGCTCCGTGTTACGACCGGTTTCTTTGTACTCATTCTTGGATTTTCTACGAACCTTTCTTTGCCTCGGGTATTCTACTGTTTAGTGCTGAGAGTGCTTCGTTGGTGTGGCATAGCTGCCAACCCTCCCGATTTTATCGGGAATTTCCCGATTTTTTTTCAATTCCCGATTCTCCGGTTTTTTGTACATATCTCCCGATTTTCATATTTTCAAGCTTTGTTTTAAAATTCGAGGCATTTTGGCGTACCGCGCGGGGTCAAGCGCCTGTAGTTGAGAGCCTACCGCTATACTGTACCGCTAAGCTTTCGGGGACCCACAGCCAGTCTTGATTACGCATGCGCGGCAAATTCCGTCCATTCTGTTTGTTCCGGTTCCTTCGAATTTGCCCTCGAGCACATGCTCAACGATCTTCACAACTGGTCACAGAGTATTTTCGATTTTCAACAAAATCATGCCTCCTAAGAAGCAGAAGTGTTTGGTGAAGTTCCATCCAGACTACAAGCGTTCCTTTCCTTACATCGACGAATCGAGAAAGGGGGAACACTTTGCCTTTTGTAAAATGTGCCGGGCGGACATAAACATCGGTCACGGCGGCCAAAAAGACATCAGTCTGCACGAAAAACGTAAGAAACACCAAGTATAAGTATAAGTAGCGAAGTATAATGAAGAAAAAATAAAGACTGTCTGGCGGTCAGACTGAATGATGAATTGAATAAACGAAGGAATACATGAAAAAGTAAGAGCATCTTGTGAAATAATTATGAAAGTGTGGAACACAAACCGAAAGAGACGAGAGAGAGAGAGGACTTGCTGTTGAAGGCAAAATCAGCAACATCTCAGTCCCTGAAGGCTGCTGCAAACCCTTGCCCACCATCAAAAGAGTAGATAAACTTTGAATTTTGTTTCAAAGAGAGGCCTCCAAACTGCCTTCAAAATGCTGATTTTCGTTTCCATTGTCCTTGATTTAGTTTGTTCAGCTATGATTTTTTGTGCTGATGTGAATGTAAATAAACTTCAAACTGTATGATACAAACTGGTCATTATTTTGATTTTTGCTTCAAGGAGAGGCCTCCAAACTGCCTTCAAAATGCTGATTTTTCGTTTCCATTGATTTATTTTGTTCAGCCATGATTTTTTTGTGCTGATGTGAATGTAAATAACTTCAAACTAAAGGATACAAACTGGTTATTATTTTGAATTTTGCTTCAAGGAGAGGCCTCCAAACTGCCATCAAAATGCTGATTTTCGTTTACGAGCTGCCTGCACCCCCAGCGGGGCGCTGCCCCTGCACCCTGCCGGGGCCTAGGCGGCCCCTGGACCCCGGCCAGTCAGGATTTTTATTTCTCCAAAGTTGGCAGCTATGGTGTGGTTCTACACCTTCAGCGGACTCCTGCTTGTTGGCTTGGCACTTTCTGGCTCTTTTGCCCGGTGCTTGACTTTCTGTGTACCCTTACGTTGGCTGCAGTCTCGTAGCTCGACTTGTGACTTGTGCTCTCCTTTGTGACTGTGTGAACTGTGTGCGGCGGACATTATGGCAGCTTCACTTGTGAGAACATGCCTTCGTTGTGGGGATTTCCAGTGGCCTTCGGACGCTCACGACTCCTGCCTTCTGTGTTCGGGCTGCTCTTCCGACAGGACCTGTAACGTGTGCGCCGATTGGAGAGAGGACCGGTAGTCCCAGCTGTGGGACTTCTACAGACGCGACTGTCCTTCCCGGCCCCAGCAGGCTCCCCGAACTTCCGCGCAGGATGGCGTCGCTTCGTCAGCTCGGCGGACCCCTCTTTGCTCCGTCGTCCGGGCCCTCTGGCCCGCAGGTAAGTCTCCTTGTACTGTAACCACGCAAGAACTCCCTCCCCGCTCCGAGCGGGACAGGCGAGTGTTGGAGCCGCGCTCCCCACGCTCTGTTCCTTCCGAGCGTGGCCTGAGCTATATGATTTTGCTCCCCCGCCCCCCCCCCCCCCCCCCCCTCCCCGCTCCGATTTGCCTGAGCGGGCCTGGCAAGCAGAGCATATGTCACGCCCTCCCGCTCCGTTTCTTCTGAGCAGTCACGGTGTGACGTGCGCAAAGACAAGAAGAGAGAGAAGCGTAGTAAGAGAGGTAGTAAAAATAGAGGGTCTCCCTCACGCTCCGTTTCGACTGAGTGTGACCTGAGACCAATAAATGGGCCGCTCTGAATCGTCCGAGCGGGCCCGGGGAGCCACACGTACATCCTCCCCCCCCCCCCCCCCCCCACCCTGTAATTTCCAGGCGGGCCCGGCGAGACTTAAGTACGCTCTCTCCACGATCCGAGAGTTCTGAGATGGGCCAGTGAACCCATGTTTTGCTCCCTCCCCGCTTCGATGTTTCTGAGCGGGCTTGGTGAACCACTTTAACGTCCCCCCCCCCCCCCCCCCCTTCCCTTGCCCCGATTTTTCCAGGCGGGCCAGGAGTGACTTACATTTGAAGTCTCAGGACCGGATCTGCCCTTTCATGACAAGCTCCCCCCCCCCCCCCCCCCCCCCCCCCCCCCGCTCGCTGAGCTTGGGGAGCCAGGGTTCCCCTTCCGCCTCCCTTCGTTCGTACGGAGCGCGCTTCACGGTACCCGCATTCCCCTTGCCGACCTCGCGTCATAGTCAACACAGGCAGCCCCCCCCTTCCCCCCCACCATGCGGCGAGTGGGTGGCGTCCAGAGCCTGGCTTTGCCTCCGGCCGTTGCTCGATTGTGCTCCCTCGCTCCCCGCGACGCCCTTCTGGACAGGCTTCGCGGGCGGCTCCGCCTGTTTCGCGCTGCGGCCCGTCACCTTTGGTGGACCAGCGCTCTCATAGCCGGTTGCCCCTCCTTGTGACTCCGCGCGACAGGCGATCTTTGGACTTGGATCAGGACATTCTCAGCTTACACCCTGGGGATTCTGCTTCGGCGATCTTCCTTCGGGACTCTCCCTCTGGCTCCCCCACCCCTCGCTCAGCTGTTCCGTCGTTTTCCGCCGCTTCCAGAGATGACGGCCCTTCGCTC
Organism: Semisulcospira habei; assembly: GCA_036245525.1. Classification (NCBI taxonomy): domain Eukaryota; kingdom Metazoa; phylum Mollusca; class Gastropoda; family Semisulcospiridae; genus Semisulcospira; species Semisulcospira habei. The sequence goes on from BTPG01000001.1 coordinate 201,617,652, forward strand.
GGCTCTCAGACCTTCATTGCTCTTGTAGAGGCCTCCCGCCTTATCTCTTCCTACCTCCCATGAGAATTCTGCTCGCCATTGCCCCCAGTGAAGAGGCAAGCGTCCGCCATGGTTGATGCCATGAGGCCTACTAAGCGTCCCAAGTCGCTCCTGCACCCGGCCTGATTCAGGGACCTCGCGGACGCGTTCTCGGCGCAGCTCCGCCAGGACAACTTTGGCGACAATGGGTTTTTCACCGATTTGCGGTGGCCAGCGGGTGTCAGTATGGGACTGATACGCGGGACACTCCCAGGCATTTGCCGTCCCTCTGCCCACAGTGGACTCGGCAGCCAGCGACCAGGCGGGTGGCTGCAGGGTAGTCCAGAATGCTTGGCCTCGCCCACTAGGTAGGATCGCGTCTCTAGTGCGGAATTCGCTAGCTTTTTCCGGCTTCTTGGAGTTGGCTGCACAAGCTGTGCTGCGCTGTTTGGAGGAGACATGGGACCTGGAGTCCGCATCCCCGCTCCGCGACGTCCGATCCATCCTTGTGGCTGCTAACCAGGCTGCCTACCACTTTTCTGTTAACACCATGGCGCTGGCGGCCATTTGTGACCTCTGGCATCGGGACACTCTCCTGCAACTCTGCTCAAATCTCCCCAAGACTGTGAAGACTCAGCTCCGCTAGGCCCCTCTCGGAGGTTCAAAGCTGTGCACTTGGCAGATGGTGAAGGAAGCTTCTAAGGATTTGAGGCCCCGGCCTGCCACCGGCACCTCTTCGTCTCGCTTTCGCGCTTCCCGCACGGCCTGCGTTCGGCTAGACCCTTTGCTCGTCCCGGGGGCTCCCGCGGTAGAGCCTGCCCCTTCAAGCCCCACAGCAGTCCTTCCCTGCCTCCCGCCCCTCCTGGTCTCACGGCGCCTGCAAATCGGGGCGTGGTAGGGCCCACTGACTTACCCTCCACTCTGTCTCCGCCGACAGTTATCGGGTCTCCAGTCGGCGGGCGGCTGGCCCGCTTCAGCGACCACTGGAGTTCGCTGTTCCCAGACGACCCTTGGATCATTTCGACTGTTTCCACAGGCCTGCAGCTGTCGTTCCAGTCCCCTCCGCCGTTACACAGGTCCCCCCTTTGGACTCAAGATGGAGACCGTCAGGATTCTCCGCGCAGCCGTCTGACCGATGGACTTTGCTATCAGCCTCGATCTATCAGACGCTAATCTACACGTACCGATTCATCCATCTTCTCGTCGGTATCTGTGTTTCGCCTTTGGCGGGATTGACTTCCAGTTGCGAGCCCTCCCCTTCGGCCTCAACATCAGTCCTTGGGTTTTCACGAGGCTCCTCGACGCGGTGATGGCCAGCTTCCGTCAGCGATTCTTGAGTCCGTACTCCAACTACCTGGACGACTTGCTGCTGTGCAACCTGATTGCCACGGCTCTCGAAGAGGACAGAGACGTCCTGCTCACTCTCTTGCGCCGCCTCGGGTTCTTAGTCAATCCGGGCAAGTCGGATCTCACCCCTTCGCGCTGCTTCTTGCACTTAGGATTAAAATTCCTGACTGACCTCAACCTGGTCTGTCTGCTGTTGGCTCGGCGGCAGAAGTTTGCCGAACTCGCTCGTCAGATGGAGTTAGGGTCCTCCTTCACAGCCATGGTCTGGCTTCAGCTCCTGGGACTGCTCAGCACGGCAGCGGACTTGTTACCCTTCGGCAGGCTCTACGCCCGCCCACTTCAGTTCCACCTTCTCCTACATTGGCGCCCCTCCACTGGCCTCCTAACGGATCCGGTTCCGGTTACTCCGCTGACCCGCCCCCACCTCCAGAGGTGGGCGGACCCAGCTTGACCCTCGACGGGCGTGCCCCTGCACTCCCCTCCGCCCCGCTGGTCCCTCTGCACCGACACGAGCCTGTCGGGCTGGGGCGCGCACCTGTTAGCGGACTTTGTCTCGGCCTCGGACCTTCACAAACAAACACATCAATTGGCTGGAGTTGAAGGCGGTGTGGTTGGCCCTTACTGCCTGGCAAGAGACGCTGACCAACCAGGAGGTCCTCGTACTTTCGGACAACTCGACAGTGGTGGCCTATATACAGAACCAGGCAGGCACTCGCTCGCCCTCCCTGTGCATCCTCCTTTACCATCTCCTGCTCTGGTGCAGGGACCGGGGCATTACTCTTTGAGCCCGCCACATTCCGGGTCTCCTGAACGTGGTCGCAGGCGCCCTGTCCTGCCGCGGACAGCTTCTCCACATGGAGTGGTCCCTGCACCCAGACATCTTTCGCCTGATCTGCTCGCAATGGGAGATGCCGCTAGTCGACCACGCCTTTACCATAGCTGACACTTAGTTCGCTTCCAGCTGCCAGAGAGATAAAGCTGCCGCGAGGTCAAATTCCACTCTCGCGCGCTCATTCTATTTATATCGCACCTGCTACTGCGTGGTACACGGCGTGACCGACGCTCTGCCGCTATAACAACTACCTACTGGTTTGTATTCATAACACATCTCTGCCTAAAGTGACTGTTGTGGAAGCAACATCGTTCAAAAGTTGAAATTCTCACCTACACCTACACTGATACCAAACATGACAACATTACGACTTACACTTGTGTAGCAGGTTATGATGAAAATTAAGGGAACGAGAATTTGTTGATGTACGATGTCGGTGTTTGTTGTGAAATTGACAAAGTTCCCACAGCCATAACACGACATAACTTTTCCCAACGATACACACTTACAATACAATACAATACAATAATACTTTATTAATCCCTCATGGGGAAATAAACATTTTTGCCACCACAGATGCTGCTTACATTCACTCACTCGCTTATTCCACAAATTACAATAACAGAGCTACACAATGGACAATGACTCGGGACGGGTGAAGCCCGTCGCCAAGGCATCTAATGGCCAGCGCCAGTGGCCTCATCCCGACCCGAACCTCCCTGACAAAAACAGAATACTAAGACAGCCCTATGTCCCCTGAACACACTATTATAATGTTCTTTATTATGTTCCTTATTGTGGGCAGTGGGCAGATGTTCACATCTGCACGGGACATAGACGACCCCGCCCTCCACGAGTCACCTGCTGCCTTGCAGGCCTGGCCGCTTGGCTGCGGAAAGGCTAAGGGAGGAAACCCCTGACATCAAAGCCCCCGTGTCTCCGGGGAAGGCTTTTGAGCCAGAGACTAGGACAAGGACAGTCTGATATAAAACCTACGACCCAAGGACCTCGATGCCATCGTCCCAGCTTGCTAGGCCATGGCAGATGAACCAAGGGTTTAAAGGGTGGGGCCAGTACTGCGCACACTGCACTCCACCAAAAAGCTCCACCGCGCAGGCTTTAGGAAACGTCCACGGACCATGACACTGACCATTCCAAGTCCTGTAGCGACGGGCGAGGGGCGAAACGGCAGGTGAAAGATGTCACTGGAAGCCGCAGTCTCAAACCTGCATGCAGGCGGTTCAGGATATTGGTCGCCTGATGTTGACCTGGGGATGACAACATCACTCGGCACACCCTGAACGACCAAGCAGCCTTCTCTAGGGACAGCACTGCTTGCTCCACACGGAGAGGGGCCTAGAAAAGGTGGCCTAACCAAAGCTCGTCCCCTCGCAACCCCAGTTGGCTAGCCGCGGTCAACGGGCATCTTCTCCTGCGGTCAAAAAACAAGAAAGAATAACGGATCCACTCTCATGACGACCACGACCGGACTCAACGTAGCATGCTGGAACGTCCGAACCATGCTCGACAAAGCAGACAGCGGACGCCCTGAACGTCGCTCCGCCCTCATTGCCCATGAATTGCGGAGGTTAAACATCGACATCGCCGCGCTCAGCGAAGTACGCCTTCCGGACGAAGGCAGCCTCCAAGAACTTGGTGCTGGGTACACCCTCTACTGGTCAGGCAGGCCTGCATCAGAAAGACGGCTCTCAGGCGTGGGTTTCATGGTCAAGACATCCATTGCGACTAAGCTGGAAAACCTACCAACGGGCCACTCAGACCGCATCATGTCCATGCGCCTCCCACTGAGACACCAGCAACACGTCACCCTTCTCAGTGTGTACTCCCCAACCCTCCTGGCAGAGCCTGCTGAAAAGGACAAATTTTACACTGACCTGCGCAGCCTCCTACAGAGTACCCCTGCAGACGACAAAGTCATCATCCTTGGCGACTTCAACGCCAGAGTGGGCCAGGACTCTGAAGCCTGGAAAGGAGTCCTCGGCAAGCATGGCGTGGGGAACTGCAATGACAATGGCCGCCTACTGTTGGAGTTCTGTGCGGAGCAGCAACTGGTCATCACCAACACTACTTTTCAGCAAAAGGACAGTCGAAAGACCACCTGGATGCATCCTCGCTCCAAACACTGGCACCTTATCGACTATGTCCTAGTGCGTCAGAGGGACCGCAGTGACGTCCTCCTCACCAGAGTGATGCCCAGCGCAGAGTGCCACACTGACCACCGCCTTGTCCGCTGCAAACTCAGGCTCCATTTCAGGCCAAAACCCAAGAAATGGGGGCCCCCCAAGAAAAAGCTTGATGTTGCCAGCCTTCAGCGTGACGATGTGAAAGCCGCCTTTCAGACAGATTTACAGCGCAGGCTCAAAGACACAGCGGACCCAGTAGACTCCTCCCCTGAAACACTTTGGGAACAACTGAAAACTGCTATTACAAAATCCTCTGCAGAAGTCTTGGGTTTCGCCAGAAAGAAGAACAAAGACTGGTTTGACGAAAACGATGTAGAGATCCAGGAACACCTAGCAAAAAAAAGAGCCGCCCATCAGGCCCACCTAGCCCAGCCTTCCTGCCCTGTGAAGAAGTCTGCCTTCCGCCTCGTCTGCAGCAGTCTCCAGCGCAAGCTCAGAGATCTCCAGAATGAGTGGTGGACCAGACTTGCACAGAGGACCCAGCTTTGTGCTGACAATGGTGACTACAGGGGCTTCTACGAAGCACTGAAAGCAGTGTATGGCCCCAGACACCTGGTACAAAGTCCCCTGCGAAGCGCGAATGGCCAGGCACTCCTCACAGATAATACCTCCATCTTGAACCGCTGGTCGGAATACTTTCAGAGCCTCTTCAGCGCTGAGCGCACTGTTCAAGAAGCAGTCGTCATACAAATCCCACACCTCCCAGTAAAGGTTGAATTGGACGAACCGCCCACCGCTGAAGAGACCCTCACAGCCATCCACCAGCTCAAGAGTGGCAAAGCAGCAGGCATTGATGGAATACCGCCAGAGATCTGGAAACATGGAGGCACAGCACTGCACAACAAGCTCCATGACCTCTTTCTCTGCTGCTGGGAGGAAGGAACACTACCAAAAGATCTCCGTGATGCAGTCGTTATCACCCTGTACAAGAACAAAGGCGAGAAGTCTGACTGTTCCAACTATCGGGGAATTACCCTGCTGTCCATTGCTGGGAAAATCCTTGCAAGGCTGCTCCTAAATCGGCTGGTACCTGCCATCGCTGAAGACCACCTCCCAGAGGGCCAGTGTGGCTTCAGAGCAAACAGGAGCACCACCGATATGGTCTTTGTGCTGAGACAGCTACAGGAGAAGTGCCGCGAGCAGAACAAAGGGCTGTACGTAACATTTGTCGACCTAACAAAAGCGTTCGACACTGTGAGCAGGCAAGGCATGTGGCAGATCCTGGAGCGACTTGGCTGTCCCCCAAAGTTCCTCAACATGATTGTCCAGCTACACGAGGACCAGCAAGGCCAGGTCAGACTCAACAATGACCTCTCAGAACCATTCCCTATTCTCAACGGCGTAAAGCAGGGCTGCGTGCTGGCACCGACCCTCTTCACCATCTTTTTTAGCATGATGTTGAAGCAGGCCACAGTGGACCTTGATGATGACGATGCAGTGTACATCAGGTATCGTCTCGATGGCAGCCTGTTCAACCTCAGACGACTGCAGGCCCACACGAAAACCCTAGACCAACTGATTCGTGAGCTGCTTTTTGCTGATGATGCTGCCCTCGTTGCACACACAGAGAGAGCCCTGCAGCGCATCACGTCTTGCTTCGCAGATGCTGCCCAGCTCTTTGGACTCGAGGTCAGTCTGAAAAAGACAGAGGTCCTCCATCAGCCGGCACCCAAGACAGTGTATCGCCCTCCTCACATCACCATTGGCGAGTCTGAACTAAAGTCAGTGCACCAGTTTACTTACCTTGGCTGCATTATCACGTCGGACGCCAAGCTGGACAAGGAGCTTGACAGCAGGCTGGCAAAAGCGAACAGCGCTTTTGGGCGACTTTTCAAGCGGGTGTGGCACAATCAACAGCTGAAAACAGGCACCAAGATCAGCGTGTACAGAGCTGTGGTCCTCACCACCCTGCTGTATGGTTCCGAGTCCTGGGCCCTCTACCGCAGCCAACTACGACTCATCGAACGCTTCCACCAGCGCTGCCTGCGTACCATCCTGGGCATTCACTGGAGTGACTATGTCACCAACGTCGAGGTCCTTGAACAGGCTGAAACTGTGAGCATCGAGGCTTTGCTGTTGCGGACACAGCTCCGCTGGGCGGGGCATGTCTCCAGGATGGAGGATCATCGCCTACCAAAGATCACCCTGTTCAGCGAGCTTGCTACTGGACACCGTGACAGAGGGGCACCAAAGAAGAGATACAAAGACTGTCTCAAGAAGTCACTTAGTGCCTGCCAAATCGACCACCACCAGTGGTCTTCGCTTGCTGCGGACCGTGACACCTGGCGCTCCACCATTCACAAGGCAGCTGTCTCCTTTGAGGACTCTCACAGAGCTAGCCTTAAGGACAAGCGGCTCAGGAGAAAAAACAGAGATGCCGCAGCTCAGAACCCCGGCCATACCTTCCCCTGCAGCCACTGCGGTCGAACCTGCCTGTCTCGGATTGGCCTCCGCAGCCACGAACAAGCCTGCAGACGTCGTGGGCAACTCCTATAAAATCTTCGTTCGCGAAGTCAAGCCAAGAGATTATGTTCCTACTTGGCTAAAACTAGTACATAAAACAAGTTAACAACAGAAACAAAATACCCGCGTCGATACGGAGATGATCTCCGATCTAGGCAACATAAAACTGAACTTAACAACGGTCAAGCAGCACCTGGGGGCCCGTCGCCGCCATAGTACAGCGCCGGTGTTTAGACAGTCGCTCCGGCATAAACAGTCACCACCTTAATTATACTGAACTTAACTAGTATATAACTTCATATTCATTTAAAAATTTTAAAAAAACGTAGTAGAACTACATCATTCATGAACGTGAAAGCAGTCCAAAATGGTTTCTAAAAAGTACACACTCGGCTGTTCCAGTAGTAAGAAACACAGTCACTGCGTCTGAGAGGTGTCTGTCATTACATCATTCGGCTGGAATGTGGGGCCTGAAGCTTGCTGGTACTGGCTTCGTTGAGTGCACTAGGCTACCGCAGGCGTGCCGGAAGAGCCACTCCTGAGATGAATTGATGAAAGGGGAGGAAAGCACGTTGGGTGTATTGCCACAGCATAGCGCGCGCTGTTCTTCTAATATCCGCTTGGTACAACAAGAATCAGCGTGTATCAACTCCCAGCATAGCCGCGGCACAGCGGAGAAAAATATGAAATCCAATTCTAACAGTCACAGCACATCAAATTTACAAAAGTCATCTCTTGAAAAAGAAATACCGGTCGTGATGCTGCATTGCAGGGCCTGACATCGTATATCAAACGACTGGTACAATGGCTAGAATTCTGTCGGTGGCGACCATTTCTGCCGGAGCGGGCGGCCAGGAGGTGTTGCATGGCCGCCATCTTGTCTTGTTTAGTCTTGCATGCATAAGGGTCAGCATGCCTACAGTAAGTATCACTTACCGGATTTTGGTTCCATCGTGGGGGACGGACGCAGGAGGGTAATTAATGAGGTCACTGACAGGTGTCGACAGACAAGTTCCAGACATCCGCCTTGGTGTACACTACCGGAATTGGGAAAAGAGAGGGCTTAGTTACACGGATACTATTGAGGAGATGGCCACGTTTCTTTCTTGGGAAATAGTGTAACACTAATAGTCGACCTTGTAAATGTACTTTTGATTTAACTTTTGATCATGATGGAGTCTGATGAAACGCGTACAGTGTGTGTACACAGAGGTGTGTTCCATGCAATGAGAGTAAATGCATTGTGCAGAATATGTGGCGAGAGATCACAAAAGAAACACAGTGATAAAAAGTCATTTCTTTGTATCAATTATGAACACTTAATCCACAAGTGTTATGGAATTAATATCCAGGAAGACAAAGACATGATGCACTCCAAAACAATGTGTAGGAGTTGCTATAGTCGGATGAAACGACCCCACCCGGGTCTGCCCTGGGGGACTTGGGTGGGGTTAGGTATTTTTTAGTTCTCAGGGTCACCCTGGTCAGCCCCACAGGGTGGGTTTTTCTCTCTATTATGGGGCATGTGTTTCTGTCTACCCTTTGTCCATTCACCTGTATTTGCCTTTTTAAAACTCTCCCTACTGTCTGCACTGCCTGTAGCTCTTGATATTGGATGTGTGTTGCTAAATGGTCTTAGCCTTATTTAGGCCCCATGTTGTAGGTTTATTTAACGTATTTGACCGGCTGGCGACATACATTCAATTTTCTGTTTAGCTTTTTTTTTTTCACAAGCAGTGCAGGCACGTCCTGAGAAAGCCTTGTTGCTGTCGGGACGTTAAGCAATGTACAATCAATCAATCAATCGGATGAAACGGATAGACTCGACTGAAACACGCGTGTCCGAGGAGACAACGCGAAATGCGGCATCTGATATTGCCTCATCACAACGCATTTGGACCATGTTCGATCCAAATACGAGTGTTGAAGAATGTGTCGCGTGTGTTCACTTCATGCAGCTAGGTGAAGGAGGACGTCCAGCGAAGCGGGGTTCGCGGCATGGAAAGAAACGATCGTTTCAATCCGCGGCATGTGACACTCATAACACTGACACTAATAACAGCACTAATGAAGGTGATAGTGGTATACAAGTTTTCATTCCGCCGACGTCTACTCCCCGTAAAACGCCATGCACAGTCGATGCTCAAACGTCGCCGTTACAAAGAGTGTGGACCCCATCTCCACCAGCAAAGCGGATGCATGAAATAGCCATTTCACCCATTGAAAAAACGGGTGTCGATATAGCCACATCTCCACATATCAAACGACCCAGCCTTCGACCTATCCAGGAACTGCAGATGCCACTGACAAAGGAGGAAGAAAAATATCAGATGGCACTAAACCGCATAATGCTTAATGAATCAGCTGATGCCACAATTTGTTGCAAGACTGGAGGACAGCCTTTGTATTTTATGCACATACCCAAACCAAGAAAACCAACAACAGTGGCATCACCGGCCGTAATACAAAGAAGGTCGAAGGTGCCAGCCCGTGCTAGAGCGAATATGTATGGTGGATCAGAGGTGGACGAAGCTGAACAAATAGCTGACGAGTTAAGATGAGAAAGAAATGAAAAAATGACTACAATATTAGATAGAGCAGGCCATAGGCGATCCGTGTATGTCTGTAGAAAACAGGGTATTGCGCTGAGAACCAGTCTAGGATTAAGCTGGTCCAAGTACAGAACATATAAACGCTTCATGAGAAGTATTGGTGTCAACCTTGAAAGTGAAAGAAAGGAAAGGCAGGCCCAGAAGGAAGCGCTCTGTGGCAGAGTGACCATTGAACAAAAGAATCTGACCTTTGAAAACAAAGTCACAAACAAGAAGGAAAGCCAGAAAACGCCTGTCGCATACATAGAAGATCTCACACATTTTGTTCCTGAACTGCTTGACAAGTATGAAGCTGCAAATCTTCTTGAATGGCATGAACAAATACCAACAGATGAAATTTGGATAAAACTAGGAGGAGATCATGGCGGTAACAGTTATAAAACAATGCTTCAAGTTGCTAATCTCCAAAACCCTAACTCTAAACACAATACGTTTTTGGTGTGTATGGCAAACTGTAAAGACAGTCATGAAAATCTTCAAACAATTTTGCAGCCGTTTAAAGAGCAGGTGTCATTTCTCCAAACCATGAAATGGAAAGAAAAACAGATACGTGTATTTCTGTTTGGAGATTATGATTTTCTCCTCAAACTTTTTGGTCTCTCAGGAGCACAAGGGGTCCACCCTTGTCTCTGGTGCACAGCTTCAAAAAGTCAGCTACAAAGAGCTCCACATGAGCGAGTACAAGTGAAAAAAAGAACTCTGAACAACATCAAGAGGGATTACAGGCGATACATTCGTGCAGGTGTAGACAAAAAGAATGCCAAGGGTTACAACAATGTTGTACATGAACCAATCTTGATGTTGAGATTTCGCAAACGGCACCACCATACCTCCATCTTCTGTTAGGTATAGTAAAAAAACACATCATTTCCTCCTTGAGCAAGAATGCCACAAACTTGATAAAGCCATTGCTGAAAGACTGGCCGAGGGAAAGGAGGCACATGATGAAAACACACCTTTTGAAAAGTACATTTCAGAAGTAAGAGTCATCAAAGAACTGGAAAAAAGAAAACAGCTGACTGAGGGTATTGCAGTGTTGAGCGACAAGAGACACAATGAGAGTGCAAAGCATTTTGATGAACGACGTGAGCAGAAGATGCAGCAGGTAGCAGAATTCGAGGACAAAATAGAAGCTCTGAGAGAAGAGACAAAGTTGCCATTTCTGTGCGGGCCTGTCACTTCTGGCCTTGACGAAGCACTAAAGAGGAATAAGATATTCATGCAAGCATACCATGGCCGTTCGTTTGTTGGCAACCACTGCCACCGTTACTTGAAGTATGATGTGTTGACTGATGTTGGTGACAGTGTTATCAGCAATACCATGAAGCTGACAGATGATCCTAAACTTCATGCAGCAGCGCATGACATATACTTAAAGTTCCGAATTCTGAACGACCTTTTCTCACAAGTTCATGCTAATGTTTCTCACAAAATGCCGGTGAAGAGCAAGAATGAATCAATGCAAGACATCAATGACAAGATTGCAAACTACATGCGTTTTTTTCGAAGTACTTTTCCAGCCAGTAGCATCATTCCGAAACAACATATCCTGGAATGTCACTGTGTTGAATTTATGACAAAGTGGGGATTTGGTTTGGCGCTTCATGGTGAGCAGGGAGGTGAAGAGAGTCACGCTACCATTAACATTCTAAAGAGCAGGACATATGGCTTGCAGACAGAGGAGGAAAAACACATGACACTCATGTCACCCGTCCTCCACTCCGTCATTCCTCCAGTAGTCAAACAGAAAAAATTCTCGCATAGACGGCGCCGGAGTTGTGTATCTGTGAACAGAAACTCAGTATTCGGTTCTTATGTCTAGTGTGTCAGAAAATGTGTTAAACCTCAAGGTATGTTTAAAAACACTGTTGAATATTGTGACCTGTTATGGACTGATCGGATTTCGGGATGGCAATAGCAGTCTGTGGAGTACCGAGACGGCTGCGGGCGAGAAATGCCAGAACACGCGACCTGTCAGTGACCTCATTAACCACCCTCCTGCTTCTGTCCCCCACGATGGAACCAAAATCCGGTAAGTGATACTTACTGTAGGCATGCTGACCCTTATGCATGCAAGTGTGTTTCGTTGGGAAAAGTTACGTCTTCGTGTTATGGCTGGGGGAACTTTGTCAATTTCACAACAAACACCGACATCGTACATCAACAAATTCTCGTTCCCTTTATTTTTCATCATAACCTGCTATACAAGTGTAAGTCGTAATGTTGTCATGTTTGGTATCAGTGTGTAAGTGAGAATTTCAACTTTTGAACGATGTTGCTTCCACAACAGTCACTTTAGGCAGAGATGTGTTATGAATACAAACCAGTAGGTAGTTGTTATAGCGGAAGAGCGCCGGTCACGCCGTGTACCGCACAGTAGCAAGTGTGATATAAATAGAATGAGCGCGCGAGAGTGGAATTTGACCTCGCGGCGCCTTATCTCTCTGGCAGCTGGAAGCGAACTAAGTGCTAGGCGCCAGCACTGGCTGGTAAAGCCGTTCGACCTGTTTGCTACCAGATGGAACAACCAGCTTCCGCTTTTTGTCTCTCCAGTTCCGGACCCTCTCGCCTGGGCGGTGGACGCGCTCTCCATTCCTTGGGATGGGTTGATTGCTTATGCCTACCCCCCCCCCGTCAGCTCTGGTGCCGAAGATCCTGTGGAAGTTTCAGGGATGCTCCGCAGTTCTTCTGCTGATAGCCCCCTTCAGCTGGGCCAAGAGCTGGACCACGGACCTGCTCGCCTTAGCAACAGACCCGCCCCTGGAGATCCCCACCCCTCCATCGATGCTCAAGCAGCCCCGGCAGGCCCTCTTCCACCTGTGCCCGGAGCACCTACCTACTACAGGTTGTCCGGCAAGCCCTCACCGCTAGAGGTTTCTCGGATGCGGCAGTGGCGGCGATTGCAGCAGCCCACAGGCTGTCTACCAGGAAGGTCTATGAAGGCAAGTGGAGGGTCTTCCAGTCATGGTGCGCCGCTCAGCGGCTCCCCCCCCCCCCCCCCCACAAATGTAACTTCCCCCCAACTGGCAGAATTCTTCCTCTGGCTCTTCAACGACTTAAGGCTTAGCACCTATCACCGTCAAGGGTTACCGCGCCATGATCGCAAACACTTACAGCCCCTGGGCCTCCCTGATCTGGGCGCATGCAAAGACCTTTCAGACCTTTTGGCTCATTTTGAACTCCGGCGTCCAGTCGCCCATTCTCTCATACCTCGGTGGGACCTTGCCGGCCACATCAAATCCGACCACATCACTACCCTGCTCAAACTCCTTCACTGGCTCCCCATCCCCCAACGCATCCAATACAAAATTCTGTCTCTCTGCTACAAATCCCTGAACAACTGCGCTCCTGCCTATCTCTCCAACTTACTCCACCCCTACACACCTTCCCGCTCCCTCCGCTCTGCCTCCGACCCTCTCCGCCTTCACATCCCTCGCACCAAACTCAACACTTTCGGCCCCCGCTCCTTCTCCGTCTACGGTCCATCCACCTGGAACACTCTCCCACTCTCTCTCCGTCAGAAACACTCTCTCTCCTCCTTCCAGTCCGCCCTCAAAACTCACCTCTTTCAACAGTTTTAGCACTATATCACCACACTCCCCACCCCAAGCTGACTGTCGTAATGTATTTCACTATTTGTGGTACGTGAGTCATTGTCTAAAGCGTGCGCATGCATGCGCGAGTTGTGAGTGCGCGCTTAGAGTAAGTTAGAGTTATAATTATTCAGGCATGGGAATTGTCCGCCTAAAGGCAAATTTCCGCCGAAATGATTTGCTCAGCCGCCGAAAAAAAAAAGTTGTCCGCCGAAAAAAAAAATGGGGTGCAAAAAGTAACTGAGCACCGGTCATTATACACTGCGAGGCCGCATTGGTTCAAGTGATATGCCGCCCGCTAGAGTTACGCGTCACCTATTGTGGCTTCAAAGCAGTCGTTACTTTACCGTGCAAGCGGGCAACACAACACTGAACGCACCGTTTTCATGCTCGGCTTACCGACTCGCGCACTGTACGTGTGGGGAAAATGGCGGCATCACGAGTTGTTGAAAATTGAAAATGGCGGTGAGAAAGGATATCGTTCAAGACAGAGTGCTGTTTAGTGTGCACCTGATCATGATCCGGTAAGCAACACCCCCCCCCCCCCCCCCCCCCCCTGTCGTTTAATTTTTTGGCCGCTGAAATGAAGGACCACGCTACTCACACACCCCCCCCCCCTCCCCCCCCCCCCCCCCCCCCCCCCCCCCCCCCCGTCGTTTGATTTTTTGGTCGCTGGAATGAAGGACCACGCTAGAAATTTCAGACTTTTTTCACTTTTCTAATTCCCATGCCTGATTATTATAAGATAAGCGCATTATAAATACCATAATTATTATTTTTTTTATTTTTTGCTGACGTGGCTAAATTCAGACCGCTTCGAACCCCTGCCCCTGGCACGGTTCGCTGACTTGACCCGGAAAACGTGTTTTCTCCTGGTCCTTGCCACGGCGTCCCGCGTGAGCGAGCTTCATGCGGTCTCGGTTCGCCCCACGTGTCTGCAGTTTCCAGCTGATGGCTTGGCGCAGCTATTCACTGACCCGTCCTTTTTGGCCAAGAACCGGCCTCCCTCGGCTGCGCCCCAGACGCTGACCATACGTCCGCTCAGAGGAACGGACCTATCCCGCGGGTCGTGTCAACAGGACCCGGTCCGGGCACTGAAGATTTACCTGCGTCGCTCAAAGCCGTGCCATCTAGGGCATAGCCACCTCTTCCTACCACTTTCACCAGGCAGGCCGGATATCTCGGCCCAGACAGTTTCGTCCTGGTTTCGGTGGTTGATTTGTTCGGCCTACCAAGACATCTCCCCGGACGGGGATAGACGGTTACAGTTCCTGGTGCATGAAGTCCGAGCAGTGGCCACCAGCGCGGCCTTTGACCGCAACTGCTCGGTTAAGGACATTGTGATGATGGTAGGCTGGCGTGCAGACTCCACCTTCGCCTGCTTCTAACTACGCGACCTATCCGGCCAGCTTGACTCCCTGGCCATGGTGGGCGACATCTCCGCGGCCCAGCACTCCCTCCAGGCGCCATAGGCTCATTTGTGGGCCGGCGGAGGGTGTTAGAGTACAGGGGGTTGGGTCTCGGCACCCTCTTCCTCTTCGCTATTCTTGCATATAGTAATGCCATCGGTAATGTATTTTGAAAAAACAAATGAATTTTTCTTTCTAAAATGTATTTTTTTGAAAAATACTTACCAATGGCATTACTCGTATGGCCCTCCCTCCTACCCCCGCTTGCCTCTTTGGCTAAGTGTGAAACTGGCGGGCTTTCACTCTACACATGACAGGATAGGGTGGTAAGGGGAGGCCACCCGGGGCTCCTATCCATGGATCCCCGGTGTCTCCTCCCCAGTTGTGTAGGGGACACAACTTTGGGCTGAAATCATTAGGCTATAGTGTATTCCATATAGTAATGCCATTGGTAAGTATTTTTCAAAAAAATACATTTTAGGAAAAAAAAATTCATGTTGCGTCTATTTAAAAAAAAATCTACAGTTTGAAAATTTAGTTTAGCTTTTTATTTTACAGTATTTTGCATTGAACTTTGAATAACAAAACACCAGGTGACTGTATTGTGTACTGTTACTATGTCTGATGCTTTGATTAAGCACTGTATGTGAGCATTTGTTTTATCCAACCTTTTTGTAAGCAAAGAGGACTGTTTGTGCAGTTTTTGTGTGTGTAAAGTTCATTTTTTCTACAGCTGTTTTAGTTAATTAATTATTTTATTTCTGACAGACTGTTGCCGACAGCCAGGTATTACCCACTTCGTTTCCACTGTGTGCGTTACTTGACCACATTGTCAGGGGAAACCAATACTTTCATTCCTGTCCTGCCTTTCCTGCTTGAGGTGAGCTGTGTACACAAGTTTTGAACGCTACGTTTTTGCTGTAAACAAAATGTACATGACTCATTTAACCCATTACATCCTGAGGCTGATTAAAAAAAATTGCTTATTGTCCTATGAAGACTACATTACAGATGAGGAGATAAATCAACTATTTTAGTTGAAGAGCGGTCCCAGAATAGCTTGGTGCCTCAGGCTCCAAGCCATTCTGGCATCACCTTTGAACTGTCATAGGCAGCTTAATTTCAAGCAGGAGTGTATTAGAATGAAAGGGTTAAATAAGCTACATACAGATATGTGGCAAATAAAGTTAGCGTTAAGGATGTGCCGCATATGAATATCATGCAACAATTGAAGTTAGCACTCGAGACATGATACAAATGGATTCGTGGCAAATAAAGTTAGCATTGAACTTTCATGACATGACACAAATAAATATGTTGCAAATGAAGTTAGCATTCAAGACATGACACAAATGGATACTTGGCCAATGAAAATTAATGTTCTAGACTTGCCTAATTTAAATGAGGCATGTCTCGAACGCTAACTTTAATTGCCGCATGTTGTGATTGAGTTAATACATATTTTTGCTGTGCATTTATTTATTTATTTATTCACCCTCTGCAGGTCCTGGAGCAGACGGACTTTAACAAGCGGCCAAAGTCTGGCAGCATGAAAAACTTCAACATGGCCACCATACTCAAGTTCTCCAAACCTCAGCTGCTGGAGAGGGCATTCAAGGTAGACTACTTGTGAACATTATTAGGTGCTATGGGAAATCCTAGTCCTTCTGCAAGAGGTATAGATTTTCATGAGTCCCCACATTCTGCGGGGGCTTATGAGAATCTATGCCTCTTGTTGGTATAGTATATATCTTCATTATGCTCAGGCAGTGGCAGGCTGCGTGTAGGACTGTAATGTTTCATGACGATTGAAAGCGTAGGAAAACAAATTAACAGAACAGCCAGAAGGGAATCTGCATTATTGTATTGTATAATACAGTTAACCCCTTCATTGCAGAAAAAATGTGAACGCCACCCAAGTGCAAGAGGCACAGAACTTTATGAGCCCCCCGCAAATGCAAGGGCTCATGCGGTACTTTGCTTCTTGCTGAACCTGTTCGTCTCCATTTTCCCATGATCATTTGTATTTTACAGTGTTGAGTATGTCCTGCTTTAAAGGCATAATTTTGCTTGCACTGGCAGTGAAGGGGTTAATAAAGAGAAAGAATCTTTTGGGCAACATTTGAAAGTTGATTAGAGGCATGCTAAACAGTACGTAAAAGCATAATGATGCCATGATGATGTTTATGCATGTATTGCTTACGTGTGCACCCTGTTGTTGACAGTTGAAATGCTTATGAAATGAGACACTTTATGCAGTTTCTTTGTCCCATTGTGCAGGATGCCCTGGTTGATCAACTGTATGAGTTGCTTCTGGACAATTTGCACGTCCACGCTCACACGGTGACCTTTCCTGAACTGATTGTGCCAATGGTCATACAGGTATCTATCTATTTAACCCATATCATACTGAGGCTAAAAGCTTCATATTTGTACACTGCCATATGCAAGCTACATTATAGTACTTATTCATAAGGATATAGACCAATGACTTTAGTTCAAGGGTGGTGCCAGAATAGCTTGGCGCCTAGATGCGCCAAGCTATTCTGGCACTACCCTTGAACTGTTTTAGTCAAACTTATTTCACACACTGGTGTATTCTGAATGATAAGGGTTAATAACAATAATAACAGCTTTACATATACTTTGACACCTTGACTGCTACTGATGAGAGTGTTCAGCAGGAAAGACATATAACTGTGCACCATTCCCACCGAAGGGTATCGACAGTTCAGTAGCTTAACTGTCATGGTCGGTCTGTCGTCTGCACCAATACATGAATGTAAGAATGTGTATGTCAGATTTAAAGCACATGTTTGTGGAAGCTGGTATGTTCACAAACATTAGTTTTGATGACAGGAACAACATGTATCCTGACTAAACAACAAATTACGCGCAGATTTCAGCATCTGGCTACTTACTTGGATAGGCTGCAGGCACAACCCAATGAGCAAAAAGCTGTCAGCCTGATGGCCTTTTATGCATTGGGAAGGTACTGTGTAGATTCAGTTTATTTGGACGACTGATTGACTTACATGTATTAACCCTTTTCATCCTGATACACCCATTGCTTGAAATGAAGTTCAAGTGCGGTGCCAGAATAGCTTGGTGCCTCAGTCACCAAGCTATTCTGGCACCACACTTGAATTAAAACAGTTGACTTATCTCCTGATCTGTAATATAGCCTTCATAGGACAACAAGCAAATTTTTAAATAATCAGCCTCAGGATGTAATGGGTTAAATGATCATCTGACAGACAGACTGGTGCGCCGCCCACCAAACTATCAGCCCACTGACTGATGGATACTTGAATTGTTTCAGTTGAAAGACTTCTTGAAGAAGTGCAAGGTGGCGAACTACTGCAAACAGCTGAAGCAGATCGTGGACAAGGGGGAGGAAACGGCAAAGGTCATCACGGCACGGCGCAAAATGGCCAGCTTCAACCTTGCTGACATAAGAGCGGTGGTGAGCAGCCAGTGTTTTCATTTGCAAGAGGCATAGATCATGATGAGCCCCTGCAGGCTGTAGAGGCTCATGAGGATCTGTGCCTCTTGCTGATCCCATTTATATGTATATATATATATTATGTATTCTGTTGTGGTGTGTCGCTCCCTTTTCATTTTGTTTATCGGTACAAGGGTGACTTCATTCCATGTCTCCCACAGCTGATTTGCTGTCTTAACCCTTTCGCTGTCAGTAGCACTTTTTGTTGTGATGATTCCAGCAGGAATCATTGTGACAAAAAGCGCTGCTGACAGGCAAAGGGTTGAGAGATTTCTCCGAAATTTGCACAAGCTATTATTAGGAGTGAAATGTTCAATATTTATTGATGTATTTGTTGCGGTTTTTAATGTATTTGTTTATTTAGTTAGGGTTTATTTTTTATTCCTTTAAAAAAAAAATTATTGTTTGTTTTAATAAATTAAATTATTTGCTTATTTATTTGTTTATTTATTTTTTATCAGGACCAGTGGGAGGCTCACAGCAAAGAGGAGGGAACACCATTGTCCAAATTCTATACATCTTGGCGAAAACTGCGAGATCGTGAACTTCAGCAAGACATTGCCAAGAAGGATGAGGTAGATATATATATAGAAAAAAAGTTGGTTGCTCAAAACATGTTCTAAGGCAGAGAATAACCCAACGAAGAAAGAAGCACGCTTAGAAAAGACAGTTACAACACAACAGGATTTTGAGGTTGTAATGCAGTCTACAAGCTGGATTCATGACTGTCCAGAGAGGAGTTGGCCTGGCTAGGAATCTCATATGTAAATGACTAACATGTTTTTTTTGGTTTGGTTTCAGGTGTCCGGAGCAGCCATGGAATTGCCAGAAATCATTCGCCAGAAGGGTCCTTTGAAAGCCACTGCTGACGATAAACGAGAATTTGGGGCCCTGTTTGCCGATGATTCTGATGATGATGATGTCGACGATAACATCAGGTGGGAAAAACAGATGCAGTTGTTTCCTCAAAACGCATTACAGATGACATTACTGTTAGGAATAGTGTCTTAGCTAGCATGATTTCAGCCAAAATTGTTGTGTACCTACATGGCAGGGGAGGCAACAAGGGGCGCTGTAACTTAGCCCGTAACCTGAGTATCCTCCCTTCCATCCCCATCCGGTCACGCGCCCACCGGATTCCCGCCAGTCTGTTTCTTAGCTAGCTGTGAATGGTTGTGTACCTACTCTACTGCGCTTCGGCTGTGTACGGTGTGACCGGTTGTCTTTGACCTTGGACTTGTTACCGTGTGCTCTGTGCTAGCCTGGGATTACGGTGTTCACAGTGCAAGCTTGGATTTTACCACTGTGCTCTCCTAGGATTACTGTGGTTCTGGATTTTCTAGTTCGGATTTACCTGCGGCAGAGTTCCCAGTGTCACTGGACTTGTGGTGTTTGTGGGACTTGGTTACCAGCGGACTCTACCGGTGCACGGTTCGGAGCTTTGCCTCGGCAACACGCCGACTTCTTCGCCATGTCAAGGTAAAACCTCGATTATTGCCCGCGACCGGCGCTCAGGGAAAAAGATAGGAGCGCCGGCCGTCAGCACTGGCTGTGGATATGCATTGTGTTCGATTTCGTCTTCGCGTGCGTATGCTAGTGGTGTGGCCTCAGGGAGCCATGCTCTCTCGCTCACTGTTGATCATGTTTTGCAGTTTGCCACTGGCCGAGTGACGTGCATGCTGTATGCCTGCCCTGTTCCGGCTGTGCCTCCACTCACCCATGCGTGGTCTGTGCCCCCTGGCTGAAAGAGGAGTGGTCTCAGCTCTGGGGGCCGACACCAATCCGAGAAAAGGTTCCTGTCACCGCCCCGACCACCTCCGTGGATGTGACAGCTCGGACCCTCTTGGATGTGGAGACTCGGACTGCAGGGGCGGATCTAGTACTTACTGCGCCTAGGACATCAGCCGGTTTGTTCGCCAGCTCGTGGAATAAAGTGAACACCGAGCTTGGCCAACAACATGATTGTACCACCTGCCAAATGGCCAAGCCATTGGGACAAGTCCAACACAGGCGTACAGCTTCCAGCCCGAAGGTCAGTGACAAAGACAAATGCCCTCGGCTGGACGCATTTGCTGGACCGTTGCGTCCCCGCTCGTCAGATAGAGATAGAGACGAGATGGGCCCACAGCGACATCGCTTGTACAAACGAACATCCTGATTGGACAGAATGCAGCGGGAAAGAAGTTCTGGGGGGACACCCAGGCTCCGACCACGTTCACGCTCAAGGGACAGGCCTCCACGCCCGCGGACTGCTGCCCGGGACTTGATGACCACCGACTCCCTAGGCCTTCTTCCAACGTTGACGCTGCTTCCGTCCGTCGTACCTCGCCGCCTCGCTCGAAGCCTGGACCCTCCCCTTGTTCACCGCGGCGTGCCTCGCCTCGCCGGCATAGTCGTTCGTCTTCCCTGATTCGACTCCTCTCCCGGCAGTTCTCCCACTCCAGGCTACCACACTCTCCTCGGCGCAGCCGTTCTCTGCGTGACTGCCGGTCTTTGCGTCGCAGTGCTGTTTCGTCGCAGACATCTTCAAGGGACTCCGCCTCGGTGCACGCCTTGCAGCACCGCTCACTGGTGACAAGGCCCCCTGCCAGCGCGACGACGACTCTATGGGACGCCACTAGCGAGACTTCTGCTCACAGACGACGAGAGGAGCGGCTTCCCCGCCGCTCTCCCACGAGGTCGGCGAATGAGGACGCCCTTAGCTTGGCCCCGGAAGATTCTGTCACGGCGTTACTCCGTGATGATGACTCCGAAGCTTCCAGGCTCTAACGCTATCGGGATGACCCTGTGTCACAGCAGTCTACTCTGAGTCATAGGATGGAGATGCTCCGGTCCTTGGACGAGGTGGCACGCCTCATCTCTTCTTGTCTTCCCCGGGAGGACTGCCCACCTTCCCCTCCACTCAAGAGGAAAGCGTCCGCCTCCGTGGATGCCGATCTCCTGACCTAGACGTTTAAGTCGCTTCCCCAGCCTCCTGGATTCCGAGGCCTGCGCAACACGTTTTCCGATCATCTGTGGCAAGGCTCCTTTGGCGACGCGGGATTCTTCTCCGATGCCAGGTGGCCTATGGACTTGCATATCGCTTTCCGTCAGCATTGGTACGCTGGTCACTCGCAAGCCTTCTACTGCCCCCTTCCGGCGGTGGATTCTCCAGCACTGTTGTTAACAGGTACCTCTCATCTGATTGTTGCCATCCCCGGCCTGGACAAGACGGCCGGCCTCGTTCGTAATGCCCTTGCCTCGGCGGGGTTATTGGACCTGGTAACGCAAACTATTGTTCGATGCGTCGAGGAGGCTTGGCACTCTTCGATCTCTCCGATGTTGGCGGACATTCTGGCTCTCGCGGTCTCTGGCAACCGCGCGGCGTACCACACCGCCGTCAACGCCATGGCTGCTGCTGTGAATTGTGACCTGTTGCGTCGGGATCCGTACTACGCGCCTGCAACCTGCCGACTGAGTTAAAGAAGCAGCTACGACAGGCACCGCTTGGCGGAGAGCTCCTTTTCAGCCCTACTTGGCAGGAGGTGAAGGACGCCAACAAGGATCTCTGGCCCAGTCGCAACGCTCCCATCCGCTTTCAGGCAGCCCGCAAGGCTGTGGGTCATGCCCTGCGGTCCTCCAGACCCTCCGCTCGCCCCTTTACCTCTCGAGGCCGTCCCCCCCCCTCCCCCCGAGCCCCGGCCTTTGGCCGCTCTCGCCCCCAACCCGACTCCACCTCCGCCTGGCCCAGGCCCGCCCGTCGCCCTGGGCGGCGCAGGGCCCACTGACTTCTTTCCTCCTCGGCCTCTGCCGACCGCTTCTGGGTCTCCTGTCGGCGGGAGGCTTGCACTCCGCAGCGGCGTGTGGCGGTTGTTGCTACCGGACGTCCCGTGGATTCTCTCTACCATCTCCGAGGGACTGCAGATCTCCTTTTTAGTCCCCGCCCCCCCTGTGCCGCTCGTCCCTGTGGACCTCGGTGCCGACGGACCAGCTCAGAGATGACGCCCTGCGCAGCGAAGTCGCCGCCTTGCTTC
The DNA here is from genome assembly GCA_036245525.1 of Semisulcospira habei. NCBI lineage: Eukaryota > Metazoa > Mollusca > Gastropoda > Semisulcospiridae > Semisulcospira > Semisulcospira habei. Next base: position 201,639,648 of record BTPG01000001.1, read on the forward strand.
GGAAGGCTGCCACGGAGGTGGTGGCGCGACACGACTCCTCAGCCTTCTACAGCTGCCTCTTTGTGATGCCCAAGTGGGGCCCTGTCATCGACCTCTCCGCGCTGAACAGGTTCAGCGTCGCCCCGTCCTTCTGCATGAAGACCGCCCGAGCTCTTCGCGCCACAGTGCAGCCTATGGACTTTGCCATCAGCCTACACCTGTCGGATGCGTATTTGCACGTCCCCAAGCACCCCGCTGCCCAACGTTACCTCTGCTTCGCCTTCGGCCGCATGGTTTATCAGTTTCGCGCGCTTCCCTTCGGCCTCAACCTCAGCCCCTGGGTGTTCACCCTGTATCATGGACTCCATAGTAGCTAGGGCCAGGCGAATGTCTTTGAGTCCCACGTCAAACTACCTGGACGATCTTCTCTTGCGGAACCAGTCGAAGGCCTCCTTGTAGAAGGACCGAGATGCGCTTCGAGATCTGCTCGACATGCTCGGCTTCCTGGTCAACGCGGGCAAGTCTGACCTCACCCCATCTCGCCGCTTTGTCCACCTAGGGATGGAGTTTCGCACTGACCTCAACGAAGTGCAGCTTCCGGAGCAGAGAATTCAGAAGTTGGTGAACCTAGTGCGGCAGGTGTCTCAAGAGGAGGCGATCCCTGCCAGAGTGTGGCTTCAGCTTCTGGGCCTGATGAGTGCGGCAGCGGATCTACTTCCCCTAGGACGTCTCTATTGCTGCCCGCTTCAGCTGCATCTGCTTCTCCACTGGTGACCCTCGACGGATGTCCTTGAGTTTCAGGTTCCGGTGCTGCCGATGCTCCGTCCTCACCTTCTTCGCTGGGCGGATCCCGGCTGGCCCGCGATGGGGGTTCCCCTCTACTCGCCTCCACCCCAGCTGTCCCTTTGCGTCGACACAAGTCTCTCCGGCTGGGGCACGCACCTGCTACTGATGTTCTCCACAGCCTCCGGCGTCTGACCCCTGGACCTTGTGGCCCAACACATCAACTGGTTAGAGCTGAAAGCGGTCTGGCAAGCACTCATTGCATGGGAGTCACGTCTGCGATACCAGAAGCTTCTAGTTCTCTCAGACAACTCTACAGTAGTCGCCTACATCCAGAAGCAGGGTGGGACACACTCCCCCTCCCTCCCTCTGCATCCTCCTCTACCAGGTGCTCCGATGGTGCGAAGATCGAGGCATCGCTCTCCGAGTGAGACACATCCCGAGACATCTGAATGCCCTAGCTGACTCCCTCTCGCAACGCGACCAGCTTCTCCACACCGAGCGGGCACTCCGTCCGGAGATCTTTCGGATGATCAGCGCAGTATGGGAGACCCCCATGATCGACCTCTTCGCAACGAGGTGGAATCGCCAGCTTCCTCTCTTCATCTCCCCATTTCCGGACCCGCTTGCCTGGGCATTCGACGCTCTCTCCATCCCGTGGGACGGCCTCGTCGCGTACGCCTACCCACCTACGGTGCTTGTCCCCAAGGTCCTGCTCAAGCTCAGAGGTTGCAACGCTGTGTTGTTCCTGGTGGCTCCGTTCTGCTGGACCAAGTCGTGGACCACCGACCTCCTGAACCTCGCCACGGGTCCCCCTCTGCGGCTCCCCACCCCACGCACGATGCTCAAGCAACCGCGGCAGACACTGTACCATCCGTGCCCCGAGCGACGCCTCCTCCACGCCTGGAGGTTGTGTGGCAATCCCTCGCTGGTAGAGGCTTCTCGAGTGCAGCAGTGGAAGCTATTGCTACAGCCTGCAGATCCTCAACCAGACGAGTTTACGAGGGAAAGTGGCAAGTCCTGTGCGACTGGTGTGACGACAATCGCCTCTCCCCCACGGATCTGACATTTCCCCAGCTGGTGGAGTTCTTCCTCTGGCTCTTCACCAACCAGCTTTTTGTGCCAATCACCATTTGGGGCTACCTGGCCATGATCGCTGACACGTACCGCCATTTGGGCCGACCCGACCCGAGTGCCTGCAAAGACCTCTCCGATCTTATGGCCCATTTCGGTCTACAACGTCCTGCCCTTCACTCACAGGTGCCGCGATGGGACCTACCCTGGGTGCTAATGTGGCTCAACTCGCACCGCTTCAAACCACTCCAGTTGGCGCGGTTACCCGATGTGATGCAGAAGACCTGCTTCCTACTGACCCTTGCCACTGCTTCCAGGGTCAGCGAGCTGCACGCTCTATCAGCACGTCCCTCATGCTTACAGTTCTGGACCGACGGCTCTGTACAACTGCTGCCTGACCCGGCTTTCCTAGCCAAGACCCGGTCTCCATAGGCCGCCCCACAGATGGTCACCATTCGCCCCTTGAGGGATTCAGGCTCTGCCCGAGAGACGAGACAGCAGGACCCAGTGAGAGCCTTACGTGTGTACCTGCGCCGGACCAAGCCGCTACGCAGGGGACGCACCCGCCTATTCATCTGTCCCCAATGACATCTCAGCCCAGATGATATCCACCTGGCTCGAATGGGTGATACGCTCCACCTACCTGGACCTCTCCCCTGACGCAGCCAAACGAATGAACATCAGGGCGCACGAGGTCAGAGCCATGGCCGCAAGCCTGGTATTCGAGCGCAACTGCGCTGTCAAAGACATTGCGGCGGTCGTGGGCTGGCGAGCAGAGTCGACTTTCACCTGATTCTACCTGAGGGACCTCTCCAGCCAGCGCGAGAACCTATCACTGGTGGGAGACATCTCAGCAGTGCAACACTCCCTCCCGGCACCCCAGGTGCTGTAGGTAATTCTTAGCTGAAATTATCGGGAGATTGCTCCAGGGAGGGCAGGTCTCGTTGGCAGTAATTAGGAGTTAGGGGCGTTATAAGTGGCACCCACCTCCTCTTCGCTATTCTTCCTAACAGTAATGTCATCGGTAATGTGTTTTGAGGAAACAAATGAATTTTTCTCTAAAATGTATTTTTTCGAAAAATACTTCCCGATGACATTACTCGAATGACCCTCCCACCTGCCCTGCTTGCCGCTGGTCAGCTAAGCAAACAGACTGGCGGGAATCCGGTGGGCACGTGACCGGATGGGGATGGAAGGGAGGCTACTCGGGTTATGGGCTAGGTTATAGTGCCCCTTGTTGCCTCCCCCACACAACAATTTTAGGCTGAAATAATGCTAGCTAAGACACTATTCCTAACAGTAATGTCATCGGTAAGTATTTTTCAAAAAAATACATTTTAGAGAAAAATTCATTTTCTCCTGGCAAGAGGCATAGAGTCTCTTTGAGTCCCAGCAAACTGCAGGGATGCATGAGAATCTATACCTCTTGCAAATCGTCTTTGATGGTCATGCGATTGGTGGTCGTATCAGGTGAGAAATGCATCGATATCAGGCCGGCAAGAGGCCTTGATTATCATGAGCTTCTTTAGCTTGCAGGTGCTCATGAGGATCTGTGCCTCTTGTACGTGGACTTTGAGAGGCTTGAGCAATCCACAGTTGTGTGTGCAAGTGCAGGGAGAGGTGGCAGGTGCATGGGTTGCCAAAATTTAACCCGTTCACTGTCGAGAAAGACTGACTACAACCCAAAGGCAAGAGTTAGCTGCGGGGGCTCATGAAGATCTATACCTCTTGCTGAAATCACTTTGTTCCATGGATGACAGGAACTCTTTGGTATTGAACTACCATAGTAATGATTCCAAATACATGTGCGGTCTGCGGGCAGACACGGAAGGTGTGACAGCATGACAGACGGAAGGTTATGCTGTTTTTAAACGTCAGTCTTCATTTGCACCTGTGGTGGTCTGAGATTTTGGACCTTACGGCCTTGTAGGCCATATGGTCCAAAATCTCACACCACCACACATAATTATGTACAGTAAACATCGCTTGCAGCAAGATTGTAGCACAAGTCAGATAATGACTTATGAGATAGGTAACAACTTTTTTTCCTAGAGGCCTAGGAATGTGCATATTTATTTAACAAACTGTGGATATAACAATAAGAAATGTTGGGTCCCCTGGTGGCTTCTTGTATCTGCAAGTACATTCATATGACTGAAATACTTACTGCTGTCTCTGTGGCCAGGTTCCTTCCGAAAGGAGAGAAGGAAGAAGCAATGAGAAAAAAGCGTGGAGTTGACATCGATTCGGATGAAGAAGACTACAGGTTTGTTGTGTGTTTTTGTATGGGTGTTAATGTGGTCTTGTGTGTTTTGGGTTTTTGTTTAGTTGTTTTGTTTTATTGCATTCACAGTATGTTCATGCCTCTTCACCTGTATTTTAGTTTAGGGTTGCTCCAGGCCACAACATCCCCCCCCTCCCCCAAAGGTCATACAGGTTTCCCACCCCCTCCCCCCACCCCCACCCCAACTCCCTGCTTTGTTTGGCCCATCCCATTTCTCAAATGCCCCCTTCAGTTTGTACTCTTCGGGCCAATGACCCATGTGCGTAAATTTTCAGAATGAACCCTGCTTAGAATGCACAACTTTTGTCTGTTACACACAGATTACAGTTTTTTCTCGCAGTTCTGAAATGTGCATCATGCTGACACACAGACACATTTGAGACCCGCCACCACAAAATGAGTCTTAACTCACTTTTTGGACATTTTGAGATTTCAGCAGAAACTAGAAAGAAAACCCTTTTCGATGATGCCAATAACATCTAAATCAGATGAATGGTCACTAAATTATGGTTAATAGAAACTGGGGACCCCACACATTGGCCTGACCACCCCACTGGACAAATTTCGCTTCTAGTGGAAAATCGGGTCAGGCACTTTACGACTCATTTTGTGGTGGCGAGTCACATTAATATGTTAGTTATAGTGACCCTCTCTTAAAATTCTTTGGGGAACACTGATTTGTAGCTTCAAATTCCATCATTTCGCACGTCACTGTCAAACCTTTATTCATTTTTACAGTGTTACAAAATGTAATAATTATATGCTCGGTGAATTTCCAGTGATGGAGACTCGTGACGAGTGGCTAGCCAGAGGTAGCTGTTAAAATACATTATACTTTGCTTCACGTTATGTTTCGTTCTTTTTCCAGTGACTTTGAGGGTGATAAGATGTATTGCTAGTGTTAACCCCATCACTGCCAGCAGATGCATAATTGTTGTTGAAAACAAGGTAAATTCAACACCCTATATCCCCATCAATGGAAGGAACATGGATATAAATGGGGTCAGCAAGAGGCAAAGAACCTCATGAGTCCCCGCATCAGCGGGGACTCATGAGGTTTTTTGCCTCTTGCAGATGGATGGTGTTCACATTTTTGCGAGAGTGAAGGTGTCAAGAGCTATTTAAATATGTCCTGCTCCTTTTTCAGTGATTTTGACAGTGACGACCTGGAGCAGCTGGCAAGGTCGGCCAGCGAAGGTGAGACTAGCGAGGAAGAAGAAGAGGAGGAAGTGGCCAAGAAAGGTCCGCCGCCAAAATCAGCCAAGAGACCAAGCTCGGGTGGTGATACGGCGAAAAACTCAAAGACAAAGCGAACGAAACTTGACGATGACGCTGATTTAAAAGACATCGTGGAAGAATTTGAAATGTCAGGCTCTGACTCTGAGTAGCAGGAAGTATTTACACGTGATAATGCAGGTGATCGTCGGCGTTATGTGCACTAATATAATTATCAGGTACAGTGCAGACGGGTCTCTGACTTCAGCACGGTACCCAGTGGGCAATATGTTCTTGGGGTAACGTGAGTCTTAAGTCTTAGCTGGTCTGCGCACATCTGTGCTCCCGTCAGTGAAGGCTGGCATTGGCCTGAGGCAGTTTTACTTGCTGGGTGTTGCATTGGTCACAAGCCAGTACAAATTCAGCACCATGTGGCTGCACATAGCGTGGTCTGCACACGAGTACTGCGACACTCTGAGGCTGACCTGTATTTGTGAGAGGTGATGAACTGGTTGTTTTGGGTGAGAAAATAAAATCATAAATTAACCCCTTCCCTACCACCGTAGTAAACTGTATTGTACACTTTGGTTTCTGAAATCCTGGTTCATTCAAACACCAAAAGCCAACAGCGTCCAAGATGTAAATACTATGTATTATTAAGAAACATGGACACACATTGGTCTCGGCAAGAGGCATAGATCCTCATGAGCCCCTGCAGTCGCAGGGGCTCATAAGGATCTATGTCTCTTGCAGCTTGATCGTGCTCGGCAGTGAAGGGGTTAATAGTGATGTTCAGAAAAGCAGAAGTGCATGCAGGTCGAAAACTGCACATCTGTGGACGCCAACAGTGGGTTCAAAGGCGGACAAGCCTGCAGTATTGCATGCTTGTTTAGACTTTTAATCCACTGACGCAATAGATGTAGTTTTGACTGCCTCTGATTTCCAAAAGGTCTGTTTTGTCAACAACAAAGCAATAAATATGTACTAACGTTATTTGCATCACTGCAAGTGGACAAAATAAAAAGATGAGGAGACCAGTTCAGATTGACTGCTTGCCAACATTGTATGCCTCGGGTACTTGGATATGAATAACTTTAATCGATTTGTGAAATTTAAGGATAATTATTTGAAATGTTGCAATCTTTCTCATCGTACGAGGAAAAAGAAGTGGGTGATTGTTGGTCCCGGAAAATAAAACTGATTAAATGAATGTGTTTTTTGTGACTTCTTGTTTAGGTTCCTTGACAGCCATTGCCGATGGAATACGACCAGAAAACTGATCAACTCAGGCGCACTATAACTGTGCCACCTTGATTTACCGGGGCCTTGAACTCATTAGAGACGAAGGGCATCCGGATACGCGGCTTAAGCTGCGTATCCGGATGCCCTTCGTCTCTAATGAGTTAACGTCCCAGTTTGTAAACCGTCCTAACGTAGTCTCGTCTCGCAAGGTTTGGAAAGTCTTGACACAGATTTTCTGTCTTTTAATGCCGTGTACTGAGAGGTTAAGCTGCCCATGATTTAACATGGTCGATCTTCATTTGGTGTAGAGTGTCGGGGCTGAATATGACATGCTAACCCATTTACATCCTCAAGCAGACTATTTAAAGATTTGCTTATTGCTATATAAAACTATTACAGAGTAGGAGATAGGTCAACCATTTTATTTCTCAGGCGCCACACTATTCTGGTACCACCCTTGACCTGTCATAGTCATATTTATCTTAAGCAATAGTGCATCAGGATGAAAAGGATTAAACCGAGATCGTGCAGTAGTAGATGATAGTGAAAATGTAGATGTTCATGTATATGGGAAGCTACTCTTAAAGGATGAGGGTCTAAACGTCTGTGCAAAAGAAGTTGTTTCCCTTAGACCACTGAATGCAGACTGCGCTTTCTTCACTGAGAAACTCAGTATCTTCTTCTAAATCGCCGTTTCACTGAATTCAAGTTTCGACCGTGTAACTGGGAAACCTCGTGTGTCAGGTACATGATTGTCAGTTACACAGACGATTTGTTACATAGTAAGTGGACAACGAACACAAGCATGTCGTCACTTCGATTCTTAACCGGTTTTGCGTGTCGGTAGTGGTTTCAGTCGCGATGATTCCTGTAGCCTGTCATCGCGGCTGAAACAGCTACCGACACGCAAAGGTTTATATGTCAGCTTGAACTAATTTTTTTAAATTATTTTTTTTGGGTGTGTGTTGGGCGCAAAGCTGATCAGGCACTACCTTGAAGCTATCACAGTCCCTTCGCTGGTGTGATGCGAGGCCGTAAGTTGCGCTGAAATCATTGTTTCGGTTCAGACCGGTAATTGTTCCGTATCATCACCAGCTGTTGCAATAACTGTGATGTGTTTGTTATCCGTTGATATTGCTGTACTGTATGTATAAAAGAAGAAAAGTTAAAAGACTTGTATTTTGTTTCAGTTATTGGTAACGTTGAGACATCGGATCAGGTTTTGTTTTTATTGCAAGTGAAACTTGTTCGCCGCTGTTGTTGTTGTGGTGGTGTTGTTATTGGTTGTTGTTTTTTTTACCACAGGGATCAAGGTTTTCAACCCTGTCCGTGCAGAGAAAATTTGAACACCGCACAACTGCAAGAGGTATAGATCCTCATGAGACCCCGCAGTTGCGGGGTCTCATGAGGATCTATGCCTCTTGCTGACACCACTTTGAATCATGTTCCTGGGACAGCTAGGGGTTTTTTTCCTGTAAAAAGTGCAGAAACACTGCGTCAACCGGCACTGCGCGGGATAAAAGTGATGGTGTTTCAGTGTTGTTGTTCGACCGTGTGAAAGTGTTTCCTCTTGACAATCGGTATTCCGCCACTGTCATGCAAACTGTTGATGCCGCCGTCAGATGGCCTTAGTTGCCTGCTCGGCGTTAAACCCAAATAACTAACAAACTGATACTGAAAATACCGTCCAATACACTCACATTTAAATTATACTGAATTACTTGTACCTTGTATGGCGCAACGTCCGGCGTTCTTTTTCATTACTACAACCCAATGCGCAAAAGACCCTTGGGCCAACGGCGGCCCGTGCACAGCTGTGCGCGGGCCAACGGCGGCCTGATGGCCTTTGCGCACCGAGAATAGTCTCGGTGACGTTGATTCACAACCAATATATATATATATATATTATTTTATTTTTTATTTATTTATTTATTTATTTATTTATTTTTTTATTTTTTTTTTTAATTTTTTTTTTTTTTTTGGGGGGGGGGGGGGGGGGGAGGTATAAATGTAATCGGTCTCTTCTGCTATTATTTCTTCTTCTCGAACGCCGTCACACTTGGAGTTTGGCTCTCAAAATGAAATCTGTGGTCTTCTGTAGCGCCTCCACAGGCCCGTACAGTTTCTCTTGTAGAGTGGCGGGCTTCGGCCATATCTCCTCCCTCAGCGGCTGGTGGTTCCCACAGTCCTGGAGGATGTGCTCTGCGGTCTGCTCTGCTTCTCCACAAGGGCACAGGGGAGATGGCACGAGGTGGAAGCGTCTGTGCAGGTGGAAATTGAGTCGGTTGTGCCCGGTCCTCAGACGAAAGATGGTCACCTGCTCTTGTCTGGACAGCTGATGGTAACTGTCTAGGGGCCGTTGTGGTGGTCTGTACACAGACTTAATGATGGTCTTCATCTCTGTGAAGCTGACTCCATTTTCATCTTGTTCTTTCTCTGCGCCCACTTTTGCCATTCTGTCAGCTTCTTCATTGCCGTAGATGCCACAGTGTGAAGGGATCCACTGCAGCACCAGTCTGGTGCACTTGATGTTTTGCAGTGCCTCTTGTAGACGTGGCAGTTTGATTGCTGTTGCTGCCTCAAGGACAGACATGGCATCAGTAAGGAAGACAATCTGGGCATCAGGGTCTGCAGTGCCACTAAGGGTGTTAGCTGCGCGGACTAGGGCTTCCACCTCAGCTCTGTAATTTGTGCAGTGAAGGCCTGTTGGTACTGCCTCTGCCTGCCATTTTCCGTTTGGGTACTGAATGTACACCCCAGCCCCTCCATCCTGAACTGCATCTGTGGCTGATCCATCGGTGTATGCCCGTATCCATGCTTCCTGGGGATACTTTTCTTCGAGCATGGCCAGTGTCAGGGCTTTCTTGCTCACAGTGCTGTGCTCATCTCTGGTGGTGATGTAGGTTACCGTGGAAGAGATGGTGATGTTTTCTGGCTTACTTTCCCAAGGTGGAAGGTCGCTAGCAGGATTCAGAGCCTCTACCTGCGCAGGCAGCTTTGCCTGGTGTTTTCTCTGCAGTGCTCTCGTCTCCTTCACAAAGCTTGATCTTTTCAGTCTCCCTGAGGTTGGTTGTTTCATCCTAGCGTTCATAGGATGGTCTTTGGAAGACTTGACCTTTGTGGACTGTATCAAGGCTTTGCAATCTCTTCTCATGCGCAGGGGTGGGATGCCTGTTGTCTCTTCCATCTTTTCAATTGGTGTGGATCTCATTGCGCCGGTGATGATACGCAGTGCCTGGTTCTGAACTCTGTCAATGGTCTGCTGGTGTGACTGGGCTGCCGTCAACCATGCATTAGATCCGTACTCCAGGTGTGGTCTCACTGTGCCTTGATATACATTTTTTAGGATCTTTTCATTGGCTCCCCATTGTGTTCCAGCCAGTTTTCTCATGATGTTCAGCTTTCTTCTAGCTTTCGCTTCTGCATTCCAAATGTGCGGCTTCCACGTCAGCCTCTTGTCAAGGGTGACTCCCAGGTATGTCTGTTGGTCTTCATACCGCAGCGGGGTGTTGCCCAGTGTTAGGTTGCCAGCCTTTGCCTTGTTGGAGAGAGAGAAGAGTGTGGCTGATGATTTTTCTGTGTTGATGGTCACACACCAGTTGTTGGTCCAGTCTGTCAGCCTGTCCAGGGCTAGCTGCATCCTGTATGTAGCAGTTGTTGCATACTCTTCTGTGCAACAGAGTACCAGGTCGTCTGCGTACAGGGCTGCGTGTACTCCTTTTGGCAGCTCTGGCACAAGGTCGTTGATGAAAAGTATGAACAGTGTCGGTGACAGGACTCCCCCCTGTGGCACCCCCTGACGCAACAGCACTTTTTGGCCACAGTACCCATCCACTGTCACACGGGCTCTGCGATTGTGCAGGTATGACTTGGTCCACAGGTACATATTCCCTTGGATGCCACTGCGAAGGAGTTTCACAAGGAGACCATCCTTCCACACCTTGTCGAAAGCCTTCTGTAGGTCAATGAAGGCAGCTAATGTCACCTTCTGATCTTGAAAGGCATCTTCTATGACCTGTGCAAGGTGTGTTGTCTGGTCTTCTGTACTCTTGTAGCTTCTGAAGCCAGCTTGCTCTGGCACGATAATGCTCTCAGAGTCCAGGTACCACTGCAGGCGCTTGTTGATGATGCGCTCCATGGTCTTGCACACATAACTTGTCAGGCTGATGGGGCGATAACTCAGGGCTTTGGACTTATTCTTCCCTTTCTTCAAAATTGGGATCATCCTGGCTTCCTTCCAGCACTGGGGTACCTGTCCTCCTCTCCAGCTGTGGTTAAAGATGTCCAGTAGCTTCATTAAGGCAGTGTTGCCAAGGTGTTGTAACATCTCGTTTGAGATGCTGTCTGGACCTGGACATTTTTTTCTTCTTCAGCTGTTTGATGGCCATCTTCAGTTCTGGAAGGGTGATGTCCTTCTTCATTGCATCATGGATGTTCACATCTCTTGTTCTCTCTCTTTCTTCCTGTCTGATTTCTTTCGCAAGCATTCGTGGGACAGTGATGTCACTTTCTTTCGCATAGATCTGTGCAAACATGTTTGCAGCTTTCCTACCAGTCAGTGCTTTCCTTTCTTCTTCCAACGTGATCTTCTGTTCCCTGGTGCCCTCATCGTTCAACGCCTTGGTCAGTCTCCACAACTTCGTGGTGTCCCTGTCCATGTTCAGTCTTGCAGTCTTCTCTCTCCAACTTCTTCTTGTGCACTCCAACTTCATCTTCAGGTACTGGGCCTTACTGTGTTGTAGCTTGATGTTGTTTTCTTGGCTGGGGTTGGTTTCAGCGTCTTCTCTGGCCCTAGTGAGGTTGTCATGTGCTTTCTGAAGATCTGCGGTCCAGTATGGGGTGTAGTTTTTCCGGACCCCTCGAGGTATGGATTCCTTGGCTGCCTTACTGATAATGTCATTAAACTCTCTGACCACATTGTTGATGTTCCTTCCAGACACAGCGAGGTCTTGCATTAGCTCATTTGTTCGGATACTGAACAAGCGCCAGTCTGCCTTTCGGTAGTTCCATCTTGGCCGGTGTGGCGAGCTAGCTGCTGTGCATCCTTTTAGGGTTAGGAGGATAGGGCGGTGGTCACTTCCTCCTAGTTGTGGTCCTACTGTTCTGCTGAGGCACTTATGAACATCTTCAGTGCAAAGCGCCAGGTCCGGTGTAGTGGTGGTGTGCCAGCGGCGAGAGTAGAAGGTAGGTTGGTCCTCAGGGTCATTGGCAAGTATCAGGTGGTTTTCATCTTGCCACTCCTCAATGTCTTCTCCTCTCTTGTCCAGTGTGTCATATCCCCAACTCTGGGACTGGCTGTTGAAGTCACCAGTGATGAGGAATCCACTGTCCGGGACCTGGATAGTGTCGAGGGACAGCAACTTATCATTAGGGCAGTAGTAGTTGACAAGGTCAAGGGTGCTGTCACTGGTGGTTACCTTGACCTGGATGTATTCTGCCTCTTCCATGAATCTCCTGGTTTCGCTGGCTTTCAGGTTGTTTCTAACTAGGGTCATAACCCCCCCCCCCCCCTTTCTTCCTCCCTTGGCGATCACTTCGGAAGACCTGATATCCTCTGACCTTAAAGGGTTTCCCTTCTTGCAGGTGTGTCTCTTGTATACAGCAGATGTTTATGCTGTTTTCATGCAGAAAGTGCTCTAGTTCTGTTTTCTTGTTGGTAACCCCTTCGGCATTCCAGTGCATGATGTTCACATTGGCTTTTTCTTTGTCTCTGGTCTTGTTTTTTCGCTGGCCAGTCGCTCTACTTCCCAGTCCCCTGGCTCCTCGAGACAGTTGGGAAGGTCCTCCAGTCGCTGGGGGTGGGCTCTGAAGAGGCGCAGAGCCCGGTACTGCACCTGCCTGGTGAGACTCCACAGGGCGAGCACCATTCCTCTTGAATCCATCTCCAAGTGTCATATGGCTGTATATGCATGGTACTGTGGTTTATTAGAGTGCGCTGTGCAGCCCAGTACCTCCGTCTTCAGCACTCGGGGTTTCTGTCGGGGTTACCTCACCCTTAGCTCCTGGTCAAAAGGCCTTTCCTGGGAGCACAGGATGGTTTAGTTTTGGAGTATCCTTCTCCTAGATGGATTGCCGACCAAGGCTTATGGGTCCCATCTACTCAGGTTTTTCCTCGGAGTTTTCCTTCTCGAAGGAGATCTGCCAACCAAGGCTATCGAGCATCCCTGCCCGGATTTGTATAGGGTTTACTCCCCTAGCCTTTGCCTCTCCCAAGGCACCCACAAGGCAGTGGGGCTATTTACCCATAGCTGGGGATCTGGTTCATGGGCATCAGGGCTTGTCCACACATCGATGGGCCTGCATGCCGCATGTCTGGGGGCCAGATCTCCTCCGAGTCCTCTGTAGTTCAGCCCGAGTCCGTAAGGTGCTCGGTTACCATGAGTCACCACGAGGAGGCACTACATGAGGCTTGTTGTTGGAGAGGCTGTGTACTGGCAGGGAGAGACTGACATGTTCTGCTCCCCTTTTCGCAAAACTGCTAGCCAGCGGTGGGAGCTGAAAGCGAAAGCGACAAGCACAGACCGCTACACTACCACACTAGACGCATCACAACAACCATTCGACCCACTATTATGATATCTGCCGCCGCCTGATCCTTACACATACCTTCTTCTATTATCTTCATTTTTTTTTTTCTGAGGGGGGGGGGGGGGGTTCGTTTTATTTACATATGTTTTATCTTTTACTGTATCGTCTGATGTATTTTCATATATTTACAGTAGCAGGACAGTTTGGAAGTTAGGCATTGCTATGTCTAAAACTTTTATCCTGAATAAAAACGTTTCATCATCATCATCTTCTAGGCCTCTGGGGATGTACATTTATACATAAAGGAGCTTTAACACCCCTCGCTGCCGGGACCAAAGATGGCCAGCACACAGAACAAACAAGAAACATAAATCCTCATGAGCCCGCCCCTGCTATGCTATTTTAGAAAGGGATCGGGACTTCCAGCTTTCGCTGATTTCGTCCAGGGGGGGGTGGGACGGGGGATGGGGGGGGGGGAGGGGGGTTATTTTGACTGTTGCTGATGTACGCGCATCGCTTTATTCTATTCTTCATCATGCCTGTCCGCGCCTTGGTCGTTGGGTGTCCGGGTCCCGGTCTCGCTGGGTCGGTGGTGTTGTCTGCCTTCTCTCTCCTTCCTTGTTTGTTTATATGTACTTAACTAGGGGGTCAGTGCTCGTTGAGCAGGTGTATTGTGAGTTTGGTGGTGGTGGACCATGTTGTAGGGTCAGGGTTTATGAGGCCTTCTAACGTGAGGGGCGTGTTCAGTCTTTCTGCTATTGTGGCTCTGGAAGTTTCTTCTATATTTTGGCAGTCTAATAGTACGTGCTCCGTAGTGAGTATGTGGCCGCATTTGCTATGCTATGCTATTTTAAATGGATAGAGACTTCCAGCTCTCGCTGATTTCGTCCAGGGGGGGGGGGGGGGGGGGATGGTGGGGGGATGGGGTCTATATTTTGCCTGTTTGTCGCGAGCCCGCCCCGCGACTGCGGGGGCTCATGAGGATTTATGTCTCTTGCAGATGGGTAGCCATTCGCACAGTGTGGATAGTTGAACACCGTGTACTGAGAGTGGTCTTTGGGCAGATTGTATCCTGTCAGCTACATAACCGTGAACATGTGCATCTACGATGAAGTCGTGTATATCAGTCATTAGTGCCACGTGCGGCAAATGGCGGCGCACAATCGCGGGCCATTATCCGTCATCCGAGGCACAGAACGGTAAGTCAATTATAGAGGAACTTGAAGCAAGGTTTTCATTGTATTATGGGAATCGCGCTTTTCACACAAAACAAGAGTCAGCGGCATCTTTTGCCTTCACAGCCGGGGCGGCGGAGATTTCTTTCCCAACAAACTGGCATTCAGTCGTCACGCTTGACTTCCGGCCAAGAAATTGTACTCTAATAACTTGCATGATGAGCAAAATGCGAGAAGTCTCGACAGGCTTTCCAGGCGCCAAGCTAGTCAGTCACCACCCTTGAACTATCTCGGTCCATCTGTCTTCAGTTGTCACGCTTTACTACGCGGCTTCGAAATCAGTGTTCCGCCTCCGTCCAATACCGGGAACTTGCATAATATACAAAATTGAATGCGAAATGTATATCGACCTTAAAGGGTCGTGCCTGATTAGCTTAGCGCCTGGAAAAGGGCCAAGCTAATCAGTCGCGACCCTTGAGCTATCTTAGTCCATCTGTCTTCCGCAGCTGAATGACTTGGATTGGAAGGAGTACAGAACCAGTTAACACATTCTGCCCCAGGACCGAAATCGCCGGCAAATTTCGAAGTTGCCCTCTGAAGGACTGTATTACAATTTTAGAGACAGATCGAGCATGATAGTTCAAGGGTGGTGCCAGAATAGAGTGGCCCCTATGGGGCGCCAAGCTATTCTGGCACCTCCCTTCAACTGTCATGCTCGACCCGTGTCTTGTTGTGGTGTGTCGGGGCTGAATGAGTTCAGTAATTGTCTACATCATAATATCTGTGTCAAGGTCAGTTCGCCGTGTGCAGCACACTAAGATTGGTTGTCATCAGCTCTTTCAGACCGAATCCTCGACGAGTCCCTTCATGTAAAGAGCAAGGCATGCGGCGGCCAGCAAGACGGGTAGTGCAATAGATCCTCACTATGATGAGCCCCTGCAGCTTTAAGAAACTTATGAGGATCTATGCAAGGAGGGGGGTCATTGGCAGTTCTGGTGCTGCGTTCACACTGTCACTGCTGATCTTTTGTAATTTGAGTCTGCTCTGAGGCTGTTGGAGAGCACTCACACACACACACACACACACACACACACACACACACACACACACACACACACACACACTCACACACACACACACGGCACCAAACACACACACACACACACACACACACACACACACACACGATAACTATAAGTCCTCTAGCGTCTCATGATTTTTCAAGTCGGGGACAATCTTTCACTGCAAACGGTGTTGCTTAGTAAACGAAATTTATTTATAAATGTACTCATATACCAAAAAATTCAAGTCAAGATGAATATAGGCCTGTAAATCACATTTAGTGACGGTGTGATGAGACCGACTGTAAATTTTACAGTAACAACGCAAATGTCAACGAGACCTTGGTTAACCCTTTTTGCCCCAAGGTCCCATTTCTCAAATTTTATAGGTGTTGCCTAATGTCTATGTACCAGTTGCAGAAGATGGATTGACCATGATAATTCAAGGGTAGTGCCAGATTAGCTAATCTGGCACTACCCTTGAATTATCATGGTCAATCTATCTCCTGCTGTGGGGACTCGGGGCTAAATGGGTTAATAATTCCTGGGTCATCCAGCTGAGTCACGTTGCGGCAGCTCACGAGGATTCAGCACCCAACCCAATTGGTTAATTTATGTTGCAATACTTTAAAATGACATATATGATTTTTAAAACAACACTTTGACATCCAGCAGGAATAACAACACTCTGACATCCAGCAGGAATAACAACACTCTGACATCCTGCAGGAATAACAACACTCTGACATGCTGCAGGATTAACAACACTCTGACATGCTGCAGGATTAACAACACTCTGACATCCTGCAGGAATAACAACACTCTGACATCCTGCAGGAATAACAACACTGACTGACATCCTGCAGGAATAACAACACTCTGACATGCTACAGGATTAACAACACTCTGACATGCTGCAGGATTAACAACACTCTGACATACTGCAGGAATAACAACACTATGACATCCAGCAGGAATAACAACACTCTGACATCCTGCAGGAATAACAACACTGACTCTGACATCCTGCAGGAATAACAACACTCTGACATGCTGCAGGATTAACAACACTCTGACATCCTGCAGGAATAACAACACTCTGACATCATGCAGGAATAACAACACTCTGACATCCTGCAGGATTAACAACACTGACATCATGCAGGAGTAACAACACTCTGACAGCCTGCAGGATTAACAACACTCTGACATCCTGCAGGAATAACAACACTATGACACCCTGCAGGAATAACAACACTCTGACATCCAGCAGGAATAACAACACTATGACATCCTGCAGGATTAACAACACTCTGACATCCTGCAGGAATAACAACACTCTGACATCCTGCAGGAATAACAACACTCTGACATCCTGCAGGAATAACAACACTCTGACATCATGCAGGAATCATCGCGACAAGAACCGCTAGTGACAGCCAAAGGGTTAATGGTTCTCCCTACCTCCCCCTCCCTCCCCCACCCTCCCTACCCCTATTTTCCTTCCACCCGGCCGTCACCCCCCTTTGATTCTTTCTCTGCGGCCGTTATCGGCCTGAGTCACTCTGACCTCGACACTGCGCCATAAACTCTCTTGGCAACCTGTTCACGGGATAATTAACAGTAATATAATGCGACACACAGATCTACACCAGTTTTTCACTAACGACAAGAAACATGTCGAGGGCTTTTCATGCCATTCAAACATGAACAAGGCATGATGGCATGTTGTGCTGGTCTGTGATTTTGGACCTTACGGTCTGGGGCCGTAAGGTCCAAAATCACAGACCAACACACTTTCACAACGTGTGTGTGTGTCCTCCAAACTTTGACCACCATTTATATTGTTGCCACCGCTGACGGGTGACATAAACAACGCCATTAGCATAACACTGAGAGAAAATTGCTTTCTGGTTTATGTGATTGTATCTCTATATGTATACAATCTTTTCGGAGGCATATGGCGCGCATACATGGAGTTGTTATAGGATTTTCTTTGACATCGGAGCTCACTATTTTTTTCCCCAGATGTCTCTGGAACACTGACTACACTTTTCTGTCTGTACCAGTTTCAGAACAGATGTCATTTGTTGCTAACTGACCTAATATGGACTATTTTTACTTAACTCCTTCAAATCCCACGCCACAGCAAGACATGGATCGAGCATGATAGTTCAAGGATGGTGCCAGAATAGCTTGGCGCCCGCAGGCGCCAAGCTATTCTGGCACCACCCTTGAACTATTATGCTCGATCTGTCTCTAGAATCGTAATACAATCCTTCAGTGATCAACTTCAAAATTTGGGGGATTTCGGCCCTGCAGTAGAATGTGTTAACTCATAGTCCTACGATTTGTTGAATTTGCTGTACAGGCGTAATCACCATTTGGTGACAATGTAAGAACAAGTCGTTAATACCCTAATAGAGCCCTGGCGGGAAACTGCCAGAGTTCACTATCGAGATCAAGCATGCACACTTCATGTACGCCTGCGCTGTTTCAGGGTTGAAAACTTGATAAGCTTACTCATTCACGTGAAAATTAATATTATTTTACTTGGCTGAATATATCTGTGGCACATTTAGGGATGTGTAATCAGTCATTTCATGAAAAATTTCTGAACTTTTACGACTCTACAGCACACCTGGCACATTGTTCGAGTTTCTTGAAAGTATATAGCCTATTAGGTCAACTGGCCCTGCATGATATTTGTTCTAAGATTAGTATAGAAAAGTGGTTATTTGCGAAAATATCTGCGAAAAATGTTGTGTGCTCCGATGTCAAACGACCTATACATGGTTGGGAAGAAACGGTTGTTGGGTCCCAACCTCAGAGTCGACCCAACCTCGGTCAAAGTGACATATACTGCACACAATTAGCAAGGCGTATCAACTTTTCAGCTTGAATTACTAAAGTCCTCAGAATCGGTATAATCACGGGTATATCAGTGATTAGCCATCCCACTGGCCTACAATTTCACATTAGTGTGACATATAATTTTATGCTCACAAAAAGTATAGGACGTATTACTGTTAGCTTGAATTATTAAAATGTCCCAAAAAGTTTTAACATTAATCAGACCTAAAAGGTGACTGCACTTTGCAGATGTAAAGTGTTTTCGGACATGTTAGTAATTCAAGCTGAAATTATGACGTCCTTTACTTTTTGTGAGCACTATATGTCACACCAATGTTGTGGAATTGTAGGCCAACGGGATGGCTAATCACTGATATAACCATTATTATACCCATTCTGAAAACTTTTAGTGTAGAAAAGTTAATGTACCTCACTATTTTTGAGCATTATTTGTCACTCTGGCCGAGGTTAGGTCGACGCCAAGGTTGGGACCCAACAACGGTGACGGAGCAGACGACTTTACTGAGCAGACGACTGTTTTTGGTAAAGACTGATGCTGAAACAATAAAGATTGTAAGAGCGTTATATTAGATTATTTTATTTAACCTGTTCACTGACAGTGGACGCAGATTGGGTTTCTGGAATTTGTGTTAGTTCATCTCCATAGCGCCCGAGATGCCCAATAAACTTTGCATGGGGTCAGCAAGAGGCATAGATCCTCATGAGCCCCCGCAATTGCGGGGGCTCATGAGGATCTACGCCTCTTGCATTTTGGATCCCGCGTACTACAGGTAATTTATTTTGTTTTCCTCCCCACGTCACACGACCAGTCACTTTAGCGCAAACCGTACCATGTGACCGTGATATAAAAACCCCTGTAGCGAAAAATGGCGGACGTTTTGTAGCCCTCTCGATGACGCATCTTGGATGCCAGTTTTGTTCTATAAAAGATCGCCAAACGTTCTAAAGTACAAAGTTACTTAGTGTTGTTCGAAACAACAAGCACACTCAGTACTGGAGACTTCAACGTCGTGACATATTTTAAATTACGTCATAACTTGAGTCTATTATGTATAAATGTATATTCCTTTGACGTCAGTCATGTCTGGCGTGATCCAGCTCGCAAGATGTCTTCTTAATTTCTTTTACGAAAATAGTAGAGGAATGAAAACAAATACGTTATTGGCAACTCTGGCATACCGTCACTTTGACGGGTCTCTCCCAGCTTACCTTTCTGCTTCACTCTGCACATACCAGCCTCCACGTTCTCTACGGTCCTCCAGTGAGAAGCTTTTGAAGGCTTCGAAGCGCAACTTGAAAACTGTTGGTGAACGCTCATGAATCAGCTTCATTGCACCTTCAGTTTGGAACTCGCTGCCTGTCAGTCTGAGAAAATGAAATCTCCCGACTCTCTCTCAGTTTAAGGCTCAGTTGAAAACTCACTTCTCCCAGCTTGCAGTTTTCCTCATTCGTAGATCCGTGGTCCTGTTGTATTTATTTGTTATGTTTCATATCGTCTATGTCATGTTTCATATCGTCTATGTCATGTTTGAATGCGTGTTTTAGCGCAATGAGTTTTTGCCACAAAAAGATTTTGCGCTATACAACAACCATTCATTATATTATTATTATTGGTCGGAGGGGTTCGCTGCACGGACCCTTGTAGGCCTTCGGGAGGTCAAAGGAATCATTGTACCCCTCAGGCCTTCGGCCTTCGGGGTACAATGATTCCTTTTACCTCCCTCAGGCCTACAAAGGTCCGTGTAGCGAACCCCTCCGACCAATAACTTACAATATATACATGGCACAATGACGATCACTGATAAAATAGCGTTGCCGACACACGACAAATTGCTGCCCACACTGTCGACACTGAATACTTGGCTAACGACCGGTGTCGCCGAGGCTGATAACTGATGTCGACTTTGCCGGCAATCATTGTCGACATCTATGAACATTGTCAAGGTCACATGGTCCGGGCCTATATATGACTACAATGACATTGTCGATTGCAGTTGTCGATTCTATGACTACCGTCGACAGCATCGACAATCTATCATTCATATGTCACAATTACAATATTTCCTTCCTGTGTTTTGAATGAACTGTTGCTTCTGGGGTTGAATGTTTCGTTGGTAGGTAATAAACAGTTTGGTGGGTTGGTGACTGATACTTGTCTGCATGGTTTGGGGCTTAACGTCTCTTTCTCCACCACGAAGGCGATTTCAAAGATGGGGCATCGGAAAGAGTCTGAACAAATTTAGACCCCAGCTGGGTTCGAACCCGCGACCTTTCGGAAGATAGGCGAACGCCCTACTTCCTGAGCTTCCCAGCTCCCCTCGGTTGTCTGGATAGTCGGTTAGTGACTTGCTTCGTTGAATATCGATGACTGGGCACAGCTGTAGTGTGGTGATCTGGATCATTATTTGCTTAAGAAACGAAGAAAAAGAAAAGAAAAAGCTCTTCCCATCGACCCATCAAACATCACCATCTACTTCCCTCTTCCCCCTCTTTACCCTTCCCCCCACCCCCACCACACACACACACACACAGACACTTAACTCATTGTACCCCAAGACCGAAATCCCCAATTTTTGCCGTTGTCCTCTGAAGACTGCATTGCAGTGCAGGACACAGATCGACCACGATAGTTCAAGGGTGATGCCAGAATAGCTTGGCGCCCATAGGCGCCAAGCTATTCTGGCATCACCCTTGAACTATCATGGTCGATCCATATCTTGCTGTGGTGTGTCTGGGGTAGAATGAGTTAAATCTGCAACCTGCAAGTTCTTTGCAGAGTCAGCAAAATTTGTAATTTCACATTCCTTTTCATTTTTTTTTTTTTTTTTTTTTTTTTTTTGGTGTAAAATTTGCACACGTCTTTAGCAATATCACATTGCGAACGCTACCTCGGACTGCAAGCCGTCGTCTGCGACAAAAAGCCTTATATACTCTATGCCTGCCCAGCAAGAGGCATAGATCCTCATGAGCCCCCGCAGCCGGCGGAGGTTCATGTGGCTCTATGCCTCTTGCAGATGATTGGTCTTTTTGCACGGCGGGTGTGATTTAAACATTTAAAATCTTGAACTGAAAGGACACTTTAAACTTTTTTTTATCAGACATAACTGATATTCAAAGTTGGACTTAACACCACCCAACTGCAAGAGGTATAGATCCTCATGAGCCCCCGCAGTTGAGGGGGCTCATGAGGATCTATACCTCTTGCTGACCATCCATTCGAGTCCATGTTCCTGGGGAAACTGGGAATTAACAAAAAGAATGAAAAAACACAATCTGCGTCAGCTGGCTGTTCTTTAACTCATTCGAGACGAAGGGCATCCGGATACGCGGCTTAAGCCGCGTATCCGGATGCCCTACGTCTCGAATGAGTTAAACGTTTCTGGAATCGCTTCGCTGTTTTGT
The DNA here is from genome assembly GCA_036245525.1 of Semisulcospira habei. Lineage (NCBI taxonomy): Eukaryota > Metazoa > Mollusca > Gastropoda > Semisulcospiridae > Semisulcospira > Semisulcospira habei. Next base: position 201,661,265 of record BTPG01000001.1, read on the forward strand.
TGCTTTGTGTGTTGCATTACTCAAATATAATGCGAAATGTTGGATTCGTTTGTTACGCTGACAGTCGCTGTACCGTCCACTTTGCCAAACCTTTAACTCTGCGACAGACAGATTCTCATGGCTTCATGAAGCCGAAGGGGCTCATGAGAATCTACGCCTCTCTCATGCCGAGACAAGCACCACTGTTTTCCTCCCCAGGCAGTAGGAGTCAGTCGGGATTTAGTCTGCGGTGGCGTCATCGAGACTCTTTGAACGTCCCTGTCGAAGCGTATCGATGCGTTGCAGTTATTATTTTGGTGAAAAACAAAGTTGAAAATAAAATCAATAGTACACTGTTTTTTTGCATGCCATCGCTCTCAAAGGAGACAGACTGATCAAGATAGCTTAAAGGCAGTGCCAGAATAGGTCAGCGACCTGGGGTGCCGAGCTATTCTGGCACCACCCTTGAACTACTATCGTAGATCAATGTGTTCTTGTAAAGTATCGGGACTTCAGGCGCCATCATCACAAAATCTCTCTCTCTCTCTCTCTCTCTCTCTCTCTCTCTCTCTCTCTCTCTCTCTCTCTCTCTCTCTCTCTCTCTCTCTCTCTCTCTCTCTCTAAGGACATGATTGAAAAAATGTCATTGAAGGTACCTAATCATTTATCCTTGAAAAATAGTTTCATTTTATTTTCAAAGTTTCATTTAATTTCTCTCTCAAAAATCAATAGGCAATTACATGCAAATAGGGAACGGCCACGAGGTGTTTGCGTGTTGTTGTTGATGGCATTATTGTTGTTGTCAATGATGATATAGCGGGGGCGGATCAGTTACCTCGCCCGGGAAGGGGGGGGGGGTGTTCCAACGTTTTCTTTGGGACCTTCAACCTGATACCAAAACTCCCCGACGCTAGACCTTGCTTCCACGGGCCGAAAATTCGAAAAGCGGGGGGCAAGGGAGGGGGGGGGGGAGGGGGGGGGTTGCGGGGGGAGGGGGTGGGAGGGTGGAGGAAAAAGGCGCGTGCGTGTTCAGACTCTCACCCTTCGCCAAAATATCAAACGACCGAGGAAGGGGGAGATGGGGGGGGGGGGGGGGAGTTGCGTATGTGAAAACTCCCCAAAATTTTAAACGTGGAGGAGGGGGGATGGAGGTGGTCCAAACACCCCAACAAGGGACTTTGTTATAGCATTTTTTTATAAAATTGGGGTCGGGGGTGGGGGGTGGGGTGGGGGGTGGGGGGTGGGGGGGTGGGGTCTGGTCTTCCTTGTTTGTTTGCTGTTTTATTGTTGTTGTTGTTGTTTTCTCAGTGTCAAATTCTTGTATCCTTGCTTGACTTGCTTAGCACACAAAATTGTTAAACATCTCAGGCTCCACGCTAATCTGGCACTACTCTTTACTTGTCAGTCGTGGTCGGCCAATCTCTCTCACTATAGCGTCACATCATGTTTTGGAGTATACATTACAACTTGCACAAAAACAAACAAACGGGAAGCCTACGTGCCAAGGTTCTATACACCCGATACTACAGAATAATTTACAGGACACCTAGATGACAACACTGCACACAACAAGTCATTAAATTTTACAAGGGGTAATTTCTGGTGCAATGCGTGAGGGGGGGGGGGGGGGAGAGGACTGAGGAGGGGGCGTGGGCTTGATTTTATAAGCTAAAGATTGGGGCTTCGATGGGGCATAACCACACACACAAGCGGACATCGTCGTTGCTATTTGACTACACGGGTCACGTTAGCGTGGTATTTAGACATAAGCTTCGGGTTGTAATTGACACCGACTGAGATTTTTTTTTTTTCTGATCCAGGTTCTTCTGCAGATAAGGTTGGGTGGCGGTTGAAAATGTCGGGTCGTACCTGAGGACATGTCCACAAAGAAAAAGTTCCTCGGGCTTACGTAAGCTTTAGTTGGCCCTTGCAAGGGCCAACTAAAGTTTACGCCGGTAAGCCCGCAGTTCTTTTGCTTCAGTCACCGGGTGCCTCAGGTCACGCTAGGCTATACAGTATGAGGAAACAGAGAAAGCCGTGGTCGCGGAAGATGACACCACCCCACGCTACTGAGGACTTGATAGTTGGTTATTGTAACTGGGTGGGTAAGTGGACGGGTGTCTCAGTTGCAGAGAAATGGGGGAGGGGAGGGGGTGGGATAGTAAAAATGACAGTCTAGCTAGCTATTAGCACTTGCGGTGTAGGAATGGTGTAGCTGGCAGGGTGGAAGAGTAGGCGGGTGGCGGGATGGGGCGGGGTACTTTAGGTTCATGTCCTTGGCAATGTCATGAGACTCATGGCGCAAGGTCGTACTGTCTATTAACCCTTATCATTCGGAATACACCAGTGTGTGAAGTAAGTTTGACATAAATAGTCCAAGGGTAGTGCCAGAATAGCTTGGCGTCTATAGGCACCTATTCTGGCACCACCCTTGAACTAAAGCCATTGGTCTATATCCTTATCTGTTAAGTACTATAATGTAGCTTGCATATGGCAGTGTACAAATTTGAAGCTTTTAGCCTCAGTATGATATGGGTTAAAGAACTCCACCGACGATTAAAAAAACCCAACATTATGTGTCACCAATGGAAATGACACTTTCTTTGTGTGCTGCATCTCACTGACATTGCCCCAAAATGGATCGTCCTGGGCAGATTTCATTGAAACTGAACAGTGTGAGCCATGAGCACGACACATGAGCTGACATGAGAGTTCTGCTTATATCTGTAGCAACACTACAGACGATCATTACTCATACACTCTGATCTTATATTCTCTATGTGCTGCATAATGTACGCACGAGGCACTGACAACAACTGAAGATAATCTTCTAGATCCACAAGGATCTTAGGGCCAAGATCAGCGCTTCCTCTTAACTCATTCGAGACGGGCCGCCTACGAATGAGTTAAGATCCTTTTCATTGACTGTCCTCATTGCAGAGCCCAGCAACCATTGTGCAAAATCATTATATCACTGCTGTAGTTCGCAGCTAAGTCTTAGGCCTACTAGCAGGTCGTTAATAGATTATCTGAAGACTTCTTCCTAGAAGGATGTGCAATTCAGTAATGATAAATATGATCCGATTCGCAGCAAGACGCATAGATTCGCATGAGCCACTGCACCCTGCGGGTGCAGGGGCTCATAAGAATCTTTGCCTTTTCGCAGATTTACGGTATTGGCTGAAAACCTGTCCAGAATGCGTGTCATGGGTTATCCGTTTAATAAGACAGTGAAATTTAAGACAGACCTTTAATTTGCCCTTGACAATGTGGATAGTTGAACATCCCGCCTTGGTTTGTTTGAAAGTGAATGTGTTAGTGCTATTGTTTTGCGCACCTGTGTGCATGCGTGTTTACCGTTGTTTGGAATGAAGTCAGTTCCCCTACATTTTCGAAGTAAACAGCTCCGTGTGTTTTATTGCCTTACTGAACGAGATTATACATCAAGTACATTTTAGACTTATTGCGTAAGTGACGTCTATGATTAATTCTAACCGCATTTTGTTTTCTTGAGAGAGTTGTGAGACATTTTGGAAGTAAATATTATACTGGGTTAATTCCTTCACTGCCAGTGGTGACAGAGTGTGTTGCTGTTTACTCATTATTGCCAAAGAGCCCCAGCCATCTAAGGAAAATAGATACAAAGTAGTGACAGCAGGAGACACAGATCTGTGTCTCTTGCAAGTCGGATTGTGTTTACCGTCTCTCGGCAGTGAAGGGGTTAATACAATTTTACCTTGTTGATTGTTTTTATCCATTTAATTTCTTTGTTTACGTGATACCAGTATTCAGTCATGAGGGTTTTTTTTTTTTCTTTTTTTTTTCAACGGCAAATCATACATTTCGCTAGTAACTGAATCGTTCAGCAGGCCTATGTTTAAGCAGAGTATTTCGAATGCGATACATAGAAAGGCGTCACGCTCATTGTACTCTGGCGCTACCCTTTGTTTATCGTGGTCGATCCATCTCACACATCTGGCACACAACCATCATGACCACCGCACAAAACGGAAAACCAAGACAGGCTGAGGTCGTTCCAAAGTGTTAATTCATACTTGTCCCTTAACCCATTGCGTCCCGGGTACGAAATACCCACGTTTTGGAGTTGTCTTCTGATGACTGCAGTACATTGCAGGAGACAGGTCGACCATGACTGCTAGTTCAAGGGTGGTGCCAGAATAACTTGGCGCCTGTAGGCGCCAAGCTATTCTGGCACCACCCTTGACTGAACTATCATGGCCGGTCCAGATCTCGCTGGGTGTGTCGGGACTGAATGAGTTAAGTTATTCTGGGATCATAGCTTGTAGAAAATGCAATACCTTCAAATATTCCAGACATGCTAGTATCTGACATCCCACGTGGCGGGGGATTACATTATTAGCATGATTTGTGTCTGTCGGCATAGTCAGTTATGACAAATTTAGCTCGAAATATCCCAGACGAATAAATCTGTGCAAAGGCCTGACAACTGAACAAGTTGGTTGGCTTCAAGAGTGACACATTTAGACGGTGGTATTTTAATTTTGGAACTCTGTCGGGGACAACCTTTTCTTTTGCGACATGCTGCACACGTCCCAGAAACCGGCTGTACCAGTTCGGAGCCGTCAGGGGACGTAACTTGTACAGCCGGGTTTCTAGAACCCGTGCATGCAGCCTGCACAGCTATGTTCACAAATACATGAATGATAAATATGTATGAGCCCAAAAATGCATCGTATTCGATCTCTATTGAATAAGGTTTGATGCTCACATCTCTTGCGAGTTAATGCAGTTTTATGTGGCTTTATTGCTGCGGACACAGCTTCGCTCGGCGGGGCACGTCTCCAAGATAGAGGATCATCGCCTACCCAAGATCACTCTGTTCGGCGAGCTCGCCACTGAACACCGTGACAGAGGGGCACCAAAGAAGAGATACAAAGACTGTCTCAAGAAGTCACTTAGTGCCTGCCAAATCGACCACCACCAGTGGTCTTCGCTTGCTGCGGACCGCGACACCTGGCGCTCCACCATTTACAAGGCAGCCGTCTCCTTTGAGGACTCTCGCAGAGCTAGCCTTAAGGACAAGCGGCTCAGGAGAAAAAACAGAGATGCCGAAAATCAAAACCCTGGCCAGACCTTCCCCTGCAGCCACTGCGGTCGAATCTGCCTGTCCCGGATTGGTCCCCGCAGCCACGAACATGCCTGCAGACGTCGTGGACAACCCCTATAAAATCTTCGTTCGCGAAGTCAAGCCAATAAAAAGAAAAGAAAAAAAAAATGTGGCTTTGCTATTCGTGTCTATGGAAACAGGTATCGCCCCTTCGTTATTAGCTGCAGTTTAAACTCCTCAGTAACTGAACATAATAACTCGTTACGATGCATCTAGCCCTTTGGCCTTAAAGACTTGTACGACACTTTAGTCTGAAATATTTTAATATGTATTTACATCTTGTCTTAAGTCCTTAAGAACTCAACGGAGAGAGAAACACTCTTAGAAAAGGCAGTTACAGAAGAACCCACCGGAGAAAGAAACACGCTTAGAAAAGACAGTTACAACACAATTATTAATATTTCAAAACAGACAAACAAGTATAGAGTTCAGTCGCTGCTTATCTTGTTTCTAAAGCTATACAGATATTACCGCATGTTTGAGCATGATAAAACGATAAAACCGCACGATAAAACTTCCTATCGTTCACACTTCTCTAGTACAAATGTTGCTAAATATAAGTCGTAATATGTGTTACGTTTGTGGTTGTGTTATTCTTTGAGAGCATGTGTGTATTAATCATAGGAAAGAACCGATATTCATTTGAGTTATTTTGGATAAGAATTACGTACATTTTTTTTTAGTAGGATTCATTTTCTTTCGCCCGGAGAATTGCGATCCAACCTGCTTTCACACAAATTATAGCAAGACTGAAATTGTACTGTGAAGTTCTAGTTTTGTCACCATTTTCTCAAGCCTATGAAGCGAAAGTGAAACTCATATCTCGTAAAATATAAAATTACGTAAAAACTAAAACTTACGTCATGACAAATGACGTGTGACAAATCAATGACACGTATTTCGTGCGCTGCTTATAGAACTCACTGATGCATAGGCAGATCTGCGAGACTTTTTCAATAGGAGATAATTCAATATCAGAATCAGGTCAAAGACAAAAGGTAAAGACCATCGACAGCGAGGACAGCTTTCATATAGAAGGGACTTTGTGGGTTTTGGTTCATCCCATCTTGTTACTGATTCAAGAAAATCTTTTCTTTTTTTAAAAATCCCTAATAGTGTTCAGGATTCTCTACTCGAATACGATCAGAAAGAAACTGGGATTAGACTTAAAAAAAACACAAAAAAACCAAACAAACACGAACCCAGCACGTACAAGGCCATCGAGCCGAAGTCGGCCCGATATCCTTGTGCGTGTTGGGAAATGCGTGCAAGCAACCTTTATTAATCAGTGTCGCAGCCGGTGTTTTGGACAGTCTGCGTGTTTAGCGGAACTACGCACATGCAGAAGACGCCGGCACTCAGAGTAACACTACGACGTAAATGAGGGCGGGCGGTGATTCCTGTATCCGTTTCCTTCCCCCCCCCCCCCCCCACCCCGTCCTCTCGTCACCCCACAACCACGGAGTGATAAATAATCTGTGGCGACTCAGTGAAGCTGAAATCCAGAGCAAAAAGATGACTGCCGAGTGCATAAAATGCAGAGAGGATCCCAACGAAGAAAAGAAACACGCTTGGAAAAGACAACTACAACACAATCGTGTTGTAGTTGTCTTTTCTAAGCGTGTTTCTTTTCTTCTCTAAGCGTGTTTCTTTTCTTCGTTGGGATGCCGATCTTCTCTGTAAGTGAAGCTGGCTTTTTCGTTATTCAGGCACTGCCGTTATTCTGTCTTTGATAGAGTGAACAAGTTACCAGCATTGATTTACACATTTTACTACTACTACTACTACTACTACTAAATATTATTATTATTATTATTATTATTATTATTACATTGTTGTTATGATAATATTATTGTTATTATTTATCTACTCCTAACCCTTATCATTCGGAATACACCAGTTTGTGAAATAAGTTTGACTAAAATAGTTCAAGAGTAGTGCCAGAATAGCTTGGCGCCTCTAGGCGCCAAGCTATTCTGGCACCACCCTTGAACTAAAGCCGTTGGTCTATATCCTTATCTGTAAGTACTATAATGTAGCTTGCATATGGCAGTGTACAAATTTGAAGCTCAGTTTTAGCCTCAGTATGATAATTATGGGTTAAGACAGTTGATCTCACTTAAGGGTGGTCGCTCAATGTAGTAACGTCTACCAAGTTATACGAAAATTTATATCAGACCTGTTTTCATGAGTGAACTCATTTTAAGACGCTCCGCATCAGCTGCGAAAGTGTCGTTGGCAGCTCTATACTGACGACAGTTTCGCAGCTATTGATGTGGAGCGTCTGAAGAATGAGTTAATGCCTTCAAAACCATACATAACATAGCTGCCTTCCCCTCCCACGTTTCCAAGCCGGCCAGTCAGTGCGTCACAGCGGACTGCCGGATTTAGCTCCATAGGCTCAAAGGGGAGGACAATAACATTGCCATCGAAAGAGGATGGACCGTAACTCACTCTCTCACGCGTGCTTCCCAGCAGTGGCAACAGCGTAGGCATGGTTCTACCGTTATAGGACACACGTAACATGATATTGCGGCCGGCTTGGTCAGTTTTGGCACTTCTCTCTGTCTGTCTGTCTCTCTCTCTCTCTCTCTCTCTCTCTCTCTCTCTCTCTCTCTCTCTCTCTCTCTCTCTCTCTCTCTGCCATGATGATGTACATTTAAAAAAAAAATTCTAATGTATACTGACGAGCAAAAGAAATGCAACACTTTTTGGAATCATCTAAAACACTGCAGTGTTTCCGATGATTCCAAAAATGTCGCATTTCTTTTGCTCGTCAGTATAGTAACACAAAAGAGATTTTGAATATTTGATGTATCTTTGTTACTCCGTATTACCCAATCACACCTGGATGCCGATTAATTCATTGATTAATTAATTAATTAATCTAATCGACGTGGTGTGAGACTGGGACAGCAACATCAGCAGCAACAACAACTAGAACAACAACAATGACATTAAACAAGATGGGATGAACCATAACCCACAAAGTCCCTTCTATATGAGAGCTGTCCTCGCTGTCAATGGTCTCTACCTTTTGTCTTTGACATGATTCTGATGTTGAATTATCTCCTAATGAAAAAGTCTCGCTGATCTGCCAATGCGTCAGTGAGTTTTACAAGGGGCGCACGACATACTCGTCATTGATTTGTCAAACGTCATTTGTCATGACGTAAGTTTTAGTTTTTACGTAATTTTATATTTTACTTGATATGAGTTTCATTTTCGCTTCATAGGCTTGAGAAAATGGTGACAAAACTAGAACTTCACAGTACAATTTCAGTCTTGCTATAATTTGTGTGAAAGCAGGTTGACTTTACCTAGCTACATGATATCATTACTCATCAAACCACAGGCTCCAGCCAAATGCATCAAACTCATAAACCAACATGGCAGATAGGAGCCACTGATCAACATGGCAGATAGGAACCACTGATCAACATGAAAATGATCTCTCAAGGCAACAAAGTACACGGGTCACCTGCATGCTCTTCTGAAAGCGCGTCGATGTGTACTGATGTGCGTGCATGCGCGCGCGCTCCAAAGCGGATCCTCATGCTCCTGGAGATGCGCGCATGTTCTTTTGTTGTTGTTTTTTCTGTGTGTGTGTGTGTGTGTGTGTGTGTGTGTGTGTGTGTGTGAGAGAGAGAGAGAGAGAGAGAGAGAGAGAGAGAGAGAGAGAGAGAGAGACAGAGAGAGAGAGAGAGAGAGAGACAGAGAGAGAGAGAGAGAGAGAGAGAGACAGAGACAGAGACAGAGACAGAGAGAATGACAATGACAATGATCCTTTATTTGACAACGGTAAAAGTTGAGTTTTGGTAGTAACGACAACCATTTTTCGAACTTGCCGTTGCTAATCTACTGATTAATTACTATCACACTAATTATTGTCTACTACTAAACAGGGGGAGAAAAAAATTAACAAACACAAGCTAATAGAAAAGAAAATTGTAAGGGGGAAGTGACATAGGAATTACCAGCTTTACTGGTCAGGCATAATCACATGTTGTGAGGTTTAATTAAAGTAATGTTATAGGAATACACACAGCCTAATTCGCATACATACGCATGCACGTTTCCGCACGCCACTCTCTGTCTCTAATATACACGTACGCACACGCACACGCACGCACGTACACACACACACACACACACACACACACATGCACACGCGCGCGCGCGCGCGCGCGAGAGAGAGAGAGAGAGAGAGAGAGACGCGCGCGCGAGAGAGAATGACGTCATATTTAGAGTATTATGTCAGTGTCTGCATGGTGACGGCCGAGTTGCCTCTTTTACGTCACCTCCACTGTCTGACTTTCTCTAGAAGTAAAGGTTTCTTTAGTGTTTTAATTCTTTTCTAAAAAGAATTAATTTTTACTAAAGAAGGTGAAAGGATGCAAAGCTGGCTAACGAACTCATCCAATGTCTTTCTCCAAACTAGCTATATGCAAAGGTTCAAGTAAATATGACAAAAATCACGGTCTATAATCTAGGCCAACCGACTTCCCGCTGTTTATGTTTTCAATGAGACATTCAATTACAATATGCTCGGAGGCTCGGAAGTATTTCGACAAGTTTCAAGCTTGTGTGTACATAAATATCGGAGATTCTCTTGTTTACACATATACGCACACTCATACGCACATACATACACACGCACATACGGCGCTTCGCGCCAAATGTACGTTCAGCAGCGAGGTTAGCGTAACTAGACATGACGTAATTTTTATCTTGTTACTTCAGTTGTTAGAGGTTTAGCCTGCCCGCTTTTGACATCATGGACATGCTATTAAATTCACTCCACGGCGACCTGTCCTAAAAAGTCCCTTCTATAAATAGAAGGGACTTAAAAATCTACGAATTTCAAAGACCCGCCACTCCCCTTTCCCCCCACCCCTCCCCCACCTCCCACCCCCACATCCCACCCCCACCCCCCACCCACCCCCCCCCCCAAAAAAAAAAAAAAGAACAAAAAAAAAAAAGAAAGAAAAGGATCAAGAACAAAAACAACAGCAGCAACAATAACAACAAAGAGCAACAGCAACAACAACAATAATAATACAGTAAACTCCAATAACAAATCACTCACCAGGTACCCAATTTTTCATGTTGTTATATCCGAAGTTGTTATAAGCGGAGTAATTTAGGTAGAAAGAGAGCTGTCGCGACCCTACAAAATGTGTTGTTATATCCGAAGTTGTTATAAGCGAAGTAATTTAGGTAGAAAGAGAGCTGTCGAGACCCTACAAAATGTGTTGTTATATCCGACTGTTGTTATATCCGAAGTTGTTATAAGCGAAGTAATTTAGGTAGAAAGAGAGCTGTCGCGACCCTACAAAATGTGTTGTTATATCCGACTGTTGTTATATCCGAAGTTGTTATAAGCGGGACAGACTGTAATAATAACAACAACTGCAAATCTTCGGATTCCAAAGACACCCCCCTCCCCCACTCTCCACATTGCAACCCACCCACACACCCCCACACCCCCCCCCCCCCACCACCACCACCACCACCACCACTGACTAGTCCACCACAAACAATAACAAAAATAAAACCCACAAAAACGTGAACAACATGCTGTTGAGGGAAAACGTACTGGGCGGAAATATACCAAGAGGCAAAAGATCTTCGGGCCGACGTCGGCCGCAGTGGTCCAGCGCACAGTGGTGCGCTGGACCACTGCGGCCGACATCGGCCCGAATACGTTTGCTTACTGGGTCTTGGTGGGTTCTGGTCGTGACTGACGTTTCTGTATTGATTGAATAACGGAGATAAACTTGATAAGCCTACATCACGATGTTTGATTCGCTAAGGACCTTTTACACAGACGGAAGAGAGGGATATTTTTGACTCCAGCCTGTCGATTTCTGCTATGTTTGGCGGAGAAAAAAAAAAAACATTGTCGGTGAAGCCAGAAAACACATTTGGGGGCTGGGTATGACGAAACACGCGTGATATTATACTCACGGCGGTCAAAACAGTTCCGCACTCAGTCACGGCGGACCTACATACAAACAAACACTTTACGTCACACGTACAGCGGATACATCCGAGCCACACTGGTTGTCGACGGCCTCGATTCCCTACAGCGGTAGCCGCGAATCGGAGACAAACAGTGTGGTTCAATGCCTGTCTTCTTCACTGAGTGACAGTGGCAAAGACTGTGTTTGGCTGAAATCTGTCGTCATTAACTGAATTCAACACACCAAAGATTGAGCACGTCCAGCACCCAGCCGCCCTAGCCGTGTGTCTTGCACACAAAGAGATGTCAGCAAGAGGCATAGATTCTCATGAGCCCCTGCTGTTGCGGGGGCTTATGATGATCTGTGTCTCTTGTTGTCGCCACCTTGAATCAACATCCTTAGGTGCGAAGATTGCAGAAACGCAGTCTGCATACACTGGCACTGAAGGAGTTAAATTGCTGAATTTTACATTGATGTGTGTGATAATAGAAAACTGTTATTACGTTAACTCTTTTAGCCCCGATTCCTTACAGCCGGAGATGGATTGACCATGATAATTCAAGGGTAGCGCCAGATTAGCTTGGCGCCTGAAGGCGCCAAGCTAATCTGGCGCTACCCTTGAATTATCATGGTCAGTCCATCATCTCCTGCAACTGGTACATAGTCATTAGGCAACACCTCCAAAATTTGAGAAATGGGACCTTGTGGCTGAAAGGGTTAAACAATTGTTACACTGGTCTGCAGGAAATATGATGATCTGACTGGACTTTTCAACGCTGCGTAGAAGGAGAGATGTGGACCTTTGTAAAGCAATCTATATCAGGCGGCATTTGAGTGTATTGTAATGTCAGTAGCACTGAATTAGACACAAAATCAGGACACAGAGGAGAGCACACACACACACACACACACACACACACACACACACACACACACACACACATGGCCCCCGCGCGCGCATTTCACGTTCACTGACTCGCGTGCGTGACCTTATAAGGCAAAATTCGATAGGCTGAGGAGGACACTGGGTCTACTGACATAACATTACGGCAATGTCGTTTCTCTCTCTCTCTCTCTCTCTCTCTCTCTCTCTCTCTCTCTCTCTCTCTCTCTCTCTCTCTCTCCAGACATTCCATCGATCCATCCCCTAACCTGAAAGCACCAGTTCCCTCCCATTCCGCCTACGCCAAAACCACAACTGCTGCAACTCCATCAGCGACTGACGACAACTGCATAGCCCGACGTCGCAAGGAACCGGTTCTTGCCAGTTTATCGATCAGCTCAATTCCGCCCATTGATTGAGGGTCCTTTACAATTACATTCATGAATGCAGTGGGTGGGTGAGTGGGTGGGGGATGACGAAATAGAACCGAATTTTTGGATGCGGCCGGTGTAGACCGGCAAAAGGGATACTAATTAATTTTGAGAATGGTTTTGACAATATGAGTAATGGACGTTTTCGCAGTTAGCTTTAGCGCCTACGTTGGCTGTTTGAGGATATATTACCATATGAAAACATGTATGCGATGCGCCTGTTCTTCTGTCGGTATTTATTATTCATTTATCAGTATTTAACCCCTTCAATGCCTGAGCAGGCGCAGACTGCGTGTCTCCGTGAAATCTTTGTTTTAAAAAAGTCAAACCCAGAGAACCAAATCGGTTTTACGAACATGGATACAAAGTGATGTCAGCAAGAGGCATAGATCCTCATGAGCCCCCGCAACTGCGGGGGCTCATGAGGATCTATGTCTCTTGCGGTTGGATAGTGTTCAGATTTTCTCGGCAGCAAAGGGGTGAATGTGATGCATTATGTATAGTGTTTTATGTATATTGCCACTAAGCTTCCCAATACCTCTGCCGTACACCCCGCTCTAGCATGTCTTTTGAGCACGCGCTGGTCACGTCCTCTCCTTGAGCGCGCAGAGCACGAGCGATGACCATGCACGAGCGCTGACCATGCATGAGGTCATTTTCTCAGGGTCATTTCTGACCTCAGCATAGCAGTTTTAACCTGAATCTGGTCACTGAATTAGTCAATCAATCCAGAGGCACAGAATTTCATGAGCCTCTGCAGGCGAAGGGCTCATTAAGTGTATGTTTCCTGCCGAACACACAGAGGCATAGACTTGGACTTTTACTGAAATTTAAAGCCGTGAGACTCTGTCAGTTGTGTCAGTCTGGCAACACTAAAACCATAAGAAATGCTTGAAGCCCGGGCCCACTACCGCTGTAACTGTTCAAAGATACACTTCTGCAGCAGACGGGTTACGAAATGCTACACACAGGTTTAGTAGTTATGGTTCATTTCTAGACACAGGACAATCCAGTTCAGCACACGTTGTCTTTATATCAAGTAACCTGACCGGCAATGACTCCACTCCGTTCTATAAATACAACGCTTTCAGTACGAGAAACAGCCAAAAATAGTTTGACAGGCTAACGGGTGCGCAGAATAAATAAGTGCGATTACGCGTGTGCTTTTGCTGCGTGTCCAAGCTGCTGTTAAAGTTCATTAGGTGTGTCGACAAGGCATAACAAACACAAATGATGCTGAAATGTTTCTTTAAATTTATGCGTAATGGTACTTTAATATCAGCTCATTTAAACTGTTTGCCATGCCTTAATGAATATAAATATGAATAATCTAAGGCTGCTCGCTCTTGCAAACTAGAATGAAATCATATAGAATTTAAAAAAAGAAAAGAAATTAAAATAAAAATTAAATACAAATTTAAAATAAAAATTTAAAATAAAATAAATTAAAATAAATATAATTATTATTAAAAAATAAATAAATAATTAAAATAGCTAAATAAAATAATAAGAATAGCTAAAAATAAAATAGAATAAAATAAACCAAGCTGAACTAAAATTTAAAAAATGAATGAATTATTGTAAGACATACTAGGAACATTATGAAGCTGATTTTGCTAATTATTAACCCTATACTGCCTGGGGCAGGTCGCTTTAACAGTTTGACAGTTACGAGGACACATTCCGCACGGCAGTGATCGGCGGAGCGATACAACGAAACGACTTTACTATAAAGAGGTTCAACCTGCTGTCTTTGGTTCGATTCTGATTCAAGAATAACCTCTACTGGTAATTGACACTGCGGGTCGATCCAATTAGTGCAGCTGTCGCTGGCACACAAAAAAAGTATGGTATCACAGTCTATTCAGTTTGGGACATCTGCCAAAGTTCATTGAGCTGAATCGATTCTGTGAAAAATCAAGCAAACCTCTGCACCGCCAGTGACGTCAAAGCGTCGTGTGAGACCCGTCATTGTGAGCTGGTCTGTGATTTTGGACCTTACGGCCAACGGCCGTAAGGTCCAAAATCACAGACCAGCACCCACAATTATTATTATTATTATTATTATTATCAGGATAAGGATACTGTTGTACTAATACTAAAGGAGAAAAAGGACTCAGTCTGAGAATGTGAGTGGTGAGGTAGGTGTGTCTAGAAATGTCCATTTCTTGTTTTATCTTGTCTCTTGTTTTATCGGTGCCGTCACGGCTGGAACTCGACTGAACACGGCAAAACCAAGTGACCTCGCTCGTTGCGTGCAAATGTAAGACGTTGAACAATACTCGTCGACTATTCGGTTCTTTGGACCGCCGGTCCGATTTGTCTAGGCCAGTTGCCCATGCGCGTGTCCATGCGTAGTGCTTGGTTAACCAGGCTGCATCCGGTAAAGTTCTTTCATGTACCAGGCATACCTCTTAACCCATATCATACTGAGGCTAAAAGCTTCAAATTTGTACACTGCCATATGCAAGCCAGGCTACATTATAGTACTTACAGATAAGGATACAGACCAATGGCTTGAGTTCAAGGCTAGCGCCAGTGAATAGCTTGGCGCCTAGCCGGAGGCGCCAAGCTTTTCTGGCACTACCCTTAAACTATTTTAGTCAAACTTATTTCACACATTGGTGTATTCCGAATGATAAGGGTTTAACTATCATGGCTGGATGAATGGAGCTGGTGGTGGGTAGTCAGTGGTGGGGATGGGCGGAGGCCGTGTGTTGGTGCGGCGGGGGCATCAGCACATTAGGCAGCCTGTCACAACGTTGGCTGGTCCGGCATTGAAGCACAGGGTTAGCAACAAGTGTTAACAACACCGCCTACACGGATATCGTTACTGTTAGTTTGCCTGGTTTACGTCTGAGCGAGCAAACTAAGTAATTAAATTTTTTTTTCTTCCCAGTTCTGCTTTTTACAGTCCCCCCCCCCCCACACACACACACACTCCCCTCCCCCCAACCCCCCACCCCCACCCCCCGCACTGCCTATTGTATGTCAAGGTATATACTGCAGATGTACCTTCCCAGGGGCGGATCAGTTACCTCGAGGGGAGTGGGGGCGGGGGGGGGGGGGGGTTCCAACTCCAACTTTTTGTTTGGCCCGGGACCTTCAACCCTACTGTGACGTTAGACCTTCTTCCAACCAGTGGCCGAAAACTCAAACAGCGGAGGGAGAGGGGTGGGGGGGGGGGGGGGGGGGGGGGAGGGGGTGTAGAGAAAGAAGGCGAGTGTGCGTGAACACTCTCGCTCACTGGCCAAAATATCAACGGGCAACAGCCGGGGAGAGCGCTTTCTATTAGTGCATATGCTCAAATGTGTCACTGATGTGCAGTCTTTCAGCCATCTGCAAAAGGCATAGATTTTTATGAGCCCCTGCATTCTCAGGGGCTCATGAAAATCTATGCCTCTTGCTGGTATACACCTGCTCACATTACCTACTCAGATTGAGGTAGACCTAGAGGTTTAATTTCAGAGACTGGTTAAAACATATATATACCTGAGCACTTGAAATGTGACCGTTTGTGATATGCCGTGACCCTAAGGTTTCAAAATAGTGGCAAAATATTGTATTACGTACACGGGTAGGATTTTGGATGAGTTTGTTAACCTCCACCCACAAAACACCTCCAACCAACCCCCCCCCCCCCCCACACACACACACACACACACACCCCCCCCCCACCCCTCTCTCCCCCCCCCCCCCACTCCACCCGAGTCCCGCCAACCCCCCGACCTCTATAACTGTCCCTTTGCTCGCAGCTTGCTTATTGAACTCATTTAGCCCGACGGCCGTATTTCCCAAATTTTGGAGGCGTCATCTAATAACTATGCACCAGTTGCAGGAGATGGGTCGACCATGATAATTCAAGGGCAGTGCCAGATTAGCTTGGCGCCTGTCGGCACTACCCTTGAATTATCATGGTCGACCCGTCTCCTGCTGTAGTGCGTCAGGGCTGAATGGGTTAATGTTACCTGAGTAACGCCATCATTGGATAAAGGACACATATATTTCATGCAGTCTTTGTGTGTTGTTCTTAAATCATGATAGTTATTCTGGCGTGTGATCCATACACACTGTCAAACTGACATAATAAGCAATTTGCCTGGGCGTTACTCACTTATTTGGGTTAGCTTTTGATTAGGGTTGCTAGCCCATTGTTTTAGATTTTCCCCCTGGGCGCAACTAGATGTCATAAAGCAGCCATATTTAACGAGGTAAAAACAAATTAATTAAACTCATTTTCAGCACATCATGACGCCCAGCTAACGTATTACATCCTGAAGCTAATTTTTTAAAAATTTGCTTATAGGTCCTATGAAGGCTACATTACACTTTAACTCAAGGGTGGTGCCTTGAACTCTCATAGTCATTTTAAAATTCCAGCGGTAGAGTATCAGGATAAAAAGGGTTAAAGATGCTAACGAAAACTTTGTCACAGATCATTACCGTAGAGTTGCAAATTTGAATGCAATTTTGGGATATAAAAGACAAATATTTAACCCTTTCACTGCTGGGAAAAAGTGAACACAATCCATCTGCAAGAGACATAGATCCTCATGAGTCCCCGCGGTTGCGGGGGCTCATGAGGATCTGTGTCTCTTGCTGACGCTCTTTTGTATCCATGTTACTTGGTCGTCTGGTTTAGCTTTAAATTAACAAACATTTGAGAAACACACGTTGCGTCCACTGGCATCGAAGGGGTTAATGAGTTAATTTAAGTTGAGCCGGATCATCTAGTTGCCATAGAGACATAAATAGAAGTTAATGAAAAGACAGATTTTTGTTATGAAACTGATTTTCAGCAGCCTGTCAGAGAAGTAAAAAAAAAAAATAATTAAAAAAAAAAATAATAATAATAATATCACCAAACCAACCAAACAACCAATCTCACAAACCAGATAGGTGAGGCTAGCGTTGGTGAAATTGTACACATACCAAGGGAATTACTCAGCGCTGGACATACACACAGTCAGATCCCCTGCCCCCTTCCTATCAGGCACCCAATCAACTGCCCACAGAAAAATACGCAGGTAAAGAACAAGACGATCATATACATCCCTGCGTATTTTTCTGTGGGCTGGCGATAGGGTGCCTGATAGGAGGTGGCAGGGGAGCTGACTGTGTGTATGTCCAGCGCTGAGTAAACAACCAACCAATCAACCAATTAACCAACCAACCTACCAGCCAGCCAGCCAACCGACCAACCAACCAACCAACCAGCCGGTCAGGCAGCCAGCCAACCAACCAACCTACCTACCAGCCAGCCAACCAACCAACCAGCCAGCCAGCCAGCCAGCCAACCAACAACACAAACAAACAAACAAACAAACAAACAAACATGCATATTATCTCAGTATCTATTAACTATGTTTGCCTCAGGCGCTTGTGCTCGTCGGGATAAAAGTCGTGTTTGCATGTGGCACCACACTAGTTTTGCCTGAGCTAGTGCGGCAATAAAATATAATCAATGGACATTTAAACTTTTGACTGTCGGTAGCGGTTTCTGTTGCGATGATTCCTGTCGGACTACAACCCTTCCTGTCGGAATCATCGCGACAAAAACCGCTACCGACAGCCACATGCTTAAATGTGTGTGTGTGTTTGGGGGAGGGGATGCGGTGTTATCTAAGCACTTTTTTTTCCACTGAGATAGCTTGAACCTAGGAATGAAGCGCATCACAGGCATGGGTTGATCGCTGCTTATTTGATCACCTCATAAGATAGGTGCAGTAGTAGGCAATTTCCTACTACCAATGCTAAGAGGTGATCGACTACGCGGCAACAATCATCCCTTGCCTGGCTGTGAAGCGCATGTCTCACCGTGATCAGTCACTGACGTAAGAGAGAGAGAGAGAGAGACAGAGACAGAGAGACATAATGACAATGAAAAAGACAATGACAATGATTCTTTATTTTACAACGGTGAAAGTTTTGGTTGGGTGAACCACTTTTTAAACTTGCGTTGCTAATCTAGTTTACATGTAATGCACAAATCACACAATACTATCTAAAAATGAATTAAAAAATTAAAACAAACAAGAGGGAGAGAGAGAGAGAGAGAGAGAGAGAGAGAGAGAGAGAGAGAGAGAGAGAGAGAGAGAGAGAGAGAGAGAGAGAGAGAGAGAGAGAGATCTTTATAACATTGAACCCTTAAGTCGAAATTCTTACAACTGGGTGTTTTTCCTCAGCGGAAAAAAATGTATTGCGAGTCAGGAGACAGATCGACCGACCATGATAGTTCAAGAATGGCCTGGCCGCAAGCTATTCTGGCACCACCCATGGATTATCAATCATGATTGACCCATGTTTTATTGGAGCGTGTCAGGCTGAAAGGGTTAAAAAGAAAGAGACTGTGATTTCGCAATGTACAGAAGCACAGTCAATTTTCCTTCGATTTTTTTCTAAGTACATCCAAGCCAAAGACCATCTAGGCGTCCTTTGTATCAGCAGTGTAACCCAAAACATACCATTTGTATCTGTGTGCTGGTCTGTGATTTGGGACCTTACGGCCTTCAGGCCGTAAGGTCCAAAATCACAGACCAGCACACCGGTTCACTTCAAAGACACAGCGATAAATGCGTCCTTGTTTGCATTGTCATGTCACCCCGAGACCTAGTAGTCATACCCAGAGGAGAAACATAACATAAATCTCCTCGTATCAAGTGACTTGGCACTCCTCCCTTTCACTCTTGAAGCCAACTGTGAGAGAGGCGGATCAACCCGGAAGACGCAGCCTGAACATTCCAACACGAACGGGGATAGTAACCCTTTAGGCGTCGGTAGCCGTTTTAGCGGCGATGATTCATGAAGGAATCATCGCGACTAAAACCGCTACCGACGCCCAAAGGGTATAAGACAATAATATAGCTTTGACGGAGGTCGCGAACCGCAAAAAGGCTAGCGTGGGTTCATACTGTTTTTACATGGTCAGTGAAATAAACCCAGTTTAAACCGCACGCTTTTCTATGTATTTGGTTGTGTTCTCTAACCACTATATATCAGTGACAATTGTGGGAGATGGATCGACCAAGAAAACAGCAGTTTTGACTCGAACGCTTTCGCATTCACGTGTACTAAAGCTACTGCACCTATATGGCCGTTGAAGAAGAGTGATCGACCTTTTTAGCGGCTTATACATAATGCCTGTTTAGCTGTGGAGTGTTGGTAACCGACCAGAAAGATTATCTTGGTGTTTTGAGCCATAGTTATTGAGCTGTCATGGTATTGAAGTGATCCCTGAGACGGTTTTAGTAACCATTCAGCAAAATTGGCTTTGAACCAGCAAAACTGAGCCATCATGGCGACTTTTAAACAACAAAACTTAAATGTAGACGATTTTTCTATCTGTTTGCACTAGATTTCAAAGGGATATGCTGGCAACGTTACCTGGTGTATATACAACCTTTCACGTGACAGTCAAGTTGTCAACTTCTCCTTTTGCAAGAGGCATAGACCCTCTTGGGCCCCTGCAAATGCAGGGGCTCATGAGGATCTATGCCTCTTGTGGACGGATGTGGATGATCCTTCAATACATGTACTTCTATGTTTCCTTGATCATTTGAGTCCTCTAGGAATTTCATAATACAGTTACACAATGTACAAAGTCGAAGGTCTGATCTTGACTTTGCCCAAAACTTTTCCAAGGTGGCACGAAAACTAACCAATCAGGGGCCGTCTGAGCCGACACACCTCCAAGTAATTTGCATGTGTCACTGAGGTGAAGGTTATCTGACATCAGAGACCCAAAATGGAAAATATGCTTAGTTTAATGACTGCGTGATGGTCTGTGATTTTGGACCTTACGACCGTAAGGACCAAAAAATGCTGGTCTGTGACTTTGAACCAAAATCAGAGACCAGCACACACACACTTCTTGTATTGTCTGTCATGTCTACACGTTCTTTGAGAACAAAAACTCCCGCGTGCCCAAAGTGTCATATTTTGACGCATACCTCGTGCATATTCCGCTCATTTTGTGGTAAATGTATGTTTCTGGGGCCAGTTCTGTTGTCCGGAAGTGGAGAGCATGCATATTGCGACTACAGCTCCACGTCACATAAAAAATATGACAGTACCTGCACGCAACCTGTCAAGAAAAGACAACAAGAGTGAAATAAGGTGCCATTAAAGAGTCTCCAAGAACCACGGCGTCATGAGTCAGTTGAAAGATATTGTGAGTCCGGCCGAGGATTTGCAAGCGCATCGCATATGCTGTTTCATAAATATTTTGACATCATACGATGCTGTCATGTATTGTATCAGCCCAGTTTATAACACCTTCACTGCGAGACAAACGGACATGGAGCCCCCGCTATGTGGGATTCGCAGTTTTCTCCCTTGTCATACAAGAGCACCCCCCCCCTTCCCCCTTCCCACCCTCCCACCCCCCCCCCCACCCCCCACCCCCCCTCTTTACCTACCATCCTAAAAGAAATTCTCAGACCGCATTTCTTTTATCTCCTTTTGGGGTATGGTGGAAATATACCAAGCACACTTTTGATGCATATTCGATGATACGTAATGACACAAACATTTTCGTCGAATGGTCAATACTAATCACCTAATACAAGAGTTCAAACAGAATGTTATATTGACAGGTAAGTCTGACTGAAATTGCCAACGCAGTATGGATTAGCTTATGCAAACTTTTAACAAATTTTGCAAGATTCAAGACATTTTTTTTTTTTTTTTGCACTTTAAAGACAATGAATTGCACACATTAAACATTCCTTATGCGGGATGTATTCCTCTGGTCGCGATCACGGCAGTTATTCAGCGCACAAGTGTAAAAGTTAAAATATCGTGCACGCGTGTGCAAGCAAACCCGGCAGAGATGCATGATATGAATTTACACTACTGATGCAATGAACACTATTCTCATCTGCAAGAGGCATAGATCCTCATGAGCCCCCGCTTCACGCGGGGGCTCATGAGGATCTATGCCTCTTGCTGGTCATATCTTTTGGGTCTATGCGTCTTTGTGCAAGGTAGGCAATCCTGTGCTGGTGGCGGAGCGGGTGGTTGCGTGTTTATTTACTGTGTACACCGGTATGAGTGGCTTCATTTTTCTGTGCAGAGTTTAAAGCCCCCGCCCCCTCTCATGTTTCTAGATCAAAACTATTCTTGTGGGTTTGGGAAAGGGACTTACCATCAGGTATGAAATACCTCAATTAGCAATGATAATGAGAGGAATAGAATACAGTTAATATTACAGTCCGTATTCGCTTATAGCAAGGTCGGCTTTAACACAAAGCCGGATATACCAGCACTTTCTCACAGGTCCCGACAACACTCTTTCTGTGCAATTATTTTCGCTTATAACAAACTTCGGATTTAACAACCAGAAAAATTGGGTGCCCTGGCGAGTGTTCTATCGGAAGTTTACACTACTGAAAATAATAATGGATGGATCGCAGCCACCACAACCAACCAAAAACAACAACTGACAACAAGAATAACAACATCATCTTGAAAAATAACATCAACTTCATGGGCAGATCTGAGGGGGGGGGGGGAGGTCACAGGGGTTCCGAAACCAACCCCCTCCCCCCCCCCCCCACCCCCCACCCCGACCCAAAAATCTTTAAAATGCTATAACAAAGTCCCTTTTCGGGGCGTTTAGATACCCCCCCACCCCACTCCACCCCTCCCCCTCCCTCCTCCCCGCTCCCCGTTGTTTGATATTTTGGCAAATGGTGAGAACACACACACACGCCTCTTCTCCTCCCAACCCCCCCCCCCAACCCCCCATCCCCCCCCTCCCGCCCCCTCCCCGCTTTTCTATTTTTCGGCCCCTCGAAGCAAGGTCTAGCTTAGGGGAGGCCTTTTTTATCAGGTGGAAGGTCCCAAAGAAAAAGTTTAACCCCCCCCCCCCACCACCACCACCACCACAACCACCACCACCACCACCCTCGAGGTAACTGATCCGCCCCTGAACTTGAACAACAACTATACCGATCATGACCAAAATCGCATCACCATTCTCAAGAATCTTTATATGTGTGACGCCACGAGCTGTGATTCTAGACCTTACGTCCTAGAGCCACGAGATCCAAAGTCACAGATCAGCACACAGCCATTTCGAGCCCGGGGTAAGGTCCAAACTCAGTTACTGCACAGGGAAAGGGAATGGAAGATTTTTTTGTCACGAGTTTCGTGCCCCTCAACTGGCTCCGAGCGTCTATTGACGCTCGGAGCCATGTGAGGGGCACGAAACTCTTATGCGGACAGAAATAAATCTTAGTTCCCTCTCCCTGTGGTCACAGACACGCATAGAGCCCGGCCCTCAGACTCAAATCACAGACTAGCACAGGTTGCTGGATGTGAAGATTACTAGTCCGCTGAATTTTGGACACGAGCCATCATCAGTCATTATTCCTACGATGACAAGGACAAAGGCGCGCACAAGAACGTAGGCGCACACACACACACACACACACACACACACACACACACACACACACACACACACACACACACAAACACACACACACACAAACACGCATGCACGCACGCACACACACACACACATACGCTCACGAACGCACACACACACACGCACGCACACACACACACACACACACAAACACACACACACGCACACACAAACACGCGCACAAGCATGCACACAATCATACATACTTCCCTCCCTCCTCCCCACAACTCCCCTCCCTCATCATCTCCCCCCTACACACAGACACCATCACACACACACTGACACACACACACACACACACACACATACGCCATCACACACACACACACACACACACACACACACACACACACACATACACACAGAGAGAGAGAGAGAGAGACACACACACACCTACACAATCAAACACAAACTGGTCACAGGTGCGCAGTCAGTCGTTACCGAACTGCTTGTTGTGCGAAAGAGAAATGATATTAATACTTCAGTCCCAGTTTGAACCCTCTGACAACCTCCTTCAAACGTGGAGCTGAAATAAACCGTGCTGCGACTGTGCTGACAAGAGGCATAGATCCTCATGAGCCCCTGCAATTGCAGGGGCCCATGAGGATCTGTGCCTCTTGCAGATGACCCCCATCTATCGGTCTAGCAGATGGAACTGTTTAGTGTTTATTGCACTGTCCACTCTGTGCGCGCGCTGCCGAGAGGTCTGTCATGCCAACTGCGCGTAAAGCGCGTGCTCAAAGTACAGCACGCGCGATGTGCAGCCTTAGAGCACGGGGCGCCACACGCGCAAAATTAGTTTCCCTATATGCGTTATCATGGTAGTCTGTTATCCATACCAACTAATCAACCAACCAATCAACTAATCAACCAACCAATCAACCAACCAACCAACCATCCAACCATCCATCCAACCAACCAAACAACCAACCAACCAACCAACCAGCCAACCAACCATCCAGCCAAACAACCAACCGACCAACCAACCAATGAAGTAAATCAGCAATGCCTGTCAAGTTTCAGATACAGACTGAAATCAATCAAGTGTTAACTGTTCCAGACTGTGCCTGGAATTTTCTTAGCATAATCAGTGAGCAGCATACATGGAAATTTAAATAAAAAAATAATATCAATGAGCATTTAACTTCAGAACTACGCCTAGTTTGCACTGCATAATTTTTTTTAGTGCTTTTTTTTTGTTTGTTTTGTTTTTTTGTTGTGCGTGTGTTTTTTTGCACATTTCGCTCCTTGTGTGAGTGTGATTAAATGAAACAAAACTCTGACCAAACTGATTCCGAATATATACTGACTTCCATTAAAACCGTGAAAAGTGTCTGTAAGTGTACCCGCAAACAAAGAGCCAAACAAGAAAATTTTTATTGGTTGCTTACTTCAGATGTTCAGCCTACTGTCTGAGCTAAATTCACACAAAAATTGGATAAGTTATCGCCTATGGCTACCTTGGAGGACACAGGGTTGCATTAGTGGTGAAAATAAGCAAAACCGGACACACCCTGTGAAGCAAGTTTCCCGTGATATGTTTTAACACACAAGTTGTGTGGATTGCTTATGGTGTTATTAACTGCCTCGAACGAAATTTGACTCGAAAAATTCATTAGAGAACCAAAACTTCCGGTGCACATCATTTTCTTAATAAATCGTATTTGATTTAATGTGAATTACTTTCAAGCCATTTGTTATGCTCCAGTGACTGACACAGAGTTAAAGAACACGCCCATATCCATTTGATCAGGTAAATATGGCCGCTAACCTAAAAATAAAGAACTTTTGGATTTTCATGTTTGTAGGTCATGTTGATTATTAAGGTGCCTTTGACAAACGAGAAGTAGGTCAAGACCAAACAGGCCGGATTTTCAAGCACACGGACCCTAGTGACACTGCGCATTGGTTGGCTTTCATTTGTGTCCTCTGCAGATGCTCCCCATTTCACTTTCAATATCCTGTGATGGTAGTGTCACTGATGACGTCATAAGTCATCGATGTGCGAATTTTAAAACTAAACATTCTATGTGCACACGACATAACACACTCTTCATAATATTTTCTAATAAATGACGTCAAAATAACCCGGTTTAAAGCATATTTACGAATAAAAGCGCTACGGTGAAAAATTCGTGTTTTTAATGGAAGTCAGTGTAGATTGACGTGACGTGATTAATCAAATTTTGACACCGATACATTTTGTGCCGTCTGAGATGTTTGAACGTTATGAGAGCAGATTTGTGATTTTGAACCTTACGGCGCAAGCCGTAAGGTTCAAAATCACAGACCTGATCACATTGACATCTTACATTGATCTACATTTAATTGGCTTATGATGGGCATGCTGGCTGACCGCGACTGGAATCATCGCCATTAAACATCTTCATTGCGAGTGGACGCGGACTGAAATCTAATTCAACATCAAAGGTTTCCCACCGTCCAAGGAACATAGATACAAAGTGGTTTCAGCAAGAGGCATAGATCCTCATGAGCCCCCGCGTTTGCGGGAGCTCATGAGGATCTATGCCTCTTGCAGTTGGATGGCGTTCAAATTTTTCTCTGCAATTACAGAGTCTGCAATTAAAGAGCAATTACCCTTCATCCAAACCCTTCCCATTTCGCGGCAAATGATGGCACTCAGGCAGGCTCAGTAAGATGTAGATCTTGAGGAGCCTTTGCAAGCCCCAGGAGCTCCTGAGAATCGATGGCCTCCTGCTCACCACCGAAGATCGACTTCATCTGTGTCCGATTAACCGTTTCACTGCGGTCAATGGTCGCAGATTGCGTGTCTAAAATCTTCGCTTGACTGAGTGACTGTCTGAAATCGTCATTTTACTATGAAACAGCCGTTCAAAGATAGCAGCGTGATGGTGCAAGGTTTCAAGTCAGCAAGAGGCATAGATCCTCAAGTCAGCAAGAGGCATAGATCCTCGCGACTGCGGGGGCTCATGAGCATCTATGCCTCTTACAGTTAGTGTTAGCTTTTCTCCGCGTAATAGGGCTCGGGTTAATCGAAGAACTGTTCCAAGAAAAGTTACTTCCCCTGGACAGCCTTCACCGTCTAAGGCCTGGCTTTTGGCCAGCGAGTGTTGCCGCGCACGTGCATTTAATTGATCAATGTAGATTATAGCTTATCAGTGACTGTTTTCCCATGGTCTGTGATTTTTGGACCATACGTCCCTCAACACTGAGACCTGTATATTAAAAATGGTATAATTATTTTTCATTGATGGATGGGGGTGGGGGGGGGGGATGTCAGCATATCTGTCATCTAACTTTCCAGCTCAAAATATCAAATAACGGGGGTATGGAAGGAGGGGTGGGGGCGGGGGGAGGGGAGATGGAAGGGGGGGGGGGGGGCGCCAAGTCGAACCTCGTATAATTCAAACATGAAAATCGAAATCATATATACTTAAATCTAAAAAGTTTTTTTTTTTTTTTTTAATTTTTGTTAACAAATACTCAATATAAATATATAATTTTACTTTTTTCTCCCAAATATATTATTGGGAGGGGGAGGGGTGACAGGGGACAGGGGTTCGGGGGGTGGGGAGTTGGAGGCCAGAGCAACCACCGTCACTGACCCCCCCCCCCCCTCCCCCGTGGTTCCTACGCCACAAAAGTCATGTGTGGTTTGTGATACTGGACTTTACGTCGAATTCGCTGATGCTTAAGTTTCTGGTTTTGCTGTAAGTTCTTTTTTTAACTCATTATGCCCAAGGTACGAAATACCCACATTCTGGAGTTATGAGGACTGCATTACAATTCAGGAGACAGATCGACCTTGATAGTTCAAGGTTGGTGGCAGAATAGCTTGGCGCCTATAGGCGCCAAGCTATTCTGCCACCACCTTTGAACTATACTAATGGTCAAAACTTAAGGGCCACCCCACTTTTTGTGTCATTGTTTATCGTCGCAAGTACGCTAATAAAATACAATGTTCTTTCGATCCAAATAGGTTAAAAGTTGACCTTAGACAGTTCACTGTACAGGGAACAATAGACAACAATTTATTAATTTTCACGAACGTGTCAAATGCACGTGAAACATCGTCAGTTTTTGTTGAAAAGCTTTGCGATATTGGCAAGCCTAACAAATGCAGACAGGTGGAAAAACTCGTGAAGTCGTGATGCACGTGCTAAAGGGGTCAGTCGTGAACACTGAGCACTTCTGTTTTGCTACATATACCGGTACAGTAGGGGCATGATTGTCACTTTCCTAATCATGCCACCACGACGAAGCCTAACGCCAGTAGATCAAGGCCGGCGCTAGCATGGGTGCAGGATGGAATTTCCAGACGAGAAGTTGGGAGACGACTTGGGGTGTCCCACTCAGTGATCCAGAGGCTGCTGGCACGATTCCAAGAAAGTGGAAGGGCAGAACGACGACCTTGCTAAGGATGCCCGCGCTGCACCAACTGAAGGGAGGACAGACACTTCTGTGTGGCGGCTCTGCGCGACCGAACTGTCACGTCAACCATTCTGCGACGTCAACTGATGCAAGCTGCAAACGTTAACGTCAGCAGAAGCATAGTCTGCCGACGTCTGAGGGAAATTGGCCTGGCTTCATGCAGAGCAGCAGTGAGAATACCCCTCACTCCAGCTCATCGAAGAGCCCGGGTTGCCTGGTGTCGTCAACATGTGAGGTGGAACAGACTCCAGTGTACTCAGGTTCTGTTTACTCATCAAGTTCACTGTGTCCTTCAACGACGGCAGGGTGAGGGTCTGGAGACACCAGGGCCAGCGATTCACGGATGGATGCGTCCAAGAGGTGGATCGCTACGGAGGAGGCTCGGTCATGGTCTGGGCATGCTTTAGCAGTAAAGGCAGGACCCCCCCCCCCCTCCACGTCATCCGAGGCACCCTGACTGGACTGCGCTATCGGGACGAGATTGTGCAGCCCCTCATTCAGCCAGCTCTCCAAGCCATAGGCGACAATGCTGTTCTGCAGGACGACAACGCTCGACCTCATTGCACCCGTGAGCAACGGGACATCATGAGGATGGCGTGGCCAGCTCGTTCGCTTGATCTGGCTCCCATCGAGCACCCTTGGGACGTGCTGGGGCAACGTGTAGTCAGAAACCACCCCCCCCCCCACCCCCCAGCTCAAGGCGTCCCCCAGCTGACTCAGTTCCTGCATCAAGAGTGGGAAGCGATCCCACAACATGTTCTCCGAACCCTGGTGAACTTCATGCGTCAACGCTGCATTAAATGCTTGGCTGCAAACGGTGGGTACACTTGCTACTGACTGGACCAGTCTTGTGTGACTTTTCAAATGAGGGGTGGGTGAACATTCTAACGTACTGCTGTTGTTACGATTGCTTGATTTACTCAAAACTTAAATGAAATTGTTACTGAATAAATTAGCAAAGTACTGACTCCAAGTATTGTTACATTATTTGTGTGGTGTTGTCGGTGCGTCTGCGATAAAAAGTGGCCCTTAAGTTTTGACCATTAGTATATCAAGGTCGAGCCATAATTATCTTGCTGTGGTGTGTTGCGGGCAGAATGAGTTTATTATTATTATTATTATTATTATTATTATTATTATTATTATTATTATTATTATTATTAGAGACTATCACGATTACAGCCGCTAATAATTAATACAGTGTGCCCTGGCCTGATTTTGAGATTCACGGGTTTGACCTTATGCTTTTCGGTATTCAAGTCAGTGCCTTTCAGTCATCACTGCACAGACTCATACAGTACATGTGTTGGTCTGTAATTTTGAACCTTACGGCTTGCAGCCGTAAGGTTCAAAATGACAGACCAGCACACACAATGGGCTCATCAACCATTCCCGCTGCCCCCAGTTCAGTGGTGTCCGTCGTTGTGTGAGTGCGTGGCCACAGTCGTAAAAAAGCAACAGATGGCGCTAACGGACCTGGGCCAACAATGCCATGGTCAGCGTACTGTACGAAGTCCAAGGCTCACACATAACTAGACCCGCTATTGAAACCGTACGGTCCAAAATCACAGACCAGAACAGACGCATCATTTTATATGGCCGGAAATGTCCATCGCGCGGGGCAAGGCCGCGGTGTTTCCATTTGAAATAGGCAAAACTAGATTGACCAGATGGCGCTACATCATAACTGGCCCTTCAGGTCATGTTACATATTCAAACCTGGGCAGGACCGGTGTTTTTAAAAATAATTTTTGCCTTGTTTGAAAATTTGTAGTAGGACTGAATGTTGGAATTTGCTGGAAATTTCTTTCAGTTAGATGAGAGGAGAGGAGACATGTTTGGTGCTTTGATTCATACCATCCTGAGCTTATCCAGTGGACAATTGTGGGCCTATGTTGAGTTGCTGTTGACGTAGTGATTTGAGGGGCACGCTGATTTCAGCTGTGCTTGGGTGTGGGGTTGGTAAGGAATCAGGTTCATAGCCAAGAAATGAGACTGTCAATGTGCTGTCGGTTTTGGGGGGTATTTTGTGCATCGCAAATGTGCAGCTGGTGGGCGGTAGTGTTTGTTAGGGGATTGAAATATTAGGGGATGAATGGGACTGTCTATGGCTAAGAGACTGGACAGTACGGAAACGGCACCGTGTTCCGTGGCATTCAGTGCCAAGGCCAGTAACAATGGGGGCAATCTACAGTCTGCGGGCGAGAGGTCCTCGGGCCGATGTCGGCCACAGTCGACCCGGGCACATCCGTGCGCGGGCCGACTGTGGCCGACATCGACCCGATGATCATTTCACAGGGCTGGGCATCGAGCCATACCGTTAGATACCGCTAGACGCTCTGTTTTGACCTGTGGCAGTTGGATGGACTGAGGGAGGGACGGAGGGATGGACGGAGGGAGGGGGGGGGGGGGCCGGGATGGACGGACAGACCGACTGACGGAGGGATAGATGAGTGGATTGATGAATGGATGGATGAATGCAGGCCGGGATGACTGCTGGCCGGGATGGATGGATGGATGGATGGATGGATGGATGGACAGGCGGGCGGGCTGGCGGACGGACGGACGGACCGAGAGAAGGAGGGTAGGATGAATGGACTGACAGACGGAGGGATGGATGTTTATTGGCTCGGTAATTGCTCGCTTCCTTGTTTGTTCGTCTGGATACTGTGTCCCCATACTTACTGGCTTATACACGTGTGCAGGTGTGTGAATCTGGACCTTACGGCCTAGGGTCTAGACTAGACCACCTCACAACTACCCTGTGAAATGAAGGCAAAACACACTAAGTCTATTTTTGTAAAGTCATTGTGTTACAATCAAAATCTTGCTGTTCACAAAAATGGACTTACTGCCTTATGCCCTCAACGGCCCTACATACTGACTGTGTCCATCATTCTCGAAACTGAACATTTCCTGCTGACGGGTGTCAAATCTGTTGTTTCTCGCTCGTTGGAGCGATCCATGGGGAACATAATGAATTTTTACTTGATTTTCGCTTCATAACTCTTACATCATCGTATTCAACTCGTTCCTTTTCATTCTTTTTTTAACGCGTGCAGTGCCAGTTGACGCACAGTGTGATTCGTCTCCATTAACTCATTCCTACCCCAGACACACCACAGCAAGATATGGATCGACCATGATAGCTGAAGGGTGATGCCAGAGTAGCTTGGCGCCTATGGGCGCCAAGCTATTCTGGCATCACCATTGAACTGAACTAACATGGTCGCTCTGTGTCCTGCAATAGCAAAGCAGTCTTCAGAGGACAACAGCAAAATTTGGGGATTTTGATCTTGGGGTACAAAGAGTTAACTCGTCACACACACAAAAAAAGAACTCTAGCTGTTCCAGGAACATGGATTCAAAGTGGTGTCTGCAAGAGGCATAGATCCTCATGAGCCCCCGCAACTGCAGGGGCTCATGAGGATCTATACCTCTTGCAGCTGGAGCGATGCATGGAAACACGAATCTTGACCTGATTTTCGCTTCATAACTGTAACTTCGTCGTATTCAGCTCTTTCCTTTCTATCTCTTTTAACCGGTTCAGTGCCAGTTGAAGCTGACGGTGTTTCTACAATCTTTGTTAATTCAACACAAAATAAACTCTAGCTGTTCCAGGAATATGGATTCAGAGTGGTGTCTAAAAGAGGCATAGATCCTCATGAGCCCTCGCAACTGCGGGGGCTCATGAGGATCTATACCACTTGCAGCTCGATGGCGTGAAGATTTAACCTTGTAAAGGCAAAGTTTACCCTGTTGCTTGTAAACGGCAAAGTTTGCCCTGTACCCTGTAAAGGCAAAGTTTACTCTGTAGCCTGTAAAGGCAAAGCTTACCCTGTTCCCTGTAAAGGCAAAGCTTACCCTGTGCCCTGTAAAAGCAAAGTTTACCCTGTGCCCTGTAAAGGCAAAGGAGAGTCCATTTAATTTTCTTCTTTTTTTTTTAAGTGTTATGATGTAAGTCTCGCTTTTCACAAACATGGACGTACTAGTTAAATTTTAAGTTCAGTCGACGTTTCAAGCACTCGACATTTGTTCCAACACAAAATCGATCGCTGTACACAGGCAGTCAAGTTCGTGTCTATGCTTGTTAGTCCTCTTCGGCCTACACGTGTGTCTCTGTGTTCACCGCCAGATGTGATCCCTTTAGAATCAATCCATCTGCAAACTCCATCTGTACAACTATAGGGAGGGGGAGGCAGGAAGGACTGAGAGGTGGTGCCGCTTACTGAGACACCGGGTACACAGAACGAAAAACGACAGCCGGCCGGTGACAAGCGGCAACAGCTTGTCGGAAATATATCCACACTACCAAAAAATTAACACATTCGAGATGTTCTGCATGCGAATACCAAGACTAACACCTTCACTGCTGACCAAAAGGGAACGCGAACTAATTGCAAGAGGCTGCGGGGGGTCAGTCATGGGGAGCTATGCTCCTTGCTGAGACCACTGCCGTGGGTCCGTGTTCCGGCTTTGGACACTTGTGGCCTTCGGTCGTTCAGTGAAGACAGTTTTCAGAAAATAAAATTAATGTCCGTACAGTGGCAGGGAAGGGGTTAATGCCACTCTGCTAAAGACCAAACAGCAACACGGCTCTAGTGTGTTAATGATGAAATAGGGAGATTTTGCTGCGAAATTAATCTATTTTAAGGTAGAGCAACGCTGACTCGAGTCAATAACCCCATCAATCCAAGACTGAGGGGCTGAAATAACGTGGATGTGAATAGAGTCAGCAAGAGGTAAAGAACCTCATGAGCCCCCGCATCTGCGGGGGCTCATGAGGTTCTTTGCCTCTTGCAGACAGGTGATTCATTTTTTGGGCGTTTTTTTTTTTTTTTTTTTTTTTACGGCAGTGAAGGTGTTGAACACAGCGAATGAAATTCGCCATAGGTTCAGTAGTGCAACGTTCGGACGCACGCTAACGGGCCACTGATCGAGGCTGTGGTACACAAAATAGGAGACAGAACGACCGTGACAGTTCAAGGGTGGTGCCAGACACAGCTTGGTGCCCTTATAATTAATTAACCCCAATCGAAAAATGGACACACTGAAAGGAATACTAAACCACGCGCAATGGGATGAGTTAACACATTTTACCACAGGACCGAAATCCCCAAATTTGGAAGTTGCTCTCAGAAGGAGTGTTTTATAATAATAATAATAATAATAATAATAATAATAATAATAATAATAATAATAATAATAATACCGTTATTATAATTCTAGAGACAGATCTAGCATGATAGTTCAAGTCAAGGGTGGTGCCAGAATAGCTTGGCGCCTATGGGCGCCAAGCTAGTCTGGCACCACCCTTGAACTATCGTGTTCGATCCATGTCTTGCTTAGGTGTGTCGGGGCTGAATGAGTTAACATGTCACACTGAATCTAGCGGTCAAGAAATTCCCAACAAAGACAGAAACAGGCTTACTTAGAAAGGACAAAAATTATTGCAACGCAAATGTGTTCGAATTGTCCTTACTAATTGTTTTCCTTGGGAATTTCTTTGCATTTCACACGCATGGCAGTCACCATTTTGCCGGCTCTGGATTCTGAATCAGTCCTTTAGTCATTTTAACAGATTTCGCCTGCTTTTGCCCACGGAGCCGTCTATTCGAAGCCAGAACAAGTTTGTCAAAATGACTTGGATGAAACATCAACACAAACATGTTGTTATACACTGATATGCACGTATGGGAATTCTTAATTTCTCGAAAGCGGTAATCTACGATATGTGTGACGTCAAATCACTACGTGTTACAGCTACAATGACGTATGAGACGTATTGCAGACTATTGTGACGTATTGCAGACACATTGTGACGTATTGCAGCTCACTGCATCCTACAAGGTGCTCACTGTACCGTTATATACCGTTCGGGCGCCATATAACCAGGAAGCAAAGTTCCTCGGGCTGACAACGGCTGCAGTGGGCCCGCGCACGACCGTGCGCAGGCCCATCGCGGCCGACGGCGGCCCGAGGACTTTTTCGCTCACTGGGTATACACGGATATACACACACATAAAATGAAAATCGACTTGAAATTCGAACAGTCTGTGTACACAGGGCAAGAGCAGTCTGACCTGAGCAGGCAAAACACCTTCAGCGTCAATATCCACATATCTCTAAAAGGCATAGATCTTCATGGGACGGCGCAGGTCTGCGTGGGCTCATGCAGATCGATGCCTTTTGATGTTCCATTTTCATCTGTTCCTCAAGATGGCTGGAGTTGAAGACGTAAGGGTTTGAGGACACCTCTATTGACTTCTGAGGCTTTTTCTAAGCTGTACTGACTTGAACGTTTTACTGTTCTCTCTTACAAAGGACACAGAGAGAGAGGGCGGTGGGAGGAGAGAGAGAGAGAGAGAGAGAGAGAGAGAGAGAGAGAGAGAGAGAGAGAGAGAGAGAGAGAGAGAGAGAGAGAGAGAGAGAGAGAGAGAGATGCTGATAATGCTGCTGATGATGATGAAACGGCGTTGATTGATGATGATGGTGACGGTGGTTATGGTATGGTGTTGATCATTCATCGTTTCCATATCACCACGGAAGGATCTAAAATCCCAAACGCTGTGTTTTCATTTGCTCCTGTCCTAAGAGGGTTTTCAACCACTCTTCTTAGTCTCCTTTTCATGAAACCCTTGCGGCAATGTTTTTACTTCACTTTTAGTGTTGATCATTGGTGTTTATTCAGGTCCGGTGCTTCTCTTACAAATTGCTGTTACTGCCCAGTGCAATGCAGTACAGAACAAAAGGCAGAATTAACGAAAGAACTACTTAATACAAATATTCATGAACATTTAAACAGATCTAAACAATGCAACAAAAAAAAATGAGAGAGAGAGAGAGAGAGAGAGAGAGAGAGAGAGAGAGAGAGAGAGAGAGAGAGAGAGAGAGAGAGAGAGAGAGAGAGAGAGAGAGAGTACAAAAAAGACTGAAAGTGGAAATTTTGGGAGGGCTGCAGAAAAGGGTCTGTCTGACACATCCTAATCTTTAGGCCTAACCCATCCCTGCCCCCCACTCCCAACCCAGCCCCCCCCCCCCCTCACCCCGCCCACCCACCCCCGCCCAACCCTCCATCCTCTCCCTTTCCCAGCTTGAAAAAATAATCGAGAAGTACTTGAGGGTAAGGAGGAGGAAAAACT
Organism: Semisulcospira habei; assembly: GCA_036245525.1. Lineage (NCBI taxonomy): Eukaryota > Metazoa > Mollusca > Gastropoda > Semisulcospiridae > Semisulcospira > Semisulcospira habei. Next base: position 201,695,660 of record BTPG01000001.1, read on the forward strand.
CGGTCAGCCGGAGTTTGATCTTCCTGCGACGTCACATCTACGTCAGCGTCTGGAGTGTTTTCTTGTTACGGGTCTCTTGATTGGCTGGATGGAGTCTGGATTGCCGAAACTCTCACGTAAGGTGGTCATTGATTGGATGTCTGAGTGTGAGACAATACTGAAGCAGACGGGAAACGTAGAAAAAAAAGGGGACTGCTTGATTTGGTTCGGCGTGTGTTTGTGTGTCACTGTGCTTTCCCGCCTGCAAGAGGCATAGATTCTCATGTGCCCCTGCAGCTGCAGGGGCTCATAAGAATCTATACCTCTTGCTAGTAATGTATCGCAGCTCAAGTTTTTTTAAATCACGTCTAAGCTCCTTATACAAAGAGTAACATCCGAGTTACGTCTGTGACTAGGTCACGAGGTATTTCGATCGTTATGGTACTTGGTGTCAAAGCAACGGCACGTTTGTTTACGTAGGCTGAATGTCCTGTATTCTCCCCCCATTCGAACAAGCCAGACGATAACTATCAGTCAGCAGTCAAACCGGCCGTACACAAATAACGCTATAAGTGCCTGTGTATGAATTCTCATGGACCCAGGCCATAACTGCAACGAAAAATGCTCACAAGGGTCTGTGACTGAGTGATGTTCGCTAAAAGGGGGATTTCCAGGCTGCATCACACATCCTACGTCACTGAGTCAGTAGAAGCAGGGCAGGTTACTGTGAGATCAAGAAATATAATTAGCCAACAATTTACTGTGAAATCAAGAACTTCAATAGCAAATAACAGTGAACCTGGGTGTAATAAAAAGCAAAGGACCAAATTTGTTTGTTATTTTACATTATAATATACGTTTGTTAATTGTAAGCTGGGTAATTTACATAGAAAGACCGAGTGTCGTGAGGACCTTTAAAAATGGTGTTAATTTCGAATTGCGCTATTTGCGACCCAAGCGAAGCTAATATACTATGTAAGCGAGAACTGTAAATAGCCAGCAATTTCTGATCTCAAGTGACCTATTCTCTATGGCCGAACAATTAAACACTTTTTACATTTGGTCTTTACCGCAGAGTGGATGAGACAGGTTTCAGGTATGACTTCCGAAAATGCGCACAGAGGCAGCCGGAAATAGCCTTAAGGACGACTTGAAGCATGCGCTTTGTTGCGTTTGCGTCATCCTGAGTAAACAAAGACACCCCCAGTAGGAGATCGTCTTCGGGCCCACGACGGCCGTAGTGGGCCCGAGGACCTTGGCGTACTGGGACATTCCAATCCTGCATCTTTTCAACACACAACAGTAGTGGTAATGTTTTGACCGACAATGATGTTACGAGCACATCAACAGTACGTGTATGGTAGTATTTATTTTGGGCTATGTAATGAGGGACGATTTGACGGCTGAGCTTGTTTTGTGTTTTCTTCATCCTTGGAAAAAAAAGACCGATTCAATCCATTCAATAGTTTTGTTTTCAAATTCAAAACACGTGGATATTTGATGTCGTTTCAATAGTACATGCGTGTATTGTCCTGTGCTTGCTTCAGAAATAGAAAGAGAACAAACAACTGAGATGAGGATTTCATCCCAAAGTCTACCGTATTGCGGTTTGGAGCTCAGATGCGTTTATCTTTTAGGAACATTCAGAGTAGTTCATATTTGTAGGTTTATAATGCTGATCCATTTCCCTCCTCTCTAAGCCAACCTCTGGTCAACACACACGTCGGCGCACACAAATAAAGACGGACACACGGCGCTTCCCGCCATTACTGAGTACGCTCTGTGGGCTCGTGTAGCGACAGGAATCCATCTCCTTCTACTCTAACCCACCCTCTGGCACACCGCAGAAATAAAGACGGACACACGGCGATTCCCGCCATTCGTAAGCTCTGTGGTCTGGCGTAGCATAGCTATTCTGAAGAAGAATAATAGCACGAGCAACGAAATGAAGTCGCTTCAAGCTTCACGTCATGGCATTATAGCCCCACGATGCCGTGTTCATAGTGACGACACGATGCTATACGTCATCACCGCAGTACTAACATTTGACGTATCAGAGGATCAACTTTGCAATTTTCATGCCTAGAGCTTACAGGTCACAATTTGACCTAATCCTACGCCAGTGCCGGGACAAATAGCAGGCTTATGCAAACACTGTTCATGAAAAATCATGCGGGTATTAATGAGAAGATAGCTTTTTTCGTAAAAGAAAAATTAAGGTTATGTTAGCTGTTTTACAAATGACTCCGAAAAAGCGGTGCAGAAAATTGTCTGAGTTTCACGTCTAGGGCATACAGGTCACAATTAACCTAATCGTACCCGACAGCCGAGACAAACTGTAGGCTTATGTAAATACCGTATATAAAAAATCATGCGATTATTAATGAGAAGTTGGGGGGGGGGGGGTGTTTCGTAAAAAAGATTCAATTGTTTTAAGATTAACCCATATAATTGGTGAAATTAATCCCGAAAACGTGAAAATATATTTTAAAAAAATAATTATCACTCAAAACGTTCTAGAGGTACAATGCTGGTTAACGAACTCATTCAATATCTCCCTTTTATCTGTACTGATCAACAAAAGAAACGCGAATTTTTCACCATAGCGCTTTTCTTCGTAAATAAACCGGGTTGTTTTGACGTCATTTATTAGAAAATTTCATGAAGAGTGTGTTATGTCGTGTGCAAATAGAATGTTTTGTCTTAAAAATCGCACATCGATGAGTTATGACGTCATCAGTGACATTGCCATCACATGATACTGAAAGTGAAATGGGGAGCATCTGCAGAGGACACAGATAAAAGCCAACCAATGTGCAGTGTCACTAAGGTCCGTGTGCATGAAAAATACGGCCTGTTTGGTCTTGACTTACTTTTCGTTTGTCAAAGGCACCTAAATAATCAACATGCCCTACAAACATGAAAATCCAAAAGTTCTTTATTTTTAGGTTAGCGGTCATATTTACCTGATAAATGGATATGGGTGTGTTCTTTATCTCTGCATCAGTCACTGGAGCATAAAACATGGTTTGAAAGTAATTCAAATTAAATCAAATAAGATTTATTAAGAAAATGATGAGCACCGGAAGCTCTGGTTCATACTAATGAATTTTTCGAGTCAAATTTCATTTGAGGCAGTTAATAACATCATAAGCAATCCACACAACTTGTGTGTTAAAACGTATCAAAGAAAACTTGCTTCACAGAGTGTTTCCAGTTTTCCTTATTTTCACCACTAATGAAACCGTGTGTCCTCCAAGGTAGCCTTGGGCGATAACTCATCCAATTTTTGTGTGAAGGTAGCTCAGACAGTAGGCCGAACATCTGAAGTAAGCAACAAATAAAATGTTTTTGTTTTCCTGTCAGGGTGGCTCTTTGTTTGCGGTTACACGTACAGACACTTTTCGCGTTTTTAATGGGAGTCAGTATAGTTATATGCAAAATATCTAGTAAAAATAACGAAAAAACTACCAAGTGAGTACGAAAAAGCACTGTCAAGGGAGAGAAGTGTGATAGACCAATGATCATAGATCTACTTTGGTCCAAGCACACAAAAAAAAAAAAGATAGGAAAGAGGGGGCGCTAAATAAGAGACTGAAAGCAATGCATATGGAAGCCCCCCCCCCCCCCCCCGAAGGGGGGGGGGGGTATCACATATCCACTGTTCCAGCCCCTAGGTGCATGGAAATTTAAATCTAGGTCCCCCAAGTGGGGGTCCAGATATTGAGCCGGTGTGGACAGCTGTTTCGGTCTTGGCGACCTCCTCAGCACACCATCGGCAATACTGGAGGAAGAGAAGGAACTTCTGCTTACCTGCAAAGAAGACCACATTTTACTGTGGTTTCTGCAGGGGCATACATTCCATGCCTCCACCTAGAGCCAAATTTCCATGCACCCTAAGAGATAACCTACTAAAAAGTAAAATGTGGTCTTCTTTGCAGGTAAGCAGAAATTCCTTTTCTTCCTCTAGTATTGCCGATGGTGTGCTGAAGAGGTCGCCAAGACCGAAACAGCTGTCCACACCGGCTCAGTATCTGGACCCCCACTTGGGGGACCTAGATTTAAATTTTCATGCACCTAGGGGCTGGTACTGTGGATATGTGAAGGGGGGCTTCCATATGCATTGCTTTCAGTCTCTTACTTAGCGCCCCCTCTTTCCTATCTTTTTTGTGTGTGTGTGTGTGTGCTTGGACCAAAGTAGATCTATGATCATTGGTCTATCATGCACACTTCTCTCCCTTGACAGTGCTTTTTCGTACTCACTTGGTAGTTTTTTTCTAAATTACAAGCACTGGCAGTCAACCCTTTCGGTCTAGTTTTTTAGTAAAAATAAGAAACATTACGGACTCCTGTGTGGATCAACCGGTTTTTGTGAAACGGCCATTGTCTGGCCAATGAGCCTCTTAATCAAAACATCGAGAATAAGGTCCCGAGATAGTTCTTTTAGGGACAATATCCTAAAATTTTAGCTTGTCCATCCTCAAACGAGGGCTCTAGTCGCTGTCACATGTACTCGCACACACACACACACACACACACACACACACACACACACACACACACACACACACACACACACACACACACACACACACACACACACACACACACACACACGCGCGCGAAAAAGACGTTCTCTAGCAAGGTCTGCGTAGCTAGACGTGACGTCATTTTTATCGTGTTACTTCTTAGCCAGAATTTCTGCCCCGCACTGACGCCAAAAACGTCATGTGCATGCTTTGGAATGCGCTCCGACCAGCCCCATGTCAAAGTCTACCGTATTGTTTAAATACGGTAGACAAAAATGACTTCAAGCGTGCACTTTATTGTTAGAAAGAAAATAAGAGAAATAAAAGAAAAAATTGAATTCGTCTGCTTTTCTTTTTCATTCATCTATATATACACTCTATTATCTTCGTTGATTACGAGCTTTTTCAATAATGTATGAATGTACAGTTAATTTGCATTTCCTTAGATTAAAAAAGCGACTTCAAACACGCCATTAGTCGTGCCTGCGTCATCCGGACACACAAACCAGGACACTTTCCAGTTCATCCTTTCAAACCCAAAATAGCTTTTGCTTTAAATGCTGCTGTTATAGATTTCTGGGGGGAGGGGGGGGGGTTAATATTTTTTTTAATTGTAGTTGTACAGTAATTGCATTTTGCTCATTTCAGTTGCCGGCGTCAACGCAACAAAGCAGTCTAGTGTCGCATTGCCATCAGTTTATTGCTTGCAAAAACCCACCGGTAGAGTTTATAAGTTGATCATGAGGTGTAAAACTGTTAGCACCTTTGTCTAGTCTTTCCTACTTTGAAAATAAAGAGAAATATTGCCAGTAGCTTCAATTCAGCGGTCAGTTAACCGAGACAAACTGAACACCGTCCACCTGCAAGGGGAATAGATCCTCATGAGCCCCCGCGGATCTATACCTCTTGCTGACACCACTTTGAATCCACGGCCCTTGGACGGCCAGCTTTTTCTGTTTTTGAATTAGAAAAAGATTTTGCAGATACACAGTCTGCGTCAGCTGGCACTCAAAGGGTTAATACAGGCCTTCTCACCGCCACCGTGCACACACTTGCTTTGACTAGAGGCTGTAGATCAAAGGTACGGATTATCACTGGATTATCGGATTAGGATTATCCTGGGGGATAATTGCTGGTTATCCCGTTCGCTGGGTGCTACCGAGGTGGGAAGGTCTGCGTAGATCACGGGAGAGAGGAGACACAAGTCAGACGGCGCATATACAATATAATGGAAACTTTCCACAGTGGCAGATTTGCTCTGTTATGTTTGGGTCAAGTCACAGATTAAAGTCGCCACCCCTAAGGTCCGACATCATGTACAAACCAGCACACGCACGCTTTGACACGTCAGATCATTCTGGACGTGCCGCATCCTGATCGCCACTAGTCCATTCCCAATGCGCAAAGGGTTATCGGGCCGACGCCCGATTGTATTTGAAAAGCAACATTAACATTGTACAATGACAATGCTTTTTTCACCAAACTGTTTGTTTGTCTGGGGTTTTTGCTTGTTTATTTCTTTGTTTATTTGTTAATTGGGGTGGGCGGTTTGGGGTGGGTGGGATGGGGGGTGGGGTGGGGGGGGGGCGGTGTTGTTTGTTTGGTGTTCTTTGTTTCTTTCTTTTTTCCCCCCGTGCACAGGTCAAGGGGAAGAACACATCTTCGGACACGAGCCAACTAAAGCAAACGTCGGAATTGTTCGTGCTCACTGGCATAATACGCTGTAAAGGGCACGATACATTTATCGTAGACCAGAACAGCACATCATCTAAACACTTTGAGAGGTGGCGTGCTGTGTGGCAGTGATAACAAGCATGGGATGGGCGTTTCGCAAACGATCACATATTAACCCGTTCAGTCCCTAGAAATTTTTAACACCACCCAGCTGCAAGAGGTACAGATCCTCATGAGCCCCCGCAGTTGCGGGGGCTCATGAGGATCTATACCTCTTGCTGACACCATTTTGAATCCATGCTCCTGGGACAGATAGGGTGATTTGCTGTTGAATCGACGAAGACTGCATTAACATAGTCTGGATCAGCACGGCACTGAACGGGTTAAAGAGGTATCAGTTCACTCATTCAGCCCCGACACACCACAGCAAGACATGGATCGAGGATGATAGTTCAAGGGTGGTGCCAGAATAGCTTGGCGCCTATGGGCGCCAAGCTATTCTGGCACCAACCTTGAACTGTCATCCTCGATCTGTCTCTAGAATTGTAATCAGAGGGCAACTTCAAAATTGGGGGATTTCGGTCTTGGGGCTGAATGTGTTTAAATCATTCTACCCCAGACGCACCACAGCAAGATATGGATCGACCATGATAGTTCAAGGGTGATGCCAGAATAGCTTGGCGCCTATGGGCGCCAAGCTATTCTGGCACCACCCTTGAACTATCATGCTCGATCTGTCTCTAGAATTGTAATACAGTCCGTCAGAGGGCAACTTCCAAATTTGGGGATTTCGATCCTGGGGCAGAATGTGCTTAAGCAACGAGTACCCCATGCCGGTGGTAACATGATGGTCAACACCTTGTTTTTGTTTTTGTTGTCTGTCATTGCTTCAGCCATTCACATGCGGCAATCGAGGTTATTGGCCCTTGTCGCAGCGTGCTGTTTTAAACTTGACCTTGCACCTTAATCTTTCATTTATCTCAGTCACACAATTGGTCATATTATAGGGGCGTGATTTGTGAGGAAAAAAAAATGCCAGCAAAGGTCAATGACTGCTGTCTTGGTCTATTCTTATAAACTGGTAACCTCGGCCTTTCGTTTTTCATTGAGGCAACAACCTCGTGAAAATGGTGCTTCTATACTTTCATCTGATGTCATTTCCATGAAAACGACTATCTTAATCCCTTTAGTGCTGGAGAAATCCGAACACCATGCAAATGCAAGAGGCAAAGAAACCTCTTGTGCCCCAGAATCACGGATTTAAATTTGGCCCGCAAGAGGCAAAAACCCTCCTTAGCCCCCGCATCTGGTGTTGTGGATTTGCCATGGTTTACATATATCATTTTGCGTTCGCTGACAGTAAGGGGGTTGATCGACCGTCCTTGTACCTTTCTAAGCGCTTTGTACCTTTGTACACCTAACAATTTGTTTGAAACAGAAACGTTGGCAGCATGATTTAATATAACCATTTATGTAAACAAGGCCATTGCACCTACACTTTGTTTCCAGTTGACCCTGAGATATTAAAATATTAAAAGCTATTATTAAAAGGAAATACAATTTTATATATATATATATATATATATATATATATATATATATATATATATATATATATATATATATATATATATATATATATATATAATGTGTATCATACTATAGTTCTAGATTGCCAATGATTTTGCCTTGGTGAATTGTAAATGTAGGCTTTTCCTCATTTAACTATGGAATGCATGCTTTTTAACCCCTACACTACCGAGAAAAAGTGAACGCGATCCAACCGCAAGAGGCATAGATCCTCATGAGCCCCCGCGACTGCGGGGGCTCATGAGGATCTATGCCTCTTGCTGGGACAAATAACGATTTTTATCCATGCGTCCTTGTGCGATCGTGGCTTTTGGTCGTTGAATAAACAAAGACCTCAGAAACTCAGCATGCTTCCAGAGGCAGGGAAGGGGTAAAGTACAGCAGAGCCTGTTTTGAGCGACCAGCCAGCTGAGAGACCATCTGTCATGAACAGACCATCAGTTAGGTGGCTGTAGTTGTTGGGTCCCAACCTCGGTGTCGACCCAACCTCGGCCAAATTGACATATACTGCTCACAAATAGTAAATTATATTAACTTTTCAGCTTGAATTAATAAAAGTCCGCAGGATCGCTATCATCACGTGTATATCAATGATTAGCCGTCCCCCTGGCCTACACTTTCACAACACTAGTGTGACATATAGTGCTCACAAAAAGGAAAGGATGTATAAGCTTCAATTATTAAAATGTCCCAAAACGTTTAAACATTAATCAGACCAATAAGGTGACTGCCGTTTACAAATGTAAGGTGTTTTCTGACATCTTAGTAATTCAAACTGAATTTATGACGTCCCTTACATTTTACGAACACCTGGAAAAACCAAATGCTCATGCTAAAATTCTCTTTGCAGATTTTTCGTCTGCTTTTCAGACAATCCAGCCTCATATCCTGGCCACTAAACTAATTTCAGATTTTTTTCTGGAAAACAGGCTTGTCTTTTGGATCACTGAGTTCTTGACTCAAAGGTCACAAACTGTGTATTCCAATGCCATTTTTAGAGGTGCTTGTACACGAGCACGGGTTCCCCTCTGGTTGCGTATTATCTCCCCTTTTGTACATTGTGTACACAGATGACTGCAAAAGTGTACATGAAACCGTCTCCTCGTCAAGTTTTCAGATGACACTGCCCTACTTAGTTTGTTGTTTGGCTCGGAGCAGAGTCATGCCCCTGTGTTAAACGAGTTTGTTGACTGGTGTGATAGATCATATCTTAAACTAAATGCTTCTAAAACGAGGGAGTTGCCTGTTGACTTTGGACGCATTTGTCCTGTCCCGGTGAACACTGTAATTCATGGCCAAGAGGTTTAAATAGTTAGCTAGTTTAAATACCTTGGTACAGTCTTTGATGAAAAGGTGAGATGAGATGAAAACACAGACGCAGCGGTGGAAAAAAAATGTAACCAAAGGTTGTACTTCCTCTGGAAGCTAAATTCCTTTTCTGTCGACAGAACGTTTCTGAGGTCTTTTACAAATTATTTGTGGAAAGTGTTTTGACTTTTTTTTTTTAATCTGCTGGTTCAGCTCTTTAAGTGCCACAAACAAAAACAGCCTCGAACGGACCGTGGAAATTTGCTCTAAGATCATTGGTGAGCCTCAGAGAACAATGCAATCTTCGATTTATTTATTTTTTATTTATTTATTTATTTTTTTACCTTTGACCAGCAGACAATGAAGAAGGCAATGTCCATTATTAGCCGAAAAGACTATATTTTAAATGTAAAAAAATTGAGCTGTTTTCCTCAGCCCACTGGTACAGATGTCACAGCTGTAAGACAAACAGAAGGAAGTTCCCTTTTATTCCCACCGCTATTGTTCTTTTGAACAAAGTGGCATAGACTTTTATTAAATGTATTCAGCTCTGACATCTGTACTCGAGCAATGAGGGGGATGGAAAGTGCCAGTTTTGTTCTTGTAAAGTTTATATGTTAATAGCTTTTATAATACATGTAATGTATGTCAATATTAGCATAGATGTCTGTATTAGTATAGTTGTCAGTATTAGTATAGTTGTCAGTATTAGTATAGCTGTAGTATAATTCTTTTTTCTGCGTGCTTGGGTGTCTGTGTGCCTGGGTCTATGTGTGTGCGTATGTCCGTCTTGTCTAATTTTTTTTTTTTACTTCACTTAATGCTATGATATTTATTCGCTCCCGTCCAAACTGGAATTGCCCCTTCGTGGGATAAATAAAGTTTTTTCACTTGACTTTGTGTGCACTATATGTCACACCAATGTTGTGAAATTGTACTCCAGTGGGATGGCTAATCACTGATATAACCGTTATTAAACCCATTGTGAAAACTTGTAGTAACTAAAAGCTGAAAATTTAATGTACCTTACCATGAGCATTATCTGTCACTCTGGCCCAGGTTGGGTCGACGCCAAGGTTGGGACCCAACAGTAGTCACCTAAATGGTGTCCAGTAATGACAGGTGACACTTTTACCCTTCAAGACATCTCTTTAGAGAGCACCTGTATTTTACGACCACCTTTACTTGCATAAAAGGGTGGTTGCGCCACACAGGCTGTCCTGACGGTAGTGTCCTTTTACCTAGTGTGCAAAAGGTCTTCCTATCAAGGTCAGCCTGACAACCGACTCAGTCCAACGCCTTTCAAGGACCCGTTTGGCTCAGTGGGTAGGTCTCCGTTACAAATGTCACATTATCAGGTTCAATGCCATCGTGTGGATCTTTTTCTTCAGTCGACCTTGGACCTTAACCCATTGGCGCCTTTAACCCCTTCACTGCCAGTGGACCCAGGTCCGTGGCGCAGTGGTTAAGGCGCCTGCCACCAATGCTAAAGGTGCGAGGTTCGATACCGAGTTCCGGCGTCGGACTTTTCTCCTCTAGTAAGTGTCACCGTTAATTCGGGAGAACCGTCCGGGGTTCTTTCTCCGGGTACTCCGGCTCTTCCTCCCCCTCCCCTGTGGTACCGGTTTCGGGGAACTTTATAAATTTCAAATGTGGACAAGCGATCAAAATTTCCAAAACCTCAGTAGCTGAGCTGACCCTTCGCACCATGTGAATGTCCTGTGTTTGTCTTGTACGTGTGTGTCACGTGAGCGTGCGTGTTGGGTTCAGTTCGCGGCGCTTTGAGCCAATTTGCAGAAATGGGAAAAGCGCCTATATAATAACCGGTATTATTATTATTATTATTATTATTATTATTATTATTATTATTATTATTATTATTATTATTATTATTAAATAACTATAATTTCAAGGTAAAATATATCGAGCCCTGAAAGGAACGTGGATTCAACGTGGTTTCAGCAAGAAACATAGATCCTCATGAGCCCCCGCAACTGCGGGGGCTCATGAGGATCTATGCCTCTTGACCTTGGGTGGCGTTTGCTTCGGTCCCGGCAGCAAAGGGGTTACATAACAAAAACATCACGGAAGTAGCACGGAACGACCGTGGCAGCTCTGAGGTACTGTGTGAGTGAATTGCTTAGCGCAGGAAAAGTCGCCTCGTTAAATCAGACTTCATCCTCGGTGTTTGTTTCTATTGAAACAGAACTGTACCATCAGAAGAAGCAACGGTACAACAAGGCTTTGCTGGAGAAACAAAAAGGAAGCAAACACTTCTCTCTCTCTCTCTCTCTCTCTCTCTCTCTCTCTCTCTCTCTCTCTCTCTCTCTCTCTCTCTCTCTCTCTCTCTCTCTCTCTCTCTCTCTCTCTCTCTCTCTCTCTATCCACCGCACTACTCTCCGTTCCTGTTTACAGGGTTACTTTACACCCCAAATGAAAACATCAAAATGTCAAAACACAAGATAGCATGGCCTAAGCCCCTCTCAAAGAAAAGAAATATGTGTCAGTCGGTAGCCATGCTAAATCCACGTCGAGGACATGATTTTCTGTGCATCTGTCTGTGTGTGTGTGTGTGTGTGTGTGTGTGTGTGTGTGTGTGTGTGTGTGTGTGTGTGTGTGTGTGTGTGCGTGCGTGTGTTCGTGCGTGTGTGTGTGTGTCTGTGTGTGTGTGTGTGTGTGTGTGTGGTGCGTGTGTGTGTGTGTGTGTCTGTGTGTGTGTGTGTGTCAGTGTGTGTGTGTGTGTGTGTGTGTGTGTGTGTTCAAGGAAGTTGGGCGGCAAGGAAAAGAACTAACACAGACAAGACAACTCTCTCAGTCATCAGTCCTGACAAACACAAACCCTTTGGACAGTAAAGTAAATGTTTGGAGCGGAAAAACCCCGCATTCTTACCCTCCCCTCCCCGGCCCGCTACTGAAATTCTTCCGGCTGCAAGAGGCATAGATTCTCATGAGCCCCTGCGACAGAAGGGGCTCATGAAAATCTATGCCTCTTGCTGGCCCAGATCTGTGCCACTTGTTCTCAGACGGTCTGAATCATCACATTTTTCATGAAACACTGCATTCTTAGCCTGCGTGCAAGTTGTCTCACGATTAAGGAATGCTCTTCAGTTTGTTATACGAAACAGCAATTAAAATGCAGACAATTGTGCAGACAACCTTTCATCTGTTTAACCCCTTTGTTGTTAGTGGTCACGAGTAACATCCCGACAGTTTGCGCCCGACGCCAAGACGTGACACGCAATGCAGGCGAGCATGTAGTCGTTGTACTACTTGCTGTTAAAAAGGACGGGGAGCACAATGGGGTCTGTCTCGTATTGGGATGAAATCTACTTGCTGTTACAAAGGACCGGCGGGGAGCACAATGGGGCCTGTCTCGTATTGGGATGAAATCTACTTGCTGTTACAAAGGACGGGGAGCACAATGGGGTCTGTCTCGTATTGGGATGAAATCTCTGAAACAATTTTTAGATATAAATATTTGAGCGCATTTAATGGTAATTTTAACACATTCGAGACGTGCCGCATCCAGATACGCGACATTAAGCCGCGTATCCGGACACGGCGCGTCTCGAATGAGTTAACACGTCAAATTATGGCCTGCAATAGCAGCATGTGTCCAAGTACCAACGAAATTCCTGTGTCCAAGTCCTAACGAAGTACCTGTGCACAAGCCTTACAAACAAAGTATCTACGTGCGAGTTCTAACAAGGTTTCTGTGTCCAAGTCCTAACGAAGTACCTGTGCACAAGCCTTACAAACAAAGTATCTACGTGCGAGTTCTAACAAGGTTTCTGTGTCCAAGTCCTAACGAAGTACCTGTGCACAAGCCTTACAAACAAAGTATCTACGTGCGAGTTCTAACAAGGTTTCTGTGTCCAAGTCCTAACGAAGTACCTGTGCACAAGCCTTACAAACAAATTATCTACGTGCGAGTTCTAACAAGGTTTCTGTGTCCAAGTCCTAACGAAGTACACGTGTCTAAATACCAACGAAGTTCCTGTGTCTACGTACAACAGATGTTCCTGTGTCCGCTGAGTACCAACGAAGTTCCTGTGTCTACGTACAACAGATGTTCCTGTGTCCGCTGAGTACCAACGAAGTTCCTGTGTCTACGTACAACAGATGTTCCTGTGTCCGCTGAGTACCAACGAAGTTCATGTGTCTACGTACAACAGATGTTCCTGTGTCCGCTGAGTACCAACGAAGTTCATGTGTCTACGTACAACAGATGTTCCTGTGTCCGCTGAGTACCAACGAAGTTCCTGTGTCTACGTACAACAGATGTTCCTGTGTCCGCTGAGTACCAACGAAGTTCCTGTGTCTACGTACAACAGATGTTCCTGTGTCCGCTGAGTACCAACGAAGTTCATGTGTCTACGTACAACAGATGTTCCTGTGTCCGCTGAGTACCAACGAAGTTCCTGTGTCTACGTACAACAGATGTTCCTGTGTCCGCTGAGTACCAACGAAGTTCATGTGTCTACGTACAACAGATGTTCCTGTGTCCGCTGAGTACCAACGAAGTTCCTGTGTCTACGTACAACAGATGTTCCTGTGTCCGCTGAGTACCAACGAAGTTCATGTGTCTACGTACAACAGATGTTCCTGTGTCCGCTGAGTACCAACGAAGTTCATGTGTCTACGTACAACAGATGTTCCTGTGTCCGCTGAGTACCAACGAAGTTCATGTGTCTACGTACAACAGATGTTCCTGTGTCCGCTGAGTACCAACGAAGTTCATGTGTCTACGTACAACAGATGTTCCTGTGTCCGCTGAGTACCAACGAAGTTCATGTGTCTACGTACAACAGAAGTTCCTGTGTCCGCTGAGTACCAATGAAGTTCCTGTGTCTACGTACAACAGATGTTCCTGTGTCCGCTGAGTACCAACGAAGTTCCTGTGTCTACGTACAACAGATGTTCCTGCCCGGTGTCCGCTGAGTACCAACGAAGTTCCTGTGTCTACGTACAACAGATGTTCCTGCCCGGTGTCCGCTGAGTACCAACGAAGTTCCTGTGTCTACGTACAACAGATGTTCCTGCCCGGTGTCCGCTGAGTACCAACGAAGTTCATGTGTCTACGTACAACAGATGTTCCTGCCCGGTGTCCGCTGAGTACCAACGAAGTTCATGTGTCTACGTACAACAGATGTTCCTGCCCGGTGTCCGCTGAGTACCAACGAAGTTCCTGTGTCTACGTACAACAGATGTTCCTGCCCGGTGTCCGCTGAGTACCAACGAAGTTCATTTGTCTACGTACAACAGATGTTCCTGCCCGGTGTCCGCTGAGTACCAACGAAGTTCATGTGTCTACGTACAACAGATGTTCCTGTGTCCGCTGAGTACCAACGAAGTTCCTGTGTCTACGTACAACAGATGTTCCTGCCCGGTGTCCGCTGAGTACCAACGAAGTTCCTGTGTCTACGTACAACAGATGTTCCTGCCCGGTGTCCGCTGAGTACCAACGAAGTTCATGTGTCTACGTACAACAGATGTTCCTGTGTTTGAGTACCAGCGAAGTTCCTGTGTCAAAGTAACAAAGACGTTCCTGTGTCCAAGTTCCATACCTGCCTCCAAACTTCAAAGAAGAGCCCACATAAGCAAAGATTTGCTGTATTAACCATTTGGGCGTGGGTAGCGGTTTTGGTCGCGATGATTCCTGCAGGAATCCTCCCGACTAAAACCGCTACCGACACCCAAATGGTTAATACAGCAAATCTTTCTTCTTCACGATTACACAAACTATCGTGACGAATTTTAACAAAGTACGGCCAATCTTCAACAGTCATAGATCTTCATGATACCCCTCAGCCATAAAATTATGCATCTTGCTTGCCATTATAAGCAAGGGATATTCCACTCGCTGAGAAGGTTATTACGAGATTCAGCGGCACAGACCTTTCTCACGTACGTGTGCAGGTCTGTGATTTTGGACTTTACGGTTCAAGCCGTAATTTCCAAAATCGCAATCCAGACCAAAAAGGTGACTGCCAAGCGTGTAATATGCAAAGAAGTACCCAACGGAGAAAGAAACACGCTTAGAAAAGACGGGTACAACACAATTTATTAATGTTTCGGGTAAATACCCTTTGTCAAAATAGACAAACAAACAAACAAACAGAGAGATTAGCCGCTACTTATCTTCATTGGCAGAAGGAATGTGGCAACTGTTGCCACATTCCTTCTGCCAATGAAGATAAGTAGCGGCTAATCTCTCTGTTTGTTTGTTTTTGCCACATTCCTTCTGCCAATGAAGATAAGTAGCGGCTAATCTCTCTGTTTGTTTGTTTGTTTGTCTATTTTGACAAAGGGTATTTACCCAAAATATTAATAAATTGTGTTGTACCCGTCTTTTCTAAGCGTGTTTTTTTCTCCGTTGGGTACTTCTTTCCAAAATCGCAGACCAGCCGCACACGAACAATCAGACGTCTAACAAACCACCTTGAACAGACTACATCTGGACTGTAATCCCTACACCAGCGGTTTTTCCACGGCCATTAGAAATGATCCGTACTTGTTAGCCAAAACCTCCCCGCCCCCCCCCCCCCCCACCCATCACCCACCACCACCCCCACCCCCCCCCCCCCCCCCCCACACACACACACACACACACGCCACCCCTTTATCAGTTGTTACAGTTAATCCTTAATTGTTAGCCAACACGACCCCCCACCCCTCCCCAGCGGGGCCCCTTTTAGTTGCGGGAATTGTCCGCCAGCACAACCTCTTCCCCACTCCCCTCCACTATGATCTCACAAAGCAAAAGTACTCATGACCTCTCTCCATTAGTGTAGCAACGGTGGAACCGAGCAATTCGATGTAATGTAGGTCTGTTATACATTGACAAAACATAATACAAACACTTCGTACTTCTGTATACACTTCGTACAGCATGATTAACTCATTCAAGACGTGCCGCCTCCGGATACGCGGCATAAGCCGCGTATCCGCGGGCGGCACGTCTCGAATGAGTTAAACATCGTACCGCGTGCTGAAACATCGTACATCGTGCTAATTGATCAATCACTTCCAATTGATGTAAATGTCAATATTTGTTTTTAACCTTACCTATTAAAACGCAAAGTTTACATAGACCCGTGTTTACACATCTGAATGTTTTTCTGCCCCTCATTATTGTGTCTACAGGTTGAATCTGTGCCAGGGTGAGAACTGAGTGTGCGAATATGGAACTGAGCAGGTAACTGTGTATGGAAAGTCCAGTGACTGCGGGGATACAGGACGTGCCATAATTATGTATCTCGGATCAGAAGAACAATTTGTCTAGTCAACGTGACGTGGTACAATAACTTGAAGATTTCTAATCTGAATTTTTGTGACAGAGACTATTGTATCCTGCGTGGCTAGATTTTATGCAACTGAGCCACAAAGCGCGAATAATAATATATTTTTTTTTTAACCGATACAAGTAGGAAAATACGGCTCCAATTAATGTACGGCCTTCCGGTAGTGGTTCTTTACTGTGATTGCGGGCCAAGGAGAGCGCTTTTGGCTTGAGGCATGGTGTGATTCTGTTCATAGATTAGGCTTTTTGGGATTGTGTGGCTAGAAGCAGCTCAGATTAGGGTTGTGGTGGAAGCTTAGGGCTTTTTATGCGCTCCTTCACTCTGCCGGGTAATGAACGCCAATACTGTTTCTGAAATCTTTGTTAATTCGTCGCCAAACAGCCCAAGCAGTCCAAGAACGTGGATACAAATTGATTTCAGCAAGAGGCATAGAACCTCATGAACCCCCGCAACTATACCTCTTGCAGTTGGGTTGTTTTTTGTTGTTTTTTTTCCAAATTTAAAATCGACAGTGAAGGGGCTACACGTTTTAAAATCCGATAATGTCCGGTGGGCTACGTGACATTCGTGCTCACCTCGCTGTCCAGGTTGTATATTTTGTCTTGAAATCTCGCACCTAATGGTCACTTGGCACTTTCACTGCTGAGAAAACCTAACACGATCCTACTAGAAGAGACATAGATCTTCATGAGCCCCCGCAGTTGCGGGGGCTCATGAAGATCTATGCCTCTGCCGTTGACTCCACATAGTCATATCCATGTTTCTTGAAGGATTAGCTAGACTCTTTCACGTTAAAATTAATTACGAAGGATTTCAGAAACAAAATTTGCTGCCACTGGCAGGTAAAGAATGTATTACAAAATAATTTAGTCTTTGATTGTAATCTTTATCGGGGTCTTTGTGATTGCAAAGGTCCAGAATCGCAGACCAGCGCACCGCTTTACAAGCAGGAAGAAAAATGTGTGTGCCAAGTTCAGTGTGTGTGTGTTTGTGTGTGTGTGTGTGTGTGTGTGTGTGTGTGTGTGTGTGTGTGTGTGTGTGTGTGTGTGTGTGTGTGTGTGTGTGTGAGTGTGTGCCAAAACTGGGATGAAGTTTCCAATTTTAATTGCAGCATGTTGAAACAGCGTACTTTGATAATCCTAGGTCACACGATTTCTGACCATTCTCCATCGATTGTGTCAAAGCTCCCTTCATTTGCAAGACACACGTGCTACAGAGCCCCACGAGCTCGTTTCTATTACAGAAGATCCATAATAAGTGACTATGCGCGGGAAACCCCAGCTAATATCAAAAAAAGAAGAGTCATTTAAATTTCGAAACTCCCTAGGCTCTCTTCATCCGAAAAAAAGATATATACCACACACTCTTAATATATCAAAATAAAAAACGCAACTCCAAAACTACGTGGTTTAAATGGATTCTTTCTTCTTATCAATATATTATATACTATATATATATATATATATATATATATATATATATAATATATTATATATATATATTATATAATATATAATATATATATATATATATATATATCGTGAACTGTTCGGTTAACCAATTTTAAATTCTGTATTTTAAAAAAAACTTACATGATGATCAAAAGTGTGAGGATTATGCAATGCTGATAACTGATTTTTTTTTAAAATTATTATTCAAACTTACACCGGAATCTTGTATGTACTGTCACATGTAATGCAATATGAAATAATTCTTGGGTCAACCTTTGCCTACCCCTTTAGGAACTCAACTTGGACAAACATGCCTGCACACTGGTTGTCTCCCTCGATTCGCTACCGCTAGCGGTAGCGAATCGAGAGAGGCAACCAGTGTGACTTGTCTACGACCGTGTATGAGTACATGCTTGTTACTCCGCCAACAAAAGGTGACCTCTGCTTTTGTCGTAACGCTTATTCAATCACCGGATGAAAGCCAAACTACAGTGTTATTGACCTGCCGTCTGGGCCGAAGCTGTTGCCAGTGTTTACCCAACACCGGGCAAATGAAGCCCTCAGGCTAGGAGGAGCTTGTGATAAAGATTGAACCTGCGAATAAAAATGTAACCGGACCCTAAAAGGGACCTGCTCCAAGGCAATAAGGGGTTAACCCTTATCATTCGGAATACACCCGTGTGTGAAAAAGTTTGACTAATAATAATTCAAGGGTAGTGCCAGAATAGCTTGGCGCCTCTAGGCACCAAGCTATTCTGGCACCACACTTGAACTAAAGCCATTGGTCTAAATCGTTATCTGTAAGTACTATAATGTAGCCTGCATATGGCAGTGTACAAATTTGAAGCTTTTTGGCCTCAGTATGACATGGGTTAATGAGACCTGCTCCAAGGCAATACGGGGTTAATAATTATCGGTATCTCATGATAAATGTTCATGGTATGTCATAGAAATGCTGGCCAAAGTGACAAATTTACTTGTGAAGTTTTTCAATGTCGTAAAATGGAGGAATTTTCCGCTAGATCGTCGTCTCCTTTGTACGCAAGAAAGCTCACCAGGAGCAGTTAGAAAACTTTCGATTGCGTGTGTCCACTCACATGGAATGTGAAAAGAAAGGGGAAAAAAGCTTAAACTGAGATGCCAACAATACACGTATCATGAAATCAGACACACAGTGTATCCAGTCGCTTGCCACGCAGTCCTGCGCTCAAACTTTATAAGTTTTATCGCTTGAACCCAGTGAGAAAAGTCCGCACTTGGTTGCTACAGATTCTGATCTTGCCACTGGCTGCTTAAAAGCAGCATCGCTGGTAAACGTTTGAAATTCCAACGGCAAAAAGCAAGCACATTTGCACGACCGGGCATGGTCGCCTATTCACAAAGAGTCGCGTCCCTTTGTATTTCCATGAAAATACAGTCTGACGTCAGAAATATTTGGCGTTTTACTCCTGACGTCAGACACACATTCGACGCTTCAAAAAGTGCGTAATTTAGACTGCACGACAATGGCATTGAACCGTCTGTGTTGTGTTACTTCTCTGGTTACATCGTGGTTTGTAGTCCTCTGAAGTTGATTATCAGACCTCCATGCCTTCGGCGCGTCGGTCTGATAATCATCTTCATCGGACTACAATACCACGATGTAACCTTCAAAATAACCCAACACAGACGATTCAATGCCTAATTGACAGAACACTTAAGACAGACACATCGTACTTTGTGTAATCGTCGTACAGCATGCTTAACTCATTCGAGACGTGCCGTCTCCGGATACGCGGCATCAGCCGCATATCCGGAGGCGGCACGTCTCGAATGAGATAAACATCGCACCGCGTGCTGAAACATCGTACATCGTGCTAACAGTCGTACTGATCAATCACTTCCAACTGATGTAAATGTCAATTTTTTTTTTTTTTTTTTTTTTTTTACCTTTCCTATTGAAATGCAAATTTTACATAGACGTTTACCCATCTGAATATTTTTCTTCCCCTCATTATTGTGTCTACAGGTTGAATCTGTGTCAGGGTGAGAACTGAGTGTTCGTATAGGAAGATACTGAGTATGGAAAGTCCAGTGACTGCGGGGATACAGAACGTGCCATATGTATCTCGGATCAGAAGAAAATTTTGGCTAGCAGTAGCGAATCGAGGGAGACAACCAGTGTGACTTGGTTACGCCCTTGTATGGGTACATGCCTGTTACTCCGCCAACAAAAGGTGACCTCTGCTTTTGTCGTAACGCTTACAATCACCAGATGAAAGCCGAACTACAGCGTTATTGGCCTGCCGTCTGGGCGGAAGTTGTTGCCAGTGTTTGCCCAACACCGGGCAAAAAGCCATTAGGCTAGGAGGGGCTTGTAATAAAGTTTCTTTGAACCTGCGAATAAAAATATAACCGGACACTAAAAGGGACCTGTTCCAAGGCAAGACGGGGTTAATGTTAGTATCTGCTGATAAATGTTCATGGTATGTTATAGACATGCTGGACAAAACGACAAATTTACCTGTGAAGTATTTCAATGTCGTATAATAAAGGAATTATCCGTCGACCGTCTTCTCCTTTGTACGCAAGAGAGCTCCACCGACTCGCACCAGCAGCAGTTAAAAAACTTCCCATTAGGTGTGTCCACTCACATGGAAGATAAAAAGAAGGGGGAGAAAAGGCTTAGCTGAGGCGCGACAACACTGAAAATTCGTAGCTGAGGCAAATTTGATCAATCAAAGACCGCTCTACTGCAGATCTGTATACGTTTCAAGAAAATGGCAACACCGCAACTCAACTGCAAGAGACATAGATCCTCATGAGCCCCCGTAAGTGCGGGGGCTCATGATCTATGTCTCTTGCCGAGTTTTTGCATCTGTGTTCATGGGACGTACGGAGTTGTTCGGTGTTGATTTTACGATGTTCCCAGGGACACCGTTTTGTGGACAATGACTATGACAGTGAATGGGACAAGGACACGATAATGCTAGAAAGATTTCAAGGTAAGAATGATGACTGTGGACAAAAAGAACAGATTATTCCCTTGACTGCCGAGAAAAAGTGAATTCGACCCAGCTGCAAGAGGTATAGACCGTCACTAGCCCCCGCAATTGCGGGGACCCATCAGGATCTATGCCTCTTGCGGAAACCACCTTGTGTCCACGTTCTTTTGAACGCTGGGGACCTTTGGCGATGAACTGACAATGATTTCCAAAACCAAATCTGCTTCCTTTGGTAATAAAGGGTTTAAGCCTAAACTGTTTCGATCACTGATTCCCTAGATGAACGGACTTTGAAGACGTAACAGTAAGCTATAATATCAGGCCTCCACCCCCATCCCACCCCCACCCCACGCCTCATCCATCACCAATGCCCACACACTATCCCAGTTCACAAACACTTGCTAATCAGGCTAATTGCTAATTTCATCACCACTGGCCCCCATACACGTTTTGGTCAGGCGCGTGGTCAGGACCTCACGAGGCCCAGAGTACTGGAACCAAGCCAGGAATATTTCTTGGCTCAGACATTTGGAAGCTTCCTCTGGTTTAACTAATTATGCCCTGAGAACGAAATTCTCGAAGTTTACATACATCGTCTGAGGTCTGCGTCACAGTTCTGGGCACATCTTGACCTTGAAACACCATGGTTGATCCACATAATTATTCTGTCGTATCTTGTCAGGGCTCTGTTCTGGGTTAACACGTACGCTGAACCCTTAACCCCCTTAAGCATGCAGACATCGATAGTGTAAACAGTAACGATAGCTGCATGCACAGAGTGGGTTAAGGCCGAAGGTTTCGCATTTGTGCAGCTGTCCCCTGAAGACTACAGGAGACAGATCGACCATGATGTCTTAAGGCAGTGACAGCATAGCTTTGCGCTTCCAGCTTCGTTGCCTCTTCCGGCTGAACTCAATGAACTCTTTAAGCTTTAAATTCCCGAATTTTTCTAAGTTGTACTTTTGGGACATGTGCCGATCATGATAGTTCAAGGGTCACCCAAAATACTTTGACGCCTTTTTTTTTTCCTTCAACCATTATGGTCCATCCGTATCTTCACCTACGTGTTTTTGGGCTGTTAGGGTTAACGACTACAGATGTAAAGAGAAATGAATGAGTCATCATCTGTGATCCTTCCAGAAGGAATGTGTTCTACTCTCGATTGAATATTCTTAATGGGATTAGCAGTATGAACTGACCGCCAGTGGTAATCCGTGTTTACATACAGGGCTCTCGCGCTTGATCAGACTTCATTGTATGCTGGTCTGCGATTTTGGACCTTACGACATCAGGCCGTAAAGTCCAAAATTACCGACCAACTCACATTGGATTTATGTTACGGAGTGAATTTCGTAATTTGAAGCGTACGTGATTGGTGAGCGACGCATTATTTTGTGGTGACGATGTGAATGTTAAAAGGACAACACTGTTGGTATTGTGCCAGTGCATTGTGCATAATATCCTCGGGATGACCTCCCCCTGCCGGCCACAGTACCTTTCGCTCACCGAGACGGAAATTTTCCATTCGAGATTCTTTGGCATGCAACTGTGTGAATCGACCACATGTTCTGCATTCAAACAAGCCTACAACAATACAATGCCGTATAGCAAACCCATTTTGTAAAATCTTTCCGGTGAATAAAAGGCTCTTTAGCCGACGTTAGCCTTCCTTGGCTCAAGGCTAAGGCGAGGACGTTTTGCTCACCGCGGGATCACGTCCAAACAGTTAACTGACATACACTTCGATAACCGTGATCTGGCAGTTAACCCTTTGGTTGTCGGTAGCGGTTTACAGCAATCAACGCGACAAAAACCGCAACCGACAACCAAAGAGTTAACTCATTCTAACCCAAACACACCACAGCAAGATAAGGATCGACCATGATAGTTCAAGGGTGATGCCAGAATAGCTTGGCGCCTGTGGGCGCCAAGCTATTCTGGCATCACCCTTGAACTATCATGGTCGATCCGTGTCCTACACTGCAATGCAGTCTTCAGAGGACAACGGCAAAATTTGGGGATTTCGGGTGTTGGGGTACAATGAGTTAAAATGTTGTACCCGAAGACTTAATGTTCACTCGAATAGTAAATTCAGTCGACCAAGCTGAGAACACTTGTCTATCATTTTGACTCTGTCCATGGCTGATTGAGACATTTTCCAGTTTGAAATGTCACTTAGCCGTTGTATGAAATCTATGGAGAAACCGAGGAACGCGTACACACTCCGCCGCAGTGAAAAAAGTCCACGCTACAAGACAGCAAGAGACTTGAAAGTGCAATGCTGCCTTTGAAGGCGGCGAAAGACAATAAGCTCATTTTCGTGCAAAGCGATATTTCCATGGCGGCATTTCAATGAAAATCTCACCTTTCGCAAAAGTGGACTTACTGCTTTTTTGACTTCATGATCCAGTGTTGTGCGGCCGGATTCGAAAGTTCTAGAATGAGCGCCATGACATACGCTTTGACGAAGGTCGCGTTATGTGTGCCGAGCGTGGCCATGCGCTATGTCACTGCCCGCACTTTGGTCAGGGAAGATAGCGCTTATCAAGTTTATGAAGCTTTTTATTCTATTATTGGTACATTATGATAATGACAATGCAGATAACGATTTTTTAAATGCCCGTCCAAAAGTAGGAACATTGACAAAACTCACAAAACGTGTCCGATCCGGTCTTTTTATGTTAACTCCTTCACTGCAGGTGGGCGCAGATTGTATTCAGGAAATCATTCAACGCTAAGGAAAGCTTGAAAAGAACATAGACACAAAGTGGTTTCAGCAAGAGAGGCATAGATCCTCATGAGCCCCCAGTTGCGGGGGCTCATAAGGATCTATGCCTTTTGCTGACATCATTTTGAATCCGGCCATGTTCCTGGGGCATTTAGGTGGGTTTTGTGTGTGTGTGTGTGTGTTTTTTTTGGTTTTTTTTTTTTGTTGGTGGTGTCAGTTGAATGAGGATCTATAACTCTTGCAGTTGTGTGTTGTTCAATTTATCTTGGCTCTGAACGGGTTAATAGTGGTCGCGTCGTGAACCATAGACAAGTGGTGAATGCTCGGCATAGTGTGACACCGCTTATCTTATTTCCCCGCTTTTCTTCTTTCTTGAGTGTCCAAACTAGAAACATTGAGAAACTTCGCGTAAAAACATGACGTGTATGACTCATTGCGATGATGACGTCACAACCAGACGTTACAGCTGAATCCTTGTCTCCATGTTACCATGTATAATCCAATTTACAAATACTATTTTTTAATTATTATTATTATTATTATTATTGTTATTGTTATTATTATTATTATTATTATTATTATTATTATATTAGTGTTATATTATTATTATTATCATCATCATCATCACCATCAGTATTATCATTATTATTATCATCATTATTATCATTATCATCATTAATATTATCACTACTATCTATGCTTCTTGCAGGTTGGACGATGCTCGTTGTCTCGGCAGTAAATGGGTAGAGAAAAAAATGCCCAAGAAAGAAACACGCTTAGAAAGGACAAGTACAACACACATGATTACAACACATTTTTTTTTTCAAAACAGACGTACATGCAGACAGAAACCGACTACGTCCTAGTAAGTAAAGTCGCTAGTATGGCCGATGTCGGTCGCAGTTGGCCCGCGCACGGATGTGCGCGGGCCCACTGCGACCGACGTCAGCCATAGCGTTCTTTGCCTACAAGGGTGTATTTATCTTTTTTGAGGCAAGAGATGTAAGAATGATGTATATAATATATACGTCAAGTGAATCACGCGTCAACCCTTGATCTGCAGTCAGCAGTCAGTCACACCCCGCTACAGCAGCAGTGTGACACGCCGGCTGAAGAGGTAGAGAGATAGAGTTCAGTGTCTAATGTTTCGTGCTATTGCCCTAAATGGTATTGTTTCACCAAAATTGTATCACGAAGTTATCATGTGTCAGCGTGGTCAGATTTGTAATCTCTCTCTCTCTCTCTCTCTCTCTCTCTCTCTCTCTCTCTCTCTCTCTCTCTCTCTCTCTCTCTCTCTCTCTCTCTCTCTCTCTCTCTCTCATTTCATTTATCATTAACTTTACTTAGCTAGTATGTATCTGTTTAACTTTGTTCTTGTCTGCGTTGAGTTAAACACTAGGAACAGATGGTGCGACAGTTGTTTTTTGTTTTGTTTTGGTTTTTGTTTTAATAAACCTAAATCTACATCCTTGAGTAATAAAGCTTCATCGTCACGATCACCATCATCATCATCATCATCACCATCATCTCTTTCGCGTTAGGTAGACACCAGGGACAGATCGTTGGACAGTTGTTTTTTATATCCTTGATTAATAAAAAAAAATGCATCATCATTATCAACATCATCATCAGCATCATCTTCTTCTTCTTCTTCTCTCTCTCAGACATGTAACTTTATATTTCTATAGTCTTATTTCCGTCATCGCCGCTGTATCCCTGCTCCCCCCCCCCCCCACACCTCCACCCCCACCCATCCCCCCCCCCACCCCCACCTCCCGCCCCCCCCCCCTCCCCGCACCCTCCCACCCCTAGTTTAGTTTTGTAGTTGCAGCAACGGCAGGCGCGAGAAATGGCTTGTCTTTGATTATGCTTATACATTTACCTTTGAAAAAATTAATAGCTTCATTAATTCGTTGATTCTCTCTCTCTCTCTCTCTCTCTCTCTCTCTCTCTCTCTCTCTCTCTCTCTCTCTCTCTCTCTCTTTGTAACTCTGTCTCTGTCTCTGCCTCTGTCTCTCTCTCTCCCCAGTGCGCACAAGGTCATCGGGCCGACGTCGGCCGCCGTTAGCCCACGCGCGTCCGTGCGCGGGCCAACAGTGGCCGACGTCTGACCGATGACCTTGTGCGCATTGGGTCTCTCTCTCTCTCTCTCTCTCTCTCTCTCTCTCTCTAGTCACATGTCATCTCTCCCTCTTATTATTTCGAGTCCCCTCGCACTGACGGCGGCAAAGCGGTTTGGCAACACTGAACCTCACGCAAAAAAATAAACTACACTGCAATATCAGCATCAAGTTACTTGTGACAAATATTGACCTTGGCAACTGATTATCTGCCTTTCTTGTGAACACGTGCCTTGTAGTCCCGTGCCTATATCCATGCCAAGTAGGCAAAAAAGCCTCGTGTCGACATAAGCCAGTGCACGGTGAGTGGAAGGGACTAGGAAGGAAACGGAAATGGTTATATTGTGAAGATGTCTGTCTTGCGAAGACAAAAGACAGAAACTCCAGTTTTGTTGAAAGCGAGACTTTCATTGTAATATACTGACGAGCAAAACAAATGCGACAATTTTGGATTCCAAAACTGAAACTTTCGCAAAAGAAATGTGACAGTTTTGGAATCCTCGGAAACACTTTGGTGTGTTTCCGATGATTCCAAAACTGTTGCATTTCTTTTGCTCGTCAGTATATAATGAAAATCTATAGGCTTTTCACAAAACTGGATTCCAAAACTTTCGCAAACTGTCGCAAAACAAATACGACAATTTTGGAATCATCGGAATGATTCCAAAACTGTCGCATTTCTTTTGCTCATCAGTATACAATGAAAATCGCGAGGCTTTTCACAAAACTGAGATTACTGTCTTTTGCCTTCACAAGGTTTGTGCTTTCTGGTGTTCTGTGCGCCACGCAAACAACAGAGATATTCAGAATCAACGCGTAGAATGAGTTACGCAACACAGCCTATAAAAAAAGAACCTCATTGGTCATCAACCAAAAAAAAACCAAAAAACATCATGACGCAAATGCTGTGAGTACTTCTGATAAAGAAGGACTTTAGGTCGCGCGAAACATGTATGTCAATGACGCAGAGCACTGCGGAAGCTTTCTTTGTTGCCAAGCAACGCATATGATGCTGTAACATTACAGATAAAGAGAATATCGTGACTTCTTCGTCCGGGCCGGGGGTGGGGGGGGGGGGGGGGAGGACCCATTGACTATGAACTGTGGACAAAAATGTGTTAAAGAGAGGTTTGGGATGGGGGTTGGGAGTGGGTTAAGGGGGAAGGGGGGTTGGAGGGGGGGGGGGGGCTCACGTCTTGATCATAATCAATGTGTGTGTGTGTGTGTGTGTGTGTGTGTGTGTGTGTGTGCGCGTGTGTGTGTGTGCGTGTGTGTGTGTGTGTGTGTGTGTGTGTGTGTGTGTGTGTGTGTGTGTGTGTGTGTGTGTGTGTGTGTGTGTGTGTATGTGTGTGTGTGTGTGTGTGTGTGTGTGTACGGAAATGCAAATTTATCCGAAGTTTGTTATCAACGAAATAGTTTACATCTAAATAGTGCGGGCGTGGACCTATGGAAAACAAGTAGTTTAGGTCCGACTTGTGTTATTACCCACCTTGTTGTAGACGAAATCAACTGTGTCTTTATATACGCGCTGGCGTGAATATGTCAGTCAGTGTCTATATCGAGAAAGGTTACTGAACCAGGCCTGGCTTCCAAAACGCGAGTGGTGAACGTGCAACGTGCGAGTGAGATGGTCTGTGATTTTGGACCTTACGACCGTAGGCCGTAGGTTCAAAATCACAGATCAGGACCCAGTTTTCGTTATCAACTCGTAACCCGTACCACTCCCAGGGTCATTTCCGGCAGATGGACAGACCATGGAATGTACACCGGACCATTAAAACTCTCGCATGGCTCACTCACTGTCTGGACGGATTTGCTACAGCCTACGGACACCAGGCTGTTTCTGGAACCATTTTTGAAACTATCATGTTCTTGGCTGATGTATGTCTAACTTATTTGTAGCCTGTCAGGGCATTATAATCTGAGAATCTGAAATGTTTCGTGTGTCCTTAGATATTAGATATGCTTCAGTTCGCCAAAAGGCAATATGCCCAATTTTACAATGAAAATCTAGCTTTTAGTCTCAAAAAGATTTGCTGTATGTCCAGTTTTAACCCGTTCAGTGCCGAGAAAATGTGACCACCCTCCAACTGCAAGAGGTATAGATCCTCATGAGCCCCCGCAGTTGCGGGGGCTCATGAGGGCCTATGCCTCTTGCTGACAACACTTTGAATCTATGTTCCTGGGGCATCTAGGGTTTTTTAGTGTTCAATTAACGAAGATTGCAGAAACACAGTCAGCGTCAGCGGGTCCTGAGCGGGTTAAGAATAGCGAGAAATTCATTTATATAACAATGGAAATCTCGCTTTTCACAAAATGGACATACTGATTTTTGCAGATCACGACAGAGATGCCTTCCCACAGCCTTTGATCCCCTCTTTGAAGTTGAAGTCTGAATCGGTGAGGTGTACAGCCACTGTTCGCTTCCCCTCTATTCTATCACCGTGGAATATTCTCAACTTTGGGGATTATCGCATTATTCTGATAAAGATGGAGACACAAAAAAAAAAAAAAAAAAAAAAAAATATACTGCATTCTTTCAAGTTTTATAAAGACAGTTTTCGCATCGATACATTTATTGTTATAGTAAGTAAAGTGATAATTTAATTCCAGTTGTAAAAACTATCTTCACCTATGATATGCTTAGTGATTGTGCTGTCGTATCCGATATGAAAATCATGATAACCGCGGAAATTAACTGCATGATAACACTCATCACTCATGAATTGACTAAGATTATACCATTTGAGTCACATCAGGTGACCGAATTCGCCAATCAGAGCCATGAAGATTCGTGACGCAAATAGATAATAGACAAATCAAATTGTGTGTTGTTGAACGAGACAATGATGGAACATTTTGACCAGCTGACTTTGTTCTGTAAGGTCACTTGAGGTGAACAACGCTTGTTAATGTAATTATCTGTAGGTCATTTGCAGAATTTTGACCTAACACCCTATGACCTTCTCGTCCCAAGGAACGCAGCTGTATATGCATCAGTGAATCAACGAAACTTTATTTAATAAGGTACAGATGTTTGACACAGAAACCCGTTTTCAAACCTGCTGCTGTGGAACATTTTTTTTTTAAATTACAAATATGAATGTCAACAAGAGGCATAAATCCTCATGAGCAACTGCAGGGGCTCATGAGGATCTGTGCCTCTTGCAGATGGAAGAAACTCTTTGCAGATGAACAAATTCCAATTATAGCTGATTCAGAAATGTAGAAAAGAGGATTAAGCTACAGAACATTATATCATATAGCACTGGGACAATACAACAGGATGTGAATCGACCATGACATTTCAAAGGCAGTGTCAGAATAGCTTCGCGCCTTTAGGCAGCTGCGAGGTTTGTCAGTGCCGGACACCGACGTTATGCTGGAATTTAAAATTAGAAAAATTGTGTTGGCATTAAAGATGAGGAAAAACCGTGAGACAATATTAGGTGTATTACGAGTTAGGCTTTGCCAATGGTTCTTGTCGCCTAGAGGGTCCGGTCAAGGGGGGGGGGGGGGGGGGTCAATGTCGAAGGTAAGGAGTCGAGGGTTTTAGCCCTCCTCCTTCTCTCCCCCTCCCCTCCCCCCCCCCCCCCCCCCCCCCCCCGACCGGACCCGGGAGGCGACAAGTACCACTGGCAAAGCCTAACTCGTAATAGAACGATTTTGTCTTCAACTGTAAAAAGTATAAGCGTGAAGTGTACCCTTGAAAGGACCCCAGACTTTACATGTGACTTAGAGATTCAGGGGACGTAAATGTCCATACTTCCGACTATCAGACCTCGCGTGAACTGCATTCGCTTGGAATTTCTCTCTCATGTGTTTTTGTTTTGTTTTGTTTTGTTTTGTTTTTTAATTCAACATACTTTCAGTCATTCTTTTGTATAAAATTGGTAATATAGACCGAACACAAGGCGTGCATAAGTCATTTTGTTGCGTAAACCCCTCAATTTTATTTTTCCAGGTTTTTGTGGGGTTTTTTTTCGCCGTTGTGATTGGGCCTTCGCTTCAGTTGAATTTTCCTGTTGTTGATATTATCTAACTTTTCCAATTATTCAGTTATGTTTTGTATGAAACTGGTACCAGCGGCATCACAAGAACACCTATATATAGTTCTTTTTTGTTGTGTAGCCCCCTAGATTATTTATGTATCGCAAGAGACACAGCCTTTCGCGAGCCCATGCAGATTCAAGAGGCTCATGAGATCTACGCCTCTCGTTGACAAACACGAACTTCAACTCCTCTTCGTAGCGAGGATTGAATTTCCATACTTCCGGCTTCCGTGTCGATATGTTGATTTCTGGTGTCGGTTGCACGAGTGAGCTTAGTCCTGCGACAGCCACTAAGCAAGGTGCTCCGCGACAGCGGAGCACCTTGCTTAGTGGCTGGCGCAGGACTAAGCTCTCTCATGCTCATGTAATGGCCCTTGGTGACAAATTGCCCGCCATCTCCCGGAGTTAAAAAACCCAGAGTGACGTATGAAGGGTCATCCACTGTTCACTAGGCTAGCAAGTTCGCCTGAGGTGGCCTGCAAAATAGCCACTATTGTCGTCACACATGTAAGGACAAGGCAGAAAGGACAATCACAGTTATGGGGTAAAATACAGTCTGAATCAGGTACCATAAGTTCTTATGTTCTTCACCTGGGCTAGATAGTCAGTTGGTTGGTTGATTGGTTGCTTGGTTGACGTTTTATTTGGTTGACTGGTTGCTTGGTGGCTTAGTTGATTGGTTGGTGAGCACGGACAATGAAGAGCTATGATGGGGTCAATACGGTCTGAGTCAGGTACTAATTTAGTTCTTAAGTTCTTTACTGGACTAGACAGTCGGTTGGTTGTTTTTTGTTTTTGTTTGTTTTTTTGGTTGGTTGATTTTTTGGTTGGCTGATTGTTTGCTTGGTTGCTTGGTTGGTGGGTGAGCAAGGACAATGAAGAGCTATGATGGAGTAAAATACGGTCTGAGTCAGTTACTTTAGTTCAAGTCATGAGTTCTTTACTGGGCTAGTCAGTTGTTTGGTTGGTTGGTTGGTTGATTGGCTGGTTGGATAACTGGCTGGTTACTTCGAGGTCTCTCGTTAGTCAACGCCCTGGAAAAAAATCCTCAATACGTAAAAAAGTAAATAAATAAATAAATAAATAAATAAATAAACCGTGACCGACTGAGATGCCACTGGCAGAAACTAACAACTAACAAGATAACTGTTCAAGGTAAAAATAAAAAAAAATTAAAACGATAGGAAATATCTGACGTTTTTGAAGACTTCAAATACCCATTCCCAGTGAGCCTGCAAACCTTGCCGGGACAACGTCTGCCTCAGTTCGCTTCTACTCTACTGTAAGCAGGCCAATTGATTGGCCCCAAAATTGGGTGTCGGTAGCGGTTTTAGTCGCGATTATTGTAGGAATCATCGCGACTAAAACCGCCACCGACACCCAACAGGGTTAAGGCTGGTATCGGCCTGAGGACCTTTTGCGTTCTAGTCACCAGCCTGGACACGCAGTGGATCAAGAAATATACAGAACTATGAAGGTGAAAGACAGTGAATCCTTTTTTTTTGTTGTTGTTGTGAAAAGCAAGATTGTAAGTGTAATACAATGAAAATCTCGCTATTCACGAAACTGGTATTCCTGTATTTTGTCTTCACAGACAGCATTGTGGTCTGATACTGTTGTTGTTGTTTTTTCTGGCGAGTGTTTCATTCAAGTAGTGTTTTACTTAGCCGAGTTGTCGTTTGCATCACTGTCACCTGCGTCGCCGTTACCATCACGCTCACGCCCCAGTAAGCATATCGAGGTCTTCGGGCCGACGTCGGCCGCAGTGGACCCGCGCACGACAGTGCCCGGGTCCACTACGGCCGATGTCGGCCCAAGGGGATTTTGCTTACTGGAGCCAAGGAGGCGAGACATTCAGGAAACACATATTGTCCATTCCGTGAACACTGTCACCGGTCGGCCCTGGATCCGTGACAGCCAGTATATTTGTAGGGGAGAGGAGATATTAAAAACTTCATGCCGATCTGTGGTTTTGGTCCAAGATCAAAGATCATGAGCACACAAATAAGTATTAACCGCACTTGTAGCCCTATTTATTTAATATTGGCCTATTTAGTGGTCTGCATTGTGTTCATAAAATGCCTTTTGCTCACGTCTTTTGCGTCCTTTTATAGTTTTCTTCTTTTTTATCGTCTTCAAGGAGGAGGAGGAGACCAGAGGAGGGTGCTAATGAACGACAATCAAAGGAAATGACTTGGTCACGGGACAGGGAGACGAAGGGGGAGGGGGGTGGGGGGAGGGTGGGTGGGCGGGGGCAGGGGGGGTGGGGTGGGGGGTAGTGACAAGGGGTAAGGGGAGAGGGGAGGATGAAGGAGTGACACCTAAGAGGAGTACTAAAAATAATGACAGCGTCTCTTGTACGTCTCTTTAACGTTTCTTCTTCAGTAGGGCGGAGGAAGAGGCGGTGGGGTGTTGTTCTGTCAGGTGCTGATAAGAGGTGAGGGTTGGGGTGGGTTTGTGAGAGGGGGGGGGGGGGAGGGGGGAAAGTCCCAAGATTAAAAAGATACTGGCAAAGTCTTCCAGCCGTAAGGTCCAAAATCACAGACCAGCTCACATCAGCCGTGTTTCTTTCGCAGTTCCGTCACTGTAACTGCCAAAGGAAAAGGGACCACGTTACATCAGTGACCGTAGTCCTGGCGCCAGCCACCAAGCAAGGTGAGCTTAGTCCTGCGCCAGCCACTAAACAAGGTGCTCCGCTATAGCGGAGCACCTTGCTTAGTAGCTGGCGCAGGACTAAGCTCACCCACGCTAATGACTCCTGGAGCGGAACGTTGGCTGACGTCATGAGGTCCTGTCACGGCCGAGAGCTATCCCATTCATCACTTGGAAAGTCAGTCGAACTCGGGGCAAGCTCGACAGATATAAATAACTTGATGATGATAGAAATCAAGCAACGCACTTCCCCCCCAATGCCCCGCTTCCTCCCCCTACCTCCTCTGCCAACCCGCCCCCCCCCCCCAACCCCCCCCCCCCTCTCCCTCCCCGACCCCCCTACCCTCCGGCCCCCTTCCCCTCCTTCTCCGTCTCGTCTTTTTACAGCCTTTGGCGTGGTACCAATCCTCATTGCCAATTGCAAAATGTTCGGACCTCACACCTCACACCATTGACTCAACCCTGACCTCCATCATGGACTGATCTCCTTAGACCTACACCAATCTGACTAACATTTTATATACGACCACCCATTGCTGGGACTCGTGATGTTCTATGCATCTTGTAGATGGCGGTACTGTGAGATTTAAATGCCGGACAGGTAGGAATTCAAAACTGAGGTGCACAACGACAATAGACATGCTCATGTAAATGTATGTATATCGGGGGCGGATCGCGGGGCTGGGTGTGCCCCCCCCCCAAAAAAAAAAAAAAAAAAAAAAATCTTTCAAATGCCCTCCTCCCTTACCGGTTGTTTGAAGTTTCAGCGAGTGTTCGGAGTCTTGATTCACGCGTCTACCCTCCCCCCAATCCCTGGAAGAGCACGGATTAACGTCGGGATGGCTTTTGTGAGGTTAAAGTCCTAAACACAAAGTTGCCACCCCCCCCCCCCCCCGCCCCCATCCCCGTCGAGGTAACTGATCCGGCCTATGTTCTACTCGTATAGCATAGACTGTGCGGTGTTAGTTACTCGCTTTTTCTTTGAGATAACCCATATCATACTGAGGCTAAAAGCTTCAAATTTGTACACTGCCATATGCAAGCTACATTATAGTACTTACAGATAAAGATATAGACCAATGGCTTTAGTTCAAGGGTGGTGCCAGAATAGCTTGGTGCCTAGAGGCGCCAAGCTATTCTAGCACTACCCTTGAACTATTTTAGTCAAACGTATTTCATACACTGGTGTATTTCGAATGATATGGGTTAAAGGACAATGTTAAATGAATCATAGATGTTCTTGCTGAAGCCGTCTTCAGTTCACACACAGTTACTGATTCTGCCCGGCTCTACTGAAATTGTTCTGCCGCGAATCCTTTCCCTGCCACCGTGACCGCACTGTTCACCGTCATCATGTTATGGTTCTAAAATCCAGTCGTTGATGACTCAAACAGCCAACTAAGAACGTCATCCTCCCAAGAAACGTGTTTACTACTAAATGAGATCAGCAAGAGGCATAGATCCTCATGCTGTCAGTGGCTCACTGATTAGTGGATCTATGTCTCTTGCATTTGGGTTTTGCTGGTCGTGTTAGGCCGGGGAAGGAGTTAAATTGTGCTCTTGACCAGATTGAGGCGGATTGGCCCGGCCTGTACACGCGGGCGACACCTTGAGTCACATGCTGACCGGGTCACTGGTCAGTAGTGACCACAATTCTTCATCGCGGCGGCCCTTAGTGTTGCACGTACCACATTTCTTCATCTGTTCTCGTTAAAGGTCACTCTCAGGGCAGTCCCAGTGACCTGCAAAAAAATACTGACCGCGCCGGCTCACGTCGACATTAAAAACCACGAGTAGGCCGCCTACGCGTGTTGAAAGAAGCACTGTAGCTTGTACTAAATAGGCAGTGTCAGTCCTCTGTTGACAGTATCTGGTCGACCGACCCAAGCCATCTGCAAAATACATAGATTCTCATCGGCCCCTGCAACATGCAAGGGCTCATGCGACTCTATGCATCTCGCTAGCAGAGATCGGTTCCAATGGTCATCATCCCCAGTTGAAGAAAATCATCCGAGCTGAGTCTTCAACTGATGATTGTCACAGTGTGCGCAGTGCATGAGTCGGTCACTGCCCTCCGCGAGAAAAATCCACTGAAATCGTCAACTCCCTCCATTTTCTGACCTACTTTGATTAAGAGATGATTGCTGCTATTGTTTCATATTACCGGGGAGTGGGTGGATCTGCCGGAGATATGGTTATCGGTTTGCTATCAGAAAGTTGAACGGCACCCAGGGCATCAAAAACTGGCCCAGTCAAACGAATTTGCTGAATCTGCCCTGCGCGCATCTGTATTCAGACAAAGTGCGCTTGTCTGTGGTTTTGGACCTTACAGCCGGCTATAAGCCGTAAGGTTCAAAATCACAGACCAGCACGCACATTTTGGGGTACGCTGACCGGCCGGCGCGTATGCGGCATCCGTAATCCCCAGTCGAAATGCTGATGAGTTCACAAGATGATGTCTATGTCCTATAGGGTAAAGTCCCTGACAGTATACGGATTGGAAACCATGCTGAGGCAAGATATCAGATTTTACTATTGTCTCAAAGCTGAATATGGCGTCGCTGTTGCAGCAATAGGACTAGCATCGAAGCAAGCCAAGGGTGGTCGCAAGGCGGGTTTTTCTAGATATTGCGCGACAAAGAGCCCTTACCTGCCGGGGCAATAATGGCGAAGGCCAACGATCTGCAAGACATAAAATCTTCATGAGCCCCCGCAGTCGCGGGGGCTCGGCATGAGGATTTATGTCTCTTGTGAGTCACGTGTTCATCGAGCAGTGGTTTCACTGAGAGGTGAAATCTGTGATTGTTGGCAGCAAAGGGGTTAATCGTGAACATGCTTTCGTTTGAAGCAGTCCGCACAAATATACATGATACTTATTGAAAATGCTCCAATGTCTCCCCCCTCCCCCTCCCACCCCTTTAACCCCCACCCCCCACTCCCCACCCCCACCCCCCCCCAAAAAAAAACCAAAAAAACTCCCAAACAAACAAACAACAATAACAACAACCGAACGCATAACATTAGTACAAATCGAAAAGAAAGGGGGAGACGGCCAGAACTAAGCATTTAGCAACATAAAGCACGGTAAAGTAGGTGAAAGCACTGTCAGGGGAGCGAAATGTGCATTGTTGACCAATGATCAACTAGATTTATAGTCATTGGTCGTAGTGGTGCACAGGGCTTTTACCTACTTTACCTGCTACCCAGTGCGCAAAAGGCCTTCGGGCACATTGCGATTCCAGCTACCGGGGCCGGAACGGGGACTCGAACCCACGACCCCGCCGGCGATTCCATTCGCTCTCGTGCTCCGCCACTCAACACATTCTTTCCCAGTACCGAAATGCCCAAATTTTGTTCAGTGTCCTCTGATGGTCGGTATTACAATTCTAGAGACAGATCGAGCATGATAGTTCAAGGGTGGTACCAGAATAACTTGGCGCCTATAGGCGCCAAGCTATTCTGGCACCACCCTTGAACTATCATGATCGACCCATGTCTTGCTGTGGTGTGTCGGGGCTGAACGAGTTAGCCGCCCGGGCTGAGCTACTTCGGACTCTGTTAATGTCGGCAGGTCCTGATAGGTCTTATATTCTACTGGGCTACTTTGGCTACTAAAACAGGGCCATACATGGGCTCGTAAACTTGAATGGAAGAGTCCATTATATCAATATTGGACGGGTTGAGTTTAGCCGGAGCCCAAGTGCAGTGGATCTTTTTCTTCTTTTCTTCTCACTTTGGGGTGTGAAGATCAGTCCCGGTTCGTAGAAACAACCCGAGTTTCGGTGTCAACTAAGTTAGTCGACTTTTTTTTTTTTTTTTTTTAAATCCCCATATTGACCTAAAAAAAAAAAAAAAAAAAAAAAAAAGGCCTATATTTCCATCTCTGGTTGGCAACTGGTGGCCATTAATCTCTTAACTGCCATGGCAATACGAACGCTGCCCAGCTGCAAGAGCCATAACCCCTCATGACGGAGCCCCCGCAGTCGCGGTGGCTCATGAGCATTTATGTCTCTTGTCAGTCCCGTGGTTTTTTGTTTACGCCTAAGCTTGTCCCATTTACATTTGTGTTATTCACACGAATTCCTGTCACTGTGCTGTCCGGTTGCAGACGCGACATCAGTTCCAGATCACTGGCAGCAAAGGGGTTAAAGCAGACTGGAGTTGAGAAATGCGTTTTCGCGATATGCCAGTATCAGTGTTCACGATTATAACAGACGTTTTTTTTTACACTCTGTGAAACAAACCGAAGCTTGTTAAAAAATAAAAAATAAAAAAAGCAAATAAGACTAGCAGTGACTAGATTCGAAGAAATATGTATACCGCTGTGCTTTGAAACACATCGTGAAAACACATTTTGCTACCGTGGCGGCGAAATTTCTTTTCCCAACCGAGTTCTGTAACGCAAGCTCCACGTATAGGTTCTGCCGACACCAGTCTGTGCCTGAAAATGCTGGAAAGCGCGAGTTTCGAACGCCGTGAACCTTCACAAAAATAAGCAAAACACGTCAAAATTCCAATCTCCAAACAAATGCCTTCATTGGTTCATTTCGGCCTGTTGGCTCCTCCCTTTCCGGATCCCCCACTCCTCTGAAACGCTCACCCCCAACCCCCACCCCACCCAACCCTCGCCTATCCCCACCCAACCGTCTTCCGCGCCCTCCCCACCCTTTCCTCTAAGGTACACTTTGCCCTCGGTTCATGCATTTGGCACGTGAAAACTGGAGCATGCACGTGCAGCCGGGTGATTCACCGCAATTTTGGCGCGGCTATGCTTATCAAAAATGTCTTAAATAAACCACGTTAAATAAACCACGCAAGAGGAACAGATGCTCATGAACGTATGTGGCTCTTCCTCGACTATGCTGGGACCGCATGAGAATCTGTACGGCTTGTTTGCTGGTCGGGGCAACGGTCGCTCAAAACATGCAGTCTCAACACAACGACTCGAAGTCAGTTCCGGCCGGCGAAGGTACAAGTTCCAGTTGAGTTGGAAAATTTGACCTCTGAAGATTTCATACAAAAGGTTTACGAGAAAGATCGATCGTAAGATAGTTCAAGGGTGGTGCCAGAATAACTTGGCGCCTCCAGGCGCCAAGTCAGTTATTCTGGCACCACCCTTGAACTAGTCACGGTCGACCAAATTCTTGTGTTGTGGCATTTTAGGACAAATTTAGGTCAAATTTGAACGCCAGTACCTAGTGTGGCGCGACCTTCCAGAGTGAAACAAGTTATTCAACTGTGTGCAGTTGAGGCCTGTGAATAGATTCTCATGAGCTCTAGACGTCTGCTAAGCGGGGGAGGGGGTAGTGGGTGCGCATGACAATCTATGGTCTGTCTATCAAAACAGTCACAGTCAACTGATCCCCAAATTTAGGGATTGTAAACCCTAGTACCGATTCTGGAGTGGCGGCCTTCAAGAGAAAGGTTTATATCTGTGAACTAAATCGGGGCAGAGACTGATTCCAAAACTGGGGATGTGGGTGCCCGAGTTTGAAAACTGCCAGAAACTGTATATCTATACTGATAAACGACATTGGCGTGCTGTTCAGCGGCCATGTTTAGAACCGAGTCTCAAACTAAAACATGGGGATGTACAGTGAGTAAATCGGTTGGCTTGGTTGTTCAGTGGCGGCACTCACACGGCACGTGTAATGACATTGAACGCCGGTCTATGAATCTGGGCCTTGTTGTTCTGGGTCCTAAGATCCGAAATCGTTTACCTGCCCACAATTCCTTCAAAGAGACTTGTTTATTGTATGAATTTTGTTTTCTTTTTGCTTTCTTTCATTTTTTTTGTGGCACCATGCGGCTCCCATAATCAGCAAAAGTGGACCACCACTCCCAGTTTGTTTGTTTGACCCATTTAGCCCCAAGGCCAAATTTCAGAGGTGTCAGTTTAATAACCATGTACCAGTTCCATGAGATGGATCGACCATGATAATCAAGGGTAGTGCCAAGCTAATCTGGCACTACCCTTCATTTATCATGGTCGATCCATCTCCTGCTGCAGTGAGTCGGTGCTAAATGTGTTGGTGTCAATTTAAATTCTGTGCCAAGGATGATCTGACCCGCTCTTGGACCTAACGACCCAAAATCGTAAGCTCCAAAATCACAGTTCAGCACACACTTGGGCCTCTTTGTTTGTTTGTTTGCAGCGTGAAATAAAATTGAGGTCATCATAAACCAAACAGTATTATTATATCAATGTCGGTCAGCAGATGCTGAAACTGAAGCAACCAGCAGGAGGGTTGTGGAAGTGGAGACCATGGGTTCGGCGTATGTTGGCAGCGTGTTTATATGTCTGTTTATCTGTTTGTCTGTTTGCTTCTTTGTTTGCTAGCTGTGTTGTTTGTTCGGTCCGTAGTTGGTTAGTTAGTTAGCTAACTAGCTGGTTAGTTAATTAGCTAGTTTGTTACTTCATGTTCATTTGTTCGTTCGTTTGTTCGGCGTCCTGGCGTCGGTTTGTTCAATAGTGGTTGTGTTTCTTTGTTTGTTTCCTGGGTTTTGTTGTGGTTTTCTTTTCGTTTGTTTGTTTGTTTGCTTGTTCATTTGTTTGTTTGTTTCTGGTGTTTAGTTTTTTTCTTTGTTTGTTTGTTTGTTCTTTTCGTGGTGCTTTCTTCGTGAGTTGAGTATTTTTCTTTTTAATTTTGTTTATACATTGACATGTCTCATTATTGTTTGTGAAGCCATTCGCTTCTGCATCTTGTTTGCGTCAGATACCCGTCAAATAATCTTCTACCCTCCACCTGGACACCCCGAACTTCCTGATTCTTTCTGACTCTCTTTCTGCCTTGCAGGCCCTTCAGTGCGCAGGAACAGACCACCCACTGCTGGTGCAGATTAGAGAGCTCTACGCAGACTTGATGAAGGAATATTACGACATCATTTTTATTTGGGTCCCAGGGCATGTGGGCATCGAAGGCAACAGGATCGCAGATTCTGCTGCCAACGATGCCCGCAACGACCCTGTCCCTGACGCACAGACTGTTCATAGTGAATTTAAACCTGTGATTAGTGCGTACATAGCCCGTGAGTGGCAGTCCGAGTGGGACAAAGTGAGGAAGCTAATAAGCTGCATGAAGCTCTTCCTAAGGTGTCCGACAGTCTACCTTACCGCTGCAGCAGCCGCCGTGAGGGGACTGTCCTTGCTCGGCTCCACATCGGGCACACGTATGTTACTCACTCTTATTTACTAAAACAGGAGGAGCGTCCATGGTGTTATGCCTGCGACGACGGAACAGTATTCTGTTATTTAACACTGTTAAACACTTTTTGCTGTCTTGTGCCGATCTGATTGACACAAGATATAAACACTTCACGGCAGACTCCCTGAAGGTTTTGTTCCGGGATGTACCCCCGGACAAGATCCGCCTTCAGTTTTCGGAGAGAGTGCAATATTTGTAATACTCCTTGTCTTAAGACCTTTCGCGCTTTTAGTCTTGCTGGTCAGATGTTTTTAACCCATCCCGCCGTGAGATGGCCTTAGTTGCCTGCTCGGCGTTAAACCCAAATAACTAACTAACTAAGGCTCTCATCCTACTACTCTGCCTATAAGTTCACTTCAGTTTTAGATGGTTTACAGCATCAGCATGCCGACCTTGGCAGAGCCGGAACACACCACAAACAACGCGCCCCTCTTTGCAACAACCCATTCGCAAATTTACACACAATGACTAAATCCGACGATATAAATAAGACAAAATTCAGCGAGCAAGAGGCGTAGATTCTCATGAGCCCCTGCGAACGCAGGGGCTCATGAGAATCTACGACTCTTGCAGACGACCAAAAGATTGCTACGAAGCGCGCGAAACTAGCACGCTCTCAGCACGAGGTTTCTGATTTGTGACCGAGTTCTGTAACCTCGGCTCTGATTGGCCGATTCGCTCGTTTATGTCTGAGACTCTCTGGTATGCCAGTCGCGGAGATTGCCGGAAAAGAGCGATGATTAACGAAGCTAAAAAAGGGTGAAAACTGCTGAGCAAAGGATTTTGCTAGGCTTCCTGCTTCGGCAAGACTGATGCCAGGGGATGTTGACAGTGGTAGATGTTTAAGACTCGCCTGTATTTCCGCGTTGAAGACAAAGCAAAACGAAGAAGAAACTGATGCTGGGGCTTCCGAAGCCGGAAGGGGTTGGAAGGGCCAGTATGCCGGGTAGATTTTCACTCTAAACAGAGATTAGACCCTCTCACTTTACGTAATGTTGTCGTTATATTGCAAAAATCAGAATGTCCATTGTTATACAATGAAAATCTCACTTTTCTCATAAATGACATAATGGCTTTTGCCCTTTTATGGCAACGTATTTACTCTCTAGTTTATGGCGGAGACTCTCTGGCCTCGAACGCGAACTGGGATACGTGGATTCGAGAGAGGCGTTCAGGCGAGTCTTAAAGACTCATCTTTTCAAGTTCTGTCTGCTACAACTGATCTTTGTCACAGACCTGCCAATATGTTGAAGTCAACTCTATTAGTAGTAGTGTGTTTGTGTGTGTGCGCGCGCGCGTCAGTGCGTGTATGAGTCTTTAAGCGCAGCACCATCTTGAATGAATGCCTGATGCGTTTTTGAATGGTGATTGTGTATAGATTGTTTATAGAGTGCGTTGTATTTTTCTTTTCAATTTTTTTAAATACTTTTTTTTTGTAAATTGTGTTTTTGTGATTAATTATATTTGTACAATTAGCTTTTGTTAAGGGCCTAGAGCTCTAATTTCTGAAGATAGGCGCTATATAAGCACTCATTATTATTATTATTACGCGTAGTCTGGCGTGTGGATGTTTAATCGTGTTTCTCAGTTAAGTTTGTTGGCAGTTGTTGTCAGTCTGTGTGCAGA
Source organism: Semisulcospira habei (assembly GCA_036245525.1). Taxonomy (NCBI): domain Eukaryota; kingdom Metazoa; phylum Mollusca; class Gastropoda; family Semisulcospiridae; genus Semisulcospira; species Semisulcospira habei. Next base: position 201,736,862 of record BTPG01000001.1, read on the forward strand.
TTTCGCTTCAAACCCATTTCGTCAGCACAGCTCCTTTCCCCTCCCATTGTCCCACGCCCAGTACAACACGCGTTATTTTCACCAAGTATACCGACGAGCCCCAAAAATGCGACATCACTGGAATGATCGTAAACACTTTAGTGTTTCCGATCATTCCAGTGACGTCGCATTTCTTTTTGCTCCTCGTTGTATACGGTGCTTGACAGCAGAAAATACTCGGTCTTGCCTTGTTCGGATAATTCCAGTAATATCGCATTTCTTTTGATCGTCAGTGTATATGGTGCTTGATATCAGAACCGGCTCAGTCCAACCCTGTTTACTACTCCATTCGGACAGAGACAGATAACCGAGTCACGAACAACGGAAAGTGTTTGTTTATTTGTTTGATTGTTTGTCTGCTTGGTCCTATGTCCATTCGTCCGTTTCAATGACACCCTTGCGTTCGCTTGCCCTTACGTATTATTCCGTGGTACCCGCCTGGAAGTTCAAAACTGACGCGTTTATTTGTGTGTCTGTTTGTTTGTTCATTAACCCCTTCAGAAAAAAGTAAAAATGATCCAACTGCAAGGGGAATAGATGCTCATGAGCCCCCGCAACTGCGGGGGCTCATGAAGATCTATGCCTCTTGCTAACACGACTTTGTATGTGTGGGTTTAGAGCGGTTGGGTCTGTTTGGTACTGAATTCACATTGATTTCAGAAACACGCTCACCGGCAGTGGATGGGTTAATAATATTGTCTGTGTAGTCGTCCATTTCATTTCTCATGTTCATTCCTGCGTTGGGGCGTTTGTTCGTCTTTCATTCATTCATTCGCCTTGTCGCTAGTGCGTTCGTGTTTGTCACTTCAGGTTGTTCTGCGTCTCGTTTCGGGTCACGAGCGAACTCGAGTTCGCTGTTCAGGTTTACTGAGGTCAAAGGATGTTTTGTCTGCCCATGTAACTAGGTCAGGAATGCGTGGTGACAAGTTATCATGTTTTTATTGTAATTGTATTGTTAAAACAAAACGTAAGTTAACAAGTGAACCTTTTGGCTGTCGGTAGCGCCTTTTATCGCGATGATTTTTGGCAGGAATCATCGCGACAAAAAGTGTTACCGGCAGCCCAAGGGTTAACACATTCGAGACGTACTGTATTTGGGTGCGCGGTTTCTTTTTGTTTGTTTGTTTGTTTGTTTGTTTGTTTGTTTGTTTGTTGTTTTTTCTCTCCCTTTTTTTTTTTTTTTTTTTTTTTTTTTTTTGCCGCGTATTCGAATCATGCACGTATCGAATGATTCAATTAACAACAAGAGGTGTGCCGTATGCTCCGGGGAAAAAAAAACAGTTACATACTTTCCGGTAAACATAGGTCCTTAACCCTTTTCACGCTGATACACCCTTGCTTGAAATAAAATTGACTATGACAGTTCAGTCAAGGGTGGTGCCAGGATAGCTTGGCGCCTGAGGCGCCAAGCTATTCTGGCACCACCCTTGAACTAAAATGGTTGATCTAACGCCTAATGTGCAATGTAGCCTTCATAGGACAATAAGCTTTTTTTTTTTTTTTTTTAATCAGCCGCAAGATGCAATGGGTTAAGCAAACGTCAGCCTTAAATCCGTGCAGTGCTTCACAAAAGACCCTCACATCACCCTCATACAAAAGCTGCTTGGGCTGGGGCATTGGCTCGGTATATTTCTACTGAAGCGAAATGTCAAATGTATGACTATGGCGTTGTCAGCGAATTATAACTTTGAAATACGAAAAACGTTTGAAAATCTGTTAAGCTTGATCGGAAATCAGAAGTAGGTCAAATTTGTGCGGCAACATGTCTGGACTAAACTGAACAGTGGATTGACAGCCCGTGTCAGTAAAGATGTGATATCGTACCGTGTTCCGGGCTTGTGAGGCCACTGTTCTGTGTTTGCTACACAAGGGCAGTTTTGACCTACTTCTGATCTTCCAGAGACGATCTATTAGTGTGTGCTGGCCTGTGATTTTGAAAGATAGACGACGTCCGTCCCTTTTAGTGGTGACGAATGCCGTCGGACGATGATGTAAACAAAAATTTAACCGAACAGTCAATTGCAACAACAGGGGTGCGGGGAGGGGCGGGGGTAGGGAATATCTAGCTAGGGGTTTCGCCCCCCCCCCCCCCCCTCCCGCTTCCTCCCCCCCCCCATCTGCTGCCCCCCCCCCCCCCCCAGCCTTCCACCACGGGCTCAGAATGTTATAAAGTGCTATATCAAGGTCCCTCTTTTAGAGTTTGCCCCCCATCCCCCCTACCCCCCCCCCCCCCGCTTTCAATATTTTGACCAGAGGGAAGAACGTGCAACGGGTCGTCACATATGCCTGGCTGCGCTTAACCCCACTCCCTCCCCCACCCTTCCCGCTTTTTGATTTTTCGGCCAATGCCGGCCGGGCAGCAAGGTCTGGCATCTGCAGGGCCCTTTGTGTCAGGTTGAAGGTCCCAACAAAACCCGAAGTTGCAAACCCGGCGACCACCCCCCAGGCCATCTCCACCCCCCACCCCCCACCCCCCATCCCCACCGAACCTCGCACCCCCCCCTCCCCACCCCCACCCCCCAACCCTCAAGGTAACTGATCCGCCACTGATCAAGAGTGAGAAAGTGAGCTTAGTCCTGCGCAAGTCACTAGCTAAGCTCACTCATGCAACTGTCTCCTAATTTGTACGACCTAAGAGCAGCTCTGGTATGACGTGGAGGCCGTAAGGTCCAAAATCACAGACCGGCACCTACACGTTCTGACATGACAGACAGTTATTTACCTCATTCTACCCCAACACCGAAAGATCCCCAAATTTTGCCGTTGTCTCAGTTCTGAAGACTGCACTCTAGTGCAGGACACAGATCGACCATGATAGTTCAAGGGTGATGCCAGAATAGCTTGGCGCCCATAGGCGCCAAGCTATTCTGGCATCACCCTTGAACTATCATGGTCAATCCTTATCTTGCTGTGGTGTGTCTGGTGTAGAATGAGATAAGCTGAGCCAGTAGCAAAAAGAAATCAAACACACCGTGACTCGGCGTACGTCAGTGCTAGCACACAATTCGACTGAATCACTTTACAGCGGTTTCCAAAGCGCAAAAGGCCATCGGGCCGACGTCGGCCGCCCTTGACTCACGGCGACCGACATCGGCTCGACGGCCTTTTGCGCTTCAGTTGTTTGTTCGTTTGTTTTTCTCGGCTGGCTGTGCCGGTCAAAGGCGACTGACGTGGCCCAGTTCCGAGCTGGCATGAGGCAGCCGTGGTCGTTTTGCGTGGGAGTCTGATAAACAAATACCGTCTAACTCGTCCGTCTATGCCATCGCCCTCTACAAAGCGACCGTAGCTGCTAAGCAGGCGATTCCGCCTCTATAAGGCGACGAGTGTATGAAAGGCCAACCACATGGCTAAGACGATCATTTAATAAAGCAGTCGGCTCCAGGACGGGCGGCTTTGAGTGACTAAAAAAAATTACCAAAACTGACCACGGATTTCAATGTGGTCTCGCTTCAGCTATGACTTTTCTACCCTTCTTTTCACAATCCATGTAAGTATGCATACGTGGGTTTCTGCTGCCCCGGTTGGTGTAAGTCTCCAACGTAAAGGTGTGGCGCAGCTTGATTAGTGGCTGGCGCAGGACTAAGCTGACTCATGCAACTGACCCCACAGGAGGTGTGGTGCCTGGATCCCCCAGGGTTCCTACGCCAGTGACACGGATGGCTGGAGGATCATCATCCCATCATTGTCACTCACTAACACCCACGCGCGCGGCTTACTAGGTAAACAGGTTACTATACGATTTTCTTAGAGCACATAAAAATACCTCGGCTTCAGAAAAAAAAACTCGAACAGGAAAACAACTGAAAATGCACACAAACACCAGCACGGTATTGGTGCGTGAACATTACGAATAAAACACGCGCGCACATTGCATACACGCACACACTCACACACCACACACACACACACACACACACACACACACACACACACACACACACACACACACACACACACACACACTACATCCATGCTACTACTATACACATTCCCAGCCGATTCAAGCCGATCGGCGGCTGTGTGAAAACTGACGCTCAGCGAAAACTGATCTTTACACTTGCTGCATGTATATTATAGAGAAGTATATGCCGCATTTGCTTTTAACCTTTGTGTCGCTTGTAAATACACGTCAACCCCTTTACTGCCAATGGACGCAGATTGTGTTTTTGAAGTCATCGTAAATTTAACGTCAAAGATCCTCAATCGTCCGAGACACATGGATACAAATGGTTCCTCTCGGGGTTTTGCATCTTACTCGCCTATTCAGGCACGCGAGAACGAAACTTATATTCGATCTGCCCTGACACCCCACAGCAAGAATTTGATCGACCATTACAGCTTCAGTCGCCAAGCTGCTCTGACACCACTCTTGAACTGTCATGGTGGCGCCAAGCTATTCTGGCACCAAGCTGTTTTATTCCTCCAGGTGCCAAGCTATTCTCACACCACTCTTGAACTATCATGATCAATCTGCCCGTACCCGGGGTAGGGTCAGTGTGTAATCTGCATTGCGAATCATTTTAAACAAGTTAACCTTTGCTTACGGTGTTTACAAGTCATTACACCATCTTTGTCTTTCATTTCACTTTTCAGGGAAACAGTCACTTGACTAATAAGAGAAGTGAATTTAAATTTATAATGAATTCAATGTCCTGAAGCAGAAGCTTTTAATTTGCACGTGACTAACAGGCGGTCGGGTGGTGAAAGGGTGGAGTGAAGTGAAGCAAGTTGGTATGGAGGGGTGGTGGGGGGGGGGGGGGGAGGAGGGTACTGTCAGGGCTTCAAGAAGAATACGTTTCTTCAATCATGAATCACGAAACTTTAAGTTTTTTTGCCGGAGCCGATTTTGTGACAGAATTGAGCCGTCTGGTACTTTAGTACAATAGTCATCGCATAACATGTGATAAAGAACCTGTCAGGCGTGAAACATACTGAGGAGCAAAAGAAGTGCGACATTTTTGGACTCATTGGAAACACTTTCAAGGGGAGGGAAGGAGAGAGCAAGATGGAGATTGACTGACCTTGGGTCAGTTTAACTTTATCATTGGATTCTTAGTCTCGTGTGTGATACACCATTGGCAGTCGCAACCCGCCTAGTTCAACTGAGATTTGAGGAGTATAGCATCTACGTGCGCCAACCTCTCACAGCAAGAGGTATAGATTTTCATGAGCCCCTGCAGAATGCATGGGCTCACGAGAATCTATTTCTCTTGCACTGATGGCATCAAGCTTATGCAAGAGCGAACTATACTTTCTCGGAGTGCCAACTGATGGACCACGCGGGAAGAGTTAACAGTATACAATATGCACACACACATATATTATATTATATTATATTATATTATATTATATTATATTATATTATATTATATTATATTATATTATATTATATTATATTATATTGAGCAGCATTTTGCTTGATATAGTGCCGATAACAGGCAGATGTGAATACGAGACCAGAATCAAAATGTCCGAATCGTAAGACGAGGACACTTGATTCGGGTCAAATAATCACATCTGTCTGTTTATCGGCACTATATCAAGCAAAATGTTGCTCAATATAATGTATGTACCTAAACAAAACTTTACCAGAGTCCTTTAGTTTTGGTGCTGAAGTGGTCAATTTCGCTATATTTGGACATGAAACTTCCCAGCTTGACGCTACTAACCGAAGTGTACTCAGCGCAAATCCACCTAGGCATACATCTACCCAGTGCAAATGTGTTTCTCTGATTTTCAATTTATTTTTAGAAATAAATAAACTCAGCGTAAATCTTCACAGCATGATTCCACCCAGCATAAATCGACAAAAGCTTGAATTTACTCAAATAAAAATATCTCAATGGAATAGCAACAGCACACATTTACACTGGGTAGATTTACGCCCAGGTTCAATCAAGCTGTGTGTATATATATATATATATATATATATATATATATATATATATATATATATATAATATATATATATATATATATATATATATATATATATATATAATATATATATATATATATATATATATATATATATATATATATATATATATATATACTTTTAACAAAGGCGTCGCCCAAGCAAAAATGCACTCCATCAGATTAGCTCCATTTTTTATTCAGTTCTGAGAATGCTCTTGCTGTGCTAATGCCATGGAATTCCAGGCTGGTAAGCTTGCATTGGTAAGTTTTAGGACTGCAATCTGCGCTGTACTAGTGATGCTACCACTCATTTCTGGAGGTGGCTTCTAGTACATACGTTGTGTTTGCAAATTTCAGGTTACACCGTATGCCTACCTGAATAGCTCCCCCCCCCCCCCCCCCCCCCCCGCCACCTCCTTCCCCACCCCCCCCCCCCCCCCACCCCATTGGGGCGAAACCGGTTGTAGGCGGGAAAAAACCTTAATCTATCCAGCATGTCCAATATCTGTTTGGGAATATTCATGCACTAGCCTCCCCTCTCGGGGGGGGGGGGGGGAGGGGGGGTAGGATTGGATATTCTCCAGCGGATTGCGGGGCGCCTGTGGGTAGCCCCTATTGTTCTATGCAGTAGGTGTTCAGTGGAAGGCTTAAAATGATAGGTCTGTCATTCCTTTTCTCCCACTAACCCTCTCTTTCTAGATCTAGTGAACGATGCAGTCACAAAAAGGGCACCTGATGACACAATGCAAGCTTACCAGCCTGCAATTCCATGGCATTAGTACAGCAGAGCATTCTCAGAATTGAAATGAAGAAATATATATATATATATATATATATATATATATATATATATATATATATATATATATATATATATATATATATATATAATATATATATATATATATATATATATATATATATATATATATATATATATATATATTTGTTCTTCATTTCAATTCTGAGAAATGCTCTGCTGTACTAATGCCATGGAATTGCAGGCTGGTAAGCTTGCATTGTGTCATCAGCTGCCCTTTTTGTGACTGCATATACATAAGGCTCTCTTGCAACAGCTTTTGCATCATGTGTCAAGAAATGACCTGCTAGAGTTGTATCAGTCCGCTTACCGCAAGCATCATAGCTGTGAAACAGCTCTTCTTCATGTGACCAACAGCCTGCTTACTTCTACTGACGAGGGACGTGTGTCACTCTTGTCATTATTGGACCTGTCTTCGGCGTTCGACATGCTCGACCACAACATCCTTCTGAATAGATTTAGTGTGTCTTTTGGCATCCGTGGACAAGTCCTTGACTGGTTCTCCTCATATTTGTCCGACAGGTTCCATCGTGTCATTATACAGAATTTTACTTCCGCTCCCCTCCTTCTGAGATATGGCGTACCCCAGGGCTCAGTTCTCGGACCGGTCTTGTTTTCTTTGTACACCCAGCCTGTGTCTGAGGTGATCGCCATTAAAGGATGTGAACATCACAAATATGCCGATGACACACAGCTGAAGAAAGACGCTTCTCTCAAACAGTTCCCGTCTCTTCAGCATGACATGGATCAATGTATAGAAGCTGCCAAGGACTGGATGACACACAACAAGCTAAAGCTCAAAGAAGGAAAAACAGATGCCATTGTGGTAGGCACTCGCTCCAAGGTGAGTGTCTCCCACGATGAGTCCTTGATCGTTTGTGGACAGGACATCCCTCTAAAAAATGTGTGAAAAACCTAGGTGTTTGACAATATTCTGTCCATGAATGAGCATGTGTCTCACCTGTCCCGCTGCTGCTATCTTGAGCTCAGGAGTCTTAGCTCTGTTAGACAGTACCTTACTGACGATGTCTGTAAGCAAATTGCATGTTTACAGATTTTGTCAAGGCTTGACTA
>BTPG01000001.1:201749713-201864713 GCA_036245525.1 Semisulcospira habei
CTCCGTTACAGTTACATTGAGAGGGGGGGGGGGGGGGGGGGGGCGGGGGGGGAGGGGGAGGGCGCAGGATTTATGCTCGTTCATGCAGCTGTTTGTTTGTTTGTTTCTTGATTAGCGGTTGATTAACGGTTGGTTGGTTTGGTGTTGTTTAGTTTGTTTGGATGATCGCTTATTTGTGTTGAAATTAACCATTTATTTTGCTGGAAGGTCTGCGTTTGTTGATAAACACTGGACCTTATAATAAATAATGCGCCTCAATAGTTTTTCGTGGACCGTTCAGTAAACGCTATGACAATGTTGCGTCATCTGATAATTGCAAAATAATACGTAATAACGCATAAAGGAAAAGGACCTCGGGCCGATGTCAGCCGCAGTAGGCCCGCGCACGGCCGTGCGCGGGCCTACTGCGGCTGACGTCGGCCCGAGGACCTTTTGCGTAGCGGGACTCTGTCACGAAACGCGACTGCCTCTGACGCAAAGGAATTGAAAACATGTTGTTTGTTGCATTGTGTATTGAGCACGACTCGCATTTTCATTGTATTCTGTAGGGCAGCTGTGCCATCCTGTGCCAGATGTTGCCAATTCTATGGCGTGTGTTGTTCTCTCTCTCTCTCTCTCTCTCTCTCTCTCTCTCTCTCTCTCTCTCTCTCTCTCTCTCTCTCTCTCTCTCTCTCTCTCTCTCTCTCTCTCTCTCTCTCTCTCTCTCTCTCAAATGTATATATGTTAGTGCGTGCATTTACACGGCTGTAAAGGTGTGTGTATGTAGGCCTATGTTTGATTCCTGGTACTTTGTGCTTGTTTTTGCTGTGCTGGATTTTTTTTCTCCCCTATGTAATTTGTGCTGAGGAGTGTTACATCCTTTTTTTGTATTTGTTTATTGCTACCTTAGTAGTGTCATTTTCTGTACTGCGTGTGTCTGTACTTATTTAGTTATGTTTTTTGTTTGCGTTAAATATTTTTTTGTTTGTCTTCATTATATTTCATGTTGTAGTACGTTAGAAACGACAAGTTTGAAAAATGACGTATTTGTATCTGTCAAAACTTCTACCGTTATGTAATAAAGTTTCATCATCATCATCATCATCATCATCATCTCTCTCTCTCTCTCTCTCTCTCTCTCTCTCTCTCTCTCTCTCTCTCTCTCTCTCTCTCTCTCTCTCTCTCTCTCTCTCTCTCTCTCTCTCTCTCTCTCTCTCTCTCTCTCTCTCTCTCTCTCTCTCTCTCTCTCTCTCTCTCTCTCTCTCTCTCTCTCTCTCTCTCACCCCAGTATCTAACCACTAAATTTATATCTCACCAAGAACGTGAACGGACCTCAAGAAACAATACCTTACCCCTACCACTGCCAAGAATTGACCTTTTTAAAACTAGTATGTCATTCTCTGAATAGCTAGGGGCGCCAAGCTATTCTGGGACCACCCTTGAACTATTTTAGTCAAACTTATTTCACACACTGGTGTATTCCGAATCAGGTTAAGATAACAACTACGCTACCGTCATAACTATGCCGAAGTCATCACAGTGAGTAAGGAGCTGTAGACAGTGTTCCTATGAGCTATCATGGTCGGATCTATCTTCCTATACCTGCGTTGAAAATGGAAGATTACAACCGCAAATCCCTTGCATGTCACAGTACATGGATTGATGTCGGTGGTGCGCACTGTGACAGGCCAAGGATGACGGGCGAACAGGGATTCGACTTTCATAGAAGTCATCCGGACCTAAGACTGATAAACTCAATTTCAAATCACTGTTCTGTTGGTCAGTCTGTGTCTGTGATAGAAAATTTGATTTTTTCTTACTTTAGTATCAAAGAAAGACACAAACTGACCGATTTCAAATCAGTAACTGTTCCTGTGTGTGTGTGTGTGTGTGTGTGTGTGTGTGTGTGTGTGTGTGTGTGTGTGTGTGTGTGTGTGTGTGTGTGTGTGCGTGTGTGTGTGTATGTGTGTGTGTGTGTGTCAGTGTGTGTGTGTGTGTGTGTCTGTGTGTGTGTGTGTGTGTGTGTGTGTGTGTGTGTGTGTGTGTGTGTGTGTGTGTGTGTGTGTGTGTGTGTGTGTGTGTGTGTGTGTAATTGAAATTGAAATTGAATTTAACAAACTCCGATTTCTCCGGTCTGTCGTCCTATAATGGAATTCAGCGTGTGTGTACGTACGTGCGGTAGCGTCAGATGGCAAAGCCGCTTCAGCTTACAGGCTATATGACGTCAAATGTACTCCACAATCAATACATTAGCAAACATACTCACGACATCTGTGTTGTCCTCTCTTTCCAGGGAAAATCATTTAGAGCTACCTTCTCTGGAGAAAGCTCGTCAGAGTTCACGGTGTATTTTCACAACATCCGGCCCGTTTTTACATCCCATATCTACACGAATTCCCGTGAACATAACTGAAAATTATTGCTGGCGTTTAATAAGTTATTAACACATTCTACCTCGCTACCGAAATCTCTAAATTTTGAAGTTGCCCTCTAAAGGACTGTATTACAATTCTAGAGACAGATCGAGCATGATAGTTCAACGGTGGTGCCAGAATAGCTTGGCGCCTATCGGCGCCAAGCTATTCTGGCACCACCGTTGAACTATCATGCTCGATCCATGTCTTGTTGTGGTGTGTCGGGGCTGAATGAGTTAACATTTTTTTCTGCCAGTGGTCGCACACTGTGTTTTGGCAATTGTGTTTTAACCATTTGACTGGTATCGCTTTGTATCTTTGGATGGCTCAGTGGGGCTGTTTGGCGCTGACGTAACCCTTTGGTTGTCGGTGACGGTTTTAGTCGCGATGATTCCTTCAGGAATCATCGCGACTAAAACCGCTACCGACAATCAAAGAGTTAATTCAGTAGCCGCAGCTATCCAAAGATAGAAAGCGACGTTACAAGAGTCATAGATCCTTATGAGAATCTGTTTCTCTTGCAATTGCATCTTGATGAATTTTATTTATTTATTTATTTATTTTCTCGGCAGTGAACGAGTTGAGCTGATCTTACCACGAATTAAGGCCTGCGTTTAGCAATGAGAAGTTCCCCGATACGCACACGGTCAAGAGGCCGACCGGTCGGCCCGATTATTTTGTGCGCATAGTAGGATCAGTGTTTGGATGCGAAACACTATGCCGACAGAACACTGAGCCGACTCAGCTGAATGAGACAATTCAATACATGGCTTAATTTGCAACATTATCGTACACACATATGCAATATTGACCTGTTTCGTAAACGTAGGGAATGTATACAGAATTCGGAAAAAAATATCTTAAAAAAAAAAAAGGAACTTAAAACGCATTGTAGGCAAAAGACAGGGAATCAGGTCTGTGTGTGTGTGTGTGTGTGTGTGTGTGTGTGTGTGTGTGTGTGTGTGTGTGTGTGTGTGTGTGTGTGTGTGTGTGTGTGTGTGTCTGTGAAAAGCGAAATCTTCACTGTAATACAATGAAAAATTCGCTTTTCACTAAATGGACTTACTGTCCTTGCCTTCCTCAGTAACAGTTTACATCACAATAACACTCAATCCTCAATAAAAGCTAGGTCTGAAGAACCCTGAAGCGTCTACTTACTTCCTGCTTTCCGCCGCAAGAAAACAAAACAACAACAACAACAATACTGCTTCAAAAGAGTCCTTGACAAATATTATAGATAAATGAGCAGCATTTTGCTTGATATAATGACGATAACAGGCATTCACGCACTGTTCTGGTTGCTCCTGCAGCCAAAACTGGTGCCAAACGTACTGCTTTGCATTCCTTTGGACTACATCAGCGAGGCCGAGAGGGGATCTTGACGACTGGGCACCCCAGGATCTCCATACACTTCGCCCAGGCTTGCGCCCTGGAGAGGTCACTCCAGTGCCGCTTTGGGCACTGCAAATCTTAAAAACGGACTGACCCAGCAAGCGCATATACACCATTGTCTTCCGAGACAGAAGGATGCCAACAACAACAACAATTTATAGTATCTCATGCAGGTTTCATGCTCTGTTTATTTAGAGCGTGTTTTAGAAACGGCGGAAATATTCACTTTTAAAACATATTCGTAGAAACATAACTATGAACTGTCTGTCTGTAGCTCACGGTGTAAAAGACGAAATTAATTGTTTGCAGTGTTCCATTTAGTCCAAGATCCTCAGGCCAAATACAGTTTTACTCGTACCAGGTCTTCTCTCTCTCTCTCTCTCTCTCTCTCTCTCTCTCTCTCTCTCTCTCTCTCTCTCTCTCTCTCTCTCTCTCTCTCTCTCTCTCTTTCTTTCCATCCTTGAGAAATAAAGTATCATTCATTCATTCATTCTCTCTCTCTCTCTCTCTCTCTCTCTCTCTCTCTCTCTCTCTCTCTCTCTCTCTCTCTCAGTCTCTCTCTCTCTCTCAGTCTCTCTCTCTCTCTCTCTCCGCTCTCTCTCTCTCTCTCTCTCTCTCTCTCTCTCTCCTCTCTCTCTCTCTCTCTCTCTCTCTCTCTCTCTCTCTCTCTCACTTTTTACTTCTAAACTACAGAGACAAGTTCTAATTACAAGATGACCTTCAGCTTATGTCGCTGTTATTATGTTTGTTTGGGTTTGTTTGTTTTTTTCGCCTTTTATGCTTTTCGTACACTTGAATGTTCCGGGCTTGACACTATGTTTGTTTGTTTGTTTTCTTAAATATTTTACTGTGTTGCTCGATGTATATTTATGTGTGTAGAGTAGTAGGACAGTTTGTAAGAGAGGCATTCACATGCCTAAAACTGTATCCTGAAAAAAAAAAGTTTCATCATCATCATTATCTCTCTCTCTCTCTCTCTCTCTCTCTCTCTCTCTCTCTCTCTCTCTCTCTCTCTCTCTCTCTCTCTCTCTCTCTCTCTCTCTCTCTCTCTCTCCGGTCACCCGGAGGCTCTGTTTGTAAACATTCCCGCCACACACAACAATGACTCAGTGTTTACCTAGGTCGGGTCTATAACCGGGACTTTGTCCGGCCATCCATGTGCTCTCACGGGCAGGCGCGAAACTGAGCTCATCGGGCCGTTGTCGGACGCAGTTTGTCCGCGCACGACAGTGCGCGGGCCAACTGAGGCCGACAGCGGCCCGAGACGTTTGCACACTGGACAGTAAGTCTCCATCCTTGATAGTAAGCGACAGTTGGAAATACTATGATTAGTGGTTGCGACATCTCTCACAGTCTCAGGAAATGGGACTGGGCTGGCTGAAGTCAGTGTCAGACCTGAGGGCTCGTGAGAATCTAGACTTCAAAGATGTTGCGTTTCTTTTGCTCCGTCCTCAGTGAGTGTATAATCTGCGGCCTTTGCAAGCCGGTCAAGAAGACTGCTGCTCAGTCACCACTGCCGTGTGAAGACGCAAAGACGGTAAGTCCATTTTTTTTTTGTGAAAACCGAGATTTTCATTGCATTGATATGCGGAAAATTTCGATTTTCATCAAAAATGGAGTTAACTGTCTCTCGCCTCAAATTCACAGTGCAACTTCACGGCCAAAGACGACCTCATGAAAATGTATGTATGTTGTTTGAAGTTGGTGATGACGATTGTTGACTTCAACCTCACTTATTTGTGAAAATAAACATGACCAAACAAGGTTGACTAATGGTTTTGCATCATGCATCGGTGGGCTCATAAGGATGTGTGCTTCAGTTTATTGTCAGTCGCAGATAAAATCAGTTTCCGCTGAAAGCTTTCTCATTTCCGGCAACGCAAAAGAAAAGCCAGCCGTCCCAAGGACCATGGAGATTAAATTCTGTCAGCAAGAGGCATAGATCCACATGAGCCCCCGCAAATGCAGGGGCCCATGTGGATCTATGTCTCATGCAGTTATAGGTCGTCAGTGTTCACTTTTTCTCGGCAGTGAAGGGGTTAAGGGGTCAGGCTACTCAGTTACGCCAAAGGTGACATATCGGACGGACGTCTGAATGTAGGCACGACCATCCCCGCCCGAGACGATACCAGCCACTGAGGAAATCGCCTACTTAACGACGTTTACACTTTTCCGGCACAGACGCAATAAGCCCGTTATGCACGTATGCATGACTACCAGGGCGGGCGGCAAAAGATCCTCGCATCGACGGACGTCTGCCTCGACTGACTGAGCCTGTTGGCTTATGCGAGATTTACATCGCGCCTAGGATCTTTTGCTTACTAGTGTTAGGAGAGCCCAGACGCGGTCAATGGCACTGTTGACAAGCCGAAAGCCGTTAAATTAAAAACTTTTAGCTTGCGGTCTTTCGTCATCGGTATATATGCGCTGCGTTGATACCGCGCGGTGACAGCCTCCGTTACTGAGAAACATACACAATAACATGTCCCTTGTCAACAAGCGTGCATGAAGGGTTAGATTAGTCACTTCACGCCAAAGGAATAACAATTAATGGACGGACTCCCGCAAAGGGCTGGGTTAGCATTGTGGCTTGGTGATACATTTTGCCCAAGTACCGAAACCCCGAAATTTTGAAGTTGCCATCTGAAGGACTGTATTGCAATTCTAGAGACAGATCGAGCATGATAGTTCAAGGGTGGTGCCAGAATAGCTTGGCGCCTATGAGCGCCAAGCTATTCTGGCACCACTCTTGAACTATCATGCTCGATCCATGTCTTGCTGTGGTGTGTCGGGGCTGAATGAGTTAGCGGTAAAACTTTCGAGAGAACTAGTACAAACTGAACTTTTCCCGTAATGTTTAGGGTGTGAAGGTCTGTGTTTTTTTGTTTTGTTTTGTTTTGGTTTTTTTCATCCAGCATCAAGCTGCGCGGCAGGTGGTGTCACAACAGTTGAAAACGGAGACTGTTTTTGTTTTGTTTTTTTTAAATTTGGTTGTGGTTGGTTTGGTTAGTTCGGGGTTTAATGTCCACGGCACCGAAGTGATAATGGACGGCCCTGACGGGCAGGTTATGGGGGACAGGGAAATCTATTGCCTATGGAGTACGACCTGAGCACTGATCAATTCAGGCGCACTGCAACTGTGCCACTTTGATTTACCACAACGGACATGCTATGGAACAAGCCCATCTTTTTTCCCTGGATTGCGAGTCCATCTAGCCTGGCCGGGACGGGGACTCGAACCCACGACCCGACGATTCCCTTCGCCTTAACCGGACTCTTTTTATTTGGTGTATTCGAGTCATGGGCGACTTTTATGGCGCGAGTGCAGCACAGGGTGAGTAGGCGAGTAGAGGCCAGGGCAGTGAGGGGGTAGTTATTGTTTGTGTGGATTGTGGAAAAACTGGGCTTTGGACTTGTGGCGATTCCGGCTGCACGTTTTGTTGTATGGGCGGTCTCTGACTAGGACTGATTTTGAGAAAGCAATTCTGACTGTGAGCCGTGTCAGTGACGTGTTCGGAGACCGCTACAACATGAAAGTGTGTAAAACTGATGATAACCTTTTACTAGGATTGGGCCTGTTGTAGTGTGGGGCAGGAACAGCTGTAACTTATAGGGCCGTACGTTCTCAACACTGGTCAATTCAGGAGCACTGCCGCAACGGCTGTGCCTGCAGTCTTGGATTTACCAAGATCTTCGAATGTACACCGATGCTATAGAACAAGCCCATCGTTTTTCCTGGCGAGATTACTAGAAGCCTAAAATTAATGTCATACGGCCAACATTTGTAAGAACCGGAATATCTGAGGCCGAATTTCGAGGAAAAGCCTGCTTATCTTTCTCTGCTTCTGACTACACAGATAACAAGTCAGTGCTGTCCACCGGCCCGCAGGCGAGATCTCCTAGAAGAGGACTAGTCTGTGACAGCTAAAGGGTAGCGCCTGATTCGCTTGGCGCCTGTAGGCGCCAAGCGAATCAGGCACTACCCATTACTGAGCAACATTAGTAAAACCATTCAGTCGTCGTCAGTACAGACATACATCAGTCCAGGCCGCGGCAGCAGCTATAAGTTTGACGGATGTACTCAAGTGACAGCAAGAACTGGCACGGAAACGAAAAGGATGCTCACAGTAGTACCAATATCCGGACCACTGCAACTGCTGAATCCGCCTATATAAATGCCATTATCAATCCGCAAGAGGCCTAGATTCCAGTAGGCCTATGCAGACTATACAGAGCTCGCGGTTTGTGACTCTGCTGATTTACATCCGGCGCCTATCAGTTGAGGAAGCCACCTTGGTTTAGCGAGTACGCTAAACGGCCGCTGAAGTAAACGGAGGCCGGAAGCCGCTCTGTCCTGATTATCGTGACCCTGTGTTCTGTTCAATGAAAACACTGATTGAAGCGAAACGAAACAAACTGACGAGTAAACTTTCGCTGACTTAACCCATTACACCCCACGGTCGGATTTTGTAGGTGTCGTCTAACGACTATGTACGAGTTGCGGGAGATGGATGACATTAATACTGAATAGTCAATAACTAACAAAAGTTTTTTTCCCCCAACTATGCTAAATTGCTATACAAAAAATCCAAACCAAAAAGGTGACTGCCAAGCGTGTAAAATGCAAAGAAGTACCCAACGGAGAAAGAAACACGCTTAGAAAAGACGGGTACAACACAATTTATTAATATTTCGGGTAAATACCCTTTGTCAAAATAGACAAACAAACAAACAGAGAGACTGATTAGCCGCTACTTATCTTTATTCGCAGAAGGAATTTGGCAACTGAAGGAGGTGACGTAAAATAAAAGAAAAGAAAAGGAAGAACAAAAGTGCGCAAAAAGTAAAAATGAAGTCAACGAAAAAATCATAAGAGAGAGACTCGGAAAGAAACTGAACACGAGAGACAAGAGTGTGAGTAAGCACGCGCAGGAGCGAGCAAAAGTAAATGCGTGTATGTGAGGCCAGAGAAAGTAAATGCGTGTATGTGTTGTCACATTCCTTCTGCGGATAAGTAGCGGCTAATCTCTCTGTTTGTTTGTTTGTCTATTTTGACAAAGGGTATTTACCCGAAATATTAATAAATTGTGTTGTACCCGTCTTTTCTAAGCGTGTTTCTTTCTCCGTTGGGTACTTCTTTATGATTGCTATACAGTTTAATGATCGTTGAACAGCAGAATAATACAACGAAATAATCGGAAAGAAAAGAGCACAATTTTAGGAGCAGTTCCTTCTTGATCTTACTAAAACCTAACCAGTCCGTGCCTTTTGTTAATCTAAACATCAGTCGTGGCCGGACTTCGGCCAGGGCTTCATTTGTGGCCATGTGGCGGCAAGGTTCGCAGTGGAATGACCTCAGTGCAAGAGGCACGTACTGGGTGGACACATGGGGAGGGGGAAGCGCGTGCCGTCCCCACTGGTTGGTTGTTTGGTTAGTTCGGGTTTAACGTCCACAGCACCGAGGTGATCATGGACGGCCCTGACGGGCGGGTTATGGGGGACAGGGAAATCTATTGCCTATGGAGTACGACCTGAACACTGATCAACTCAGGCGCACTCCAATGCGGTGGTCAGTGTTTATAAACAGGCGTGGTCTGTTGGGGAAAAGGCCATATAGTAAGCCATACAGTAGCTTGATTGAGCTCGATGATTCAATGGTAGTGTCAGATTATCTGACACTACCCTTGGATTATCATGGTCGATTCATCTCCTGCTGTAGGGCGGCGTCGGGGCTAAATGGGTTAAAAAAAAAAGCCAGTGAAAGAAAAGAAAAGAAAGAGACGAGAAGAGTTGAGAACGACTGAAACACTACTGAAACACAAAACAAAGCTAAACAGAACAGGACAACACAACACAACGCAGAGCAGAGCAGAGCAGAGAAGAGCAGAGCAGAACAGAACAACACAACACAACGCAGAGCAGAGCAGAGCAGAGAAGAGCAGAGCAGAACAGAACAACACAACACAACGCAGAGCAGAGCAGAGCAGAGAAGAGCAGAGCAGAACAGAACAACACAACACAATGCAGAGCAGAGCAGAACAGAGCAGAACAACACAAAACAAATAAAACAAAACAAAAACAAGAGAAAACAGCGGCAACAATTAAAACAACATCAACAACAACACTTTTCAGCAGAGACCAAATGCAGAGGCCTATCATTTAGCTGATGTACGACGCCTAAAGTCCATTCGAACCGTACGTTTGCAGCAGTTGACCTTAGGAGTGAAAAGGCTAACCGCAATACATTTACAATTACAAATGACCCGGACTGAAACGCTCAGGGCCAGTCCAAGCAGATCAGAGTTCAGTGACCCCAAGCGGAATAATAAACGTCAGTGACGTTAGGTGATGTGTCGCAGTGGCTTTAAAATGTAAACATCGTGTTTGTGTACGGACTGTAAGAGTACTTTTATTTAACCCTTATCATTCGGAATACACCAGTGTGTGCAATAAGTTTGACTAAAATAGTTCAAGGGTAGTGCCAGAATAGCTTGGCGCCTCTAGGCGCCAAGCTTTTCTGGCACCACCCTTGAACTAAAGCCATTGGTCTGTATACGTATCTGTAAGTACTATAATGCAGCTTGCCTATAGCAGTGTACAAATTTGAAACTTTTAGCCGCACTGATATGGCTTAACATGTAGTTTGTTTCATGCGGCTGAATCATATGACATAATATCACAGCATGGCAGTCACTGACCTGACTTTTAGAAAATCGTAAATACGACCTGACACACAATCATTGACAAACAACCCCAACAGGATTAACCGCACTTTGAACTCTAGGCTGGGAATCGCAATCTGAAGACTATAATATGCTTAACCCCTTACCTGCCCGAGCAAGGCGGACGCTACTGACCCAGCTGCAAGAGATATAAATCCTCATGAGTCCCCGCAGTCGCTTGTCTCTTGTTGTCCTATGTTCAATTCTTTGTGCATTATTGTTTCCCGTTTACGTCTGTTGTTCTTCAAGCGAATGTCGATCAGTGTGGGGGCGTTTTCGACGAGGAATTCGTGATCACTGGTAGCGAAGGGGTTAAGAAGACTGGCAGCTGGACTTTCAGGGGCGGATCTGGGGGGTGGGGGTGGGAGGGTTACAGGGCTTCCGCCCCCCCCCCCCCTCTCCCTTCCCAGACCCAAAATTCCTTAAAATGCTATAACAAAGTCCCTTTTTGAGGTGTTTGGAACCGCCGCTCCCCCCCCCCCCCTCCTTTGTTGTTTGATATTTGGGTGAATGGTGAGAGTCTTACACGCAGGGTCAACCCCCCCCCCCTCCCCCTTCCTGCTTTTTTTCGATTTATCGGCCCTTGGAAGCAAGGTTAGCGTCGGGGAGGCCTTTCAAGTTGTATCTGGTTGAAGTTGGAACAACACCCCCCCCCCCCCCCCCCCCCGAGGTAGCTGACCCGCCCCTGACTGATAATTCAAGGGTGATGCAGAACTAGCTTGGCGCCTCTAGGCTCCAAGCCGCTAGTCCTGAACCACGCTTGAACTATCATAGTCGACCCATGTCAGTACTAGGTGCCAAGGTATTTCGGCACCACCCGGCTTGAACTATCATGGTCGATCAATAGAATGTTGTTGTGCGCCAGGGTGGAAAGGGTTAGCACTGCTGAATTGTTATCAACGGGATTCATCAACATTAACTCATTCGCGGCAAGCCACATCCGGATACGCGGCATAAGCCGCGCATCTGGATGCAGGTAGCCGCAAATGATTTAATAAGAACATCATGATCCAGTGCTCAGGAATGTTCGAGAAAGGATCCCTCGAACAGTCCAAAGGTAGATTTTATCTCGAAGTGAATGCTATAGGCTAACTTAGTTGTCAACAGATTAGCCATGACCAAAAAGGTGATTGCCAGGCGCTTAGAAAAGATAGTTACAACGCAGTTTACTAATATTTCAGATTATTATTTTTTTAAAAATACACGAAATATTAATAAATTCTGTTGTAACCGTCCTTTCTAAGTGCGTTTCTTCACTGCGCTAGGGTTCTTCTCTGCATTGATAAACATTCTACATTTGTCGTGTTTAACACACACACACACACACACACACACACACACACACACACACACACACACACACACACACACACACACACACACACACACACAAAAGCACATAAAAATGCACAAAAACACATAATACATTGTTCTTATAAGTCACGCTGCTCTGAGGAAAACATTGGACTCACTGCGCTATAAAGCACACAGGAGAAGCCTACTCACACACACTCAAACACACACACACACACACACACACACACACACACACACACACACACACACACACACACACGCGCGCGCGCACACACGCACGCGCACACACACACACACACACACACGCACACACACACTTCTTTTCTTGTCTCTGCCGAATACAAGAATGATCAGTCACCTTCGGACCCCCCCCCCCCCTATCCTCCTTCCCCCCCCCTCCCCCCCCGCCCAACCTGGTCGGACCCAAAATTCGTTAAAATGCTATAACAAAATCCCTTTCTTTTTTCCCCGGTAACAAACTCCCATTTAGGGACATTCCCCCCCCCCCCCCCCCACTTCCTCCTACCCCCTTTCCCCATTGTTTAATAGTTTGGCAAGTGTTGAGAGTCTTCACACAAGCGCGCCTTCTCTCTCTTTGTAACCCTCCACCCTCCCACCCTCCTCCCTTCTCCCTCCTCCCCCCCCCCCCCACCCCCCCCCCCCCCCACCCTCCTCGTTTGATTTTTCGTCCCCTGTAAGAAAGGTCTTGCGTCGGGGGAGGCCTTTTGTGTCTCGTTCAAGGTCCCAAACAAAAAGTTGGAACCCCCCCCCCCTCCCCCCCCACCCCAGCCATTTCTCCCCCACTCCCCCCACCCCCCCCCCCACTCCCCCCACCCTCTCGAGATAACTGATCCGCCCCTGAGTAATGTGCCCGATAGATGAACTTTGTCAAGTCATGCCTGCTGTCAATTAGTATCGCTAATTACAGTATAGTGTGACACTCATTAGTAACTCATTCCTTTCGCCTTCAAACTTTGTCTGCAAGAGGCATAGATTCTCTTGAGCCCCTGCATCCGCAGGGGCTCATGAGAATCAGTATCTCTTGTTGCTAATGAATCTGTTCCCAAATACTTACATCTTTGATTAATAGTAGGAGCTCATACAATTATTTTTAACTTGTTTTCCCTTTAAGAAGATAGCGTACATATTCCCTCTACAAACACCATTCAGTCTCTGTGCAGCGGCTTACGCGAGTATATTAGGTGCCAATGGAAAAAGTTACAATTTTAACGTCTTTGCCCACCATGAAAATGATTGCAAAGAACAAACTATGATCCCCAGCTCGGATTCGAACCCTTTAGGGCGAGAGTCGAACGCTTTACCACCGAGCCACCCAAGTCCCTAATAATAATAATAATAATAATAATAATAATAATAATAATAATAATAATAATAATAATAATATATAATAATACATATATACATACATACATACATACATACATACATACATACATACATACATACATACATACATACATAACTCTTTTATAGCACTGTTGTCCGCATGACTGAAAACACTGAACTCACTGCACATGCACAACAGCACACTCTCTCTCAGACACACGCAAAATTACACACTACTTTAACCCAGCCAATCCCTTCCCGACACCTGAAATTACTTCCACTTCCCCGTCACATAAGATCCCAAATCAGAACAACTGAACTCATTCAGCCCGACGGCCGTATTTCCCAAATTTTGGATTCGTCATTTAATGGCTATGTACCAGTTGCAGGAGATGGATCGACCATGATAATTCAAGGGCAGTGCCAGATTAGCTTGGCGCCGACAGAGACGAATGCAAAACTGATTTGGGAAATACGGCCGTCGGGCTGAATGAGTTCAGTTATTCTGATTAGTGCGTCAGGTCTGAATGGGATAAGGCAGTTAACAGTTCGCTAGGGTGGGTGGGAGGGGGGAGGGGGGGGGATGTATAACAAGGTCAGATTTAACAAAAGTCGGGTATAGCAACACTTTTTCAAAGGTCCCAACAGCAGACTTTTAACGTAAATTACCTCGCTCATAACAAACATCGGATATAACAACAAGAAAAGTTGGGTCTCCTGGCGATTTGTTGTATCCGGAGTTGACTTGTATCTATGTTGGTGAGGAGAGACCGGCACTACCTGTCCTCATAAAGACTACATAACGGTTCAAGAGATGGTTCAACCACGGCAGTTCAAGGGTGGTGCCAGAATAGCTTGGCGCCTATAGGCGCCAAGCTATTCTGGCACCACCCTTGAACTATCATGGTCGATCCATATCTTCAGTCCTGTAGTGTATCGGGCCTGAATGGGTTAATGACTGACATATCTGCTCATTCAGACGAAGTTTCTCATCGCTGTGACACTGGAGCAAGTAGTATCATACTGCAGTCTTTGCTGATTCAGACGAAGTTTCTCATCGCTGTGACACTGGAGCAAGTAGTACCATACTGCAGTCTTTGGGTCATCGTTCGAGCAGACAGGGGGCCATCAGCAAAAGACACGTATGTAACAGTGTCATTGACAGTAGCCTTCAGGAAACTTCGGATAAAACTGACAAAATATCAGGATCCCCACGCGTGCTGTTGTTATATGCGAAGATTCTTATAAGAGGAGGGAAAAGTGTGGTCATCTGACCTCTGAAAAAGCATTGTGCCTTGACCGACTTATGATTTCTATGGGGCCTAACCTCAGGTAGAGCTCTAGGCGCCTTACAAATGTCCAAAATACAGTTACAAAAACTGCGCGCGCGCACGCACACACACACACACACACACACACACACACACACACACACACACACACACACACACACACACACACATTCCAGGCACCGGCACAGCAAAACTACAACAGAATCAGCCGCAATCAATGTTAATCGGTGGGGTAATGGAGCTGGAAAAGGTGTGTTTTTAGCCGGCAGATTTAAAACTTGAACATCTTTTGAAACGCTGTGGCGGACATGGGAGTTCGTTCCAGAACAGCGGCCCAGATATGAAAAAGACCCTTGGCCAAAAGACTTGGTACGGACAAAAGGTAAACCCTCAAAATAAGGTTGTCACTCAGACCGCGATCTGAGTTGTCTTGAGGGGGTGTACAACTGTAGGAGAGAGGACAGGTAGGGCCTAAGGATGTGGAAATATCCCGGTCGTCACTCTAAGTCCACGCAGATTCTGTTTTTGAAATCATTCTCGATTGTCGATTCAACAACGTCACACCAGCCGTCAAACGTAGCCGTATGCGGCACGTCTTAAATGAGTTAAAAGGGCAGGCCTCCCCACCGTTATTTGTCAAAAGACATTATGTAAATGCATTCATTACTTCCAGGCTCGATTATTGCAATTCTGTACTGGCAGGTTTACCGGCAGATCAGACGCATTTCACGCTTGCAGATGATTCAAAACAATGCGGCGCGTCTCATCTTGAAGAAACGAAAGAGAGACCACGTTACGTCTCTACTGAAGCGGCTGCACTGGTTGCCCGTAAAATTCCGCTGCCAGTACAAAATTGCAATTTTCACCTGTCGGTATTTTGACGGCCGGATCTCTCCCGACGTACCTCTCTGGCAAGCTGTCTGTTTATCAGCCATCACGCACCCTCCGTTCCGGGCCTCCAGTGAAAAACTTTTTTAAAATCCCGAAGCTGCCGGGGAGCGGCCTTCTTTCACCGTTTTAGCCCAAAGTGTGTGGAACTCGCTGCCAACTGAAATGCGGAATCTGCCCACATTGTCACAGTTCAAAGCTCACTTAAAGACTTTTCTTTTCTGTCGGGCATTTAACACTTAGCTCATATTTAGCTAACTGTTGACTGACTGCCATTTATTCTGATCCTAGAGGAAGTGAATGTAAGGTGGTGGGAAGGGATGGGGTGGTTTAAAGTAGTGTATAATTGTGCGTGTGTCTGAGAATAAGGGTGTGCTGTTGTGCATGTGCAGTGAGTCCAGTGTTTTCCTGGAGAACGGCGTTATGCAAGAACTATGTCTTCTTCTTCTTCTTCTTCTTCTTCTTCTTCTTCTTCTTCTTCTTCTTCTTCTTATTATTATTATTATTATTATTATTATTATTATTATTATTATTATT
Organism: Semisulcospira habei; assembly: GCA_036245525.1. Lineage (NCBI taxonomy): Eukaryota > Metazoa > Mollusca > Gastropoda > Semisulcospiridae > Semisulcospira > Semisulcospira habei. The sequence goes on from BTPG01000001.1 coordinate 201,765,602, forward strand.
ATTATGTCCATTTTTGACAAAGGCAAGATTTTTATTCTTATATGGACATAACGGTTGACATCAGAAATTCTATAGAGACGTTAAACCCTAAATAACCAACATATCAGTGCACATGCACCATTGGACTAAGTGCATACGTGCACAGTAATCAAATGCTAATAATAGAGCATTACTAACTGATGATGGTTACCCAAAGTTAACGTTACTGTTGTATAGAGATTAGCGTATGCCTGACTCACGTCAGTCAGTTATGCAAAATAAATCACTCGTGCTCAGTTCGACCAATAAAATGCGAGCTTTAGCTCGCATTTTATTGGTCGAACTGAGCACGAGTGGTTTATTTTGCGTTACAGCACGTTAGGCGTACTATTATTTATTTGCTCAACGACCTTTTTTTTTAAAAAAAAACTCAGAATCGACGTATTCTTTTCTCTTTGAAGTGGTAGTGTGCCACATACGGTTGGGTCGCTCTTACTTCACCCCGCCTCAGTGGCTGATCAGTCGTCGTTACAGAACTAAACAGTCAGGGAACGCACAACCTTTACCATCACACCTGAACAGAGTCAGCCTTGTAGCACTACACTATCGGGGTAAACAATGTGCGAACTGTGTATACAAATTCATTAAATTATTGCTGTGTACTTCGCTTTTATCAGTGCATGTGCAATTTACTTTCACCCCCGTCAGTGGCTGATACAGAGCAAAACATTTTTAAAATGTGCGGCGGGGAACGCACAACTTTTATCATCAAACAGCCTTACAACGCACGGTCTTGGAAAAATGTGTGAACTGCATAACTGCATTCATTAAGTTATTGCTGTGTGCTTCGCTTTTATCAGTACATGCTCCCTTTTCTTCGACTTTGCGACAAAACGATCAAACGTAACTAATTACTATACTAGCCAGTGCTCGCCTCGATCAGCCGGCACTATGTTTTGATATTTCAAAATTTATGATCTGCATATGGTCCTCCGAAGAACAATATATCTGTTTAAGAAGTACATCGACCATGATAGCTCAAGGGTGGTGCCAGAATCGCTTGGCGCCTACGGGCATCAAGCGATTCCGGCACCACCCTTGAACTATCACGGTTGGTCCGCTTCCTTTTTGTGTAATATATCAACGCTGAATATTATACGCTGCCTTGCAGGCCTGGCCGCTTGGCTGCGGAAAGGCTAAGGGAGGAAACCCCTGACATCAAAGCCCCCGTGTCTCCGGGGAAGGCTTTTGAGCCAGAGACTAGGACAAGGACAGTCTGATATAAAACCTACGACCCGAGGACCTCGATGCCATCGTCCCAGCTTGCTAGGCCATGGCAGATGAACCAAGGGTTTAAAGGGTGGGGCCAGTACTGCGCACACTGCACTCCACCAAAAAGCTCCACCGCGCAGGCTTTAGGAAACGCTTTGCTGCTGCGGACACAGCTCCGCTGGGCGGGGCATGTCTCCAGGATGGAGGATCATCGCCTACCAAAGATCACCCTGTTCGGCGAGCTTGCTACTGGACACCGTGACAGAGGGGCACCAAAGAAGAGATACAAAGACTGTCTCAAGAAGTCACTTAGTGCCTGCCAAATCGACCACCACCAGTGGTCTTCGCTTGCTGCGGACCGTGACACCTGGCGCTCCACCATTTACAAGGCAGCTGTCTCCTTTGAGGACTCTCACAGAGCTAGCCTTAAGGACAAGCGGCTCAGGAGAAAAAACAGAGATGCCGCAGCTCAGAACCCCGGCCATACCTTCCCCTGCAGCCACTGCGGTCGAACCTGCCTGTCTCGGATTGGCCTCCGCAGCCACGAACAAGCCTGCAGACGTCGTGGGCAACTCCTATAAAATCTTCGTTCGCGAAGTCAAGCCAAGAGAGAATATTATACGCAGTTAAGCGAGTTCAAACGCCCCACCACTGTTGTAAACACAGTAAATGTTATTTTATGGTGTTGTTACATTGTCACTTTTACTGTTATAACACTGCATGGGTCGTCAGGGGACATTGTAGCCATCCCGGTGTTGTGGCCATTCCGGCTAAAGTCAAGGCTAAAACGACATTTTATTAACAGATTTAACGGCGTGTGAATTCACTTGTATGATGTGAACGCCCACTAAATCTGTTTTCTATTAGAGCCACTAACTCATTCGCGGACTGCCGCATCCGGATGCGCGGCTAATGATGCGCATCCAGATGCGGCTGGCCGCGAATGAGTGAAACTTGTCACTGTGAAATAACTGACTTTATAGAGTCTGTGTATAGAGACACGTCAGACGCCAAGCTGGACAAGGAGCTGGACAACAGGCTGGCAAAAGCGAACAGTGCTTTCGGGCGACTATTCAAGCGGGTGTGGCACAATCAACAGCTGAAAAAAGGCACCAAGATCAGCGTGTACAGAGCTGTCGTCCTCACCACCCTGCTGTATGGTTCCGAGTCCTGGGCCCTCTACCGCAGCCAACTACGACTACGACTCCTCGAACGCTTTCACCAGCGCTGCCTGCGTACCGTCCGGGCATCCTCGGCATTCACTGGAGTGACTATGTCACCAACGTCGAGGTCCTTGAACAGGCGAAAACTTTGAGCATCGAGGCTTTGCTGCTGCGGACACAGCTTCGCTGGGCGGGGCACGTCTCCAGGATGGAGGATCATCGCCTACCCAAGATCACTCTGTTCGGCGAGCTCGCCACTGGACACCGAGACAGAGGGGCACCAAAGAAGAGATACAAAGACGGTCTCAAGAAGTCACTTAGTGCCTGCCAAATCGATCACCGCCAGTGGTTTCGCTTGCTGCGGACCGTGACACCTGGCGCTCCACCATTCACAAGGCAGCCGTCTCCTTTGAGGACTCTCGCAGAGCTAACCTCAAGGACAAGCGGCTCAGGAGAAAAAACTGAGTTGTCGTAACTCAGAACCCTGACCAGACCTTCCCAGACCTGTTTACCCCCTGGGTGCAGTCAGTGTACTTTCAACTGACTAAATGTGTACTTTGGACCTCACATGTGTATTTCTTCACAAGCCAGTGAGTTGTCAGTTTCTCTCTCTCTCTCCCGCTCCCTCTCCGACAAAACATCTTCAGACTGCTCAAATTCTTTGTGTCCCTTACTTTCGATGTGTCCTTTGCAGTCGTAGCTGTCAGCATGCCCGACCAAAAAGTCTGAGTCGCAAATGGTGCAATGAGCATAACTGGGTCCCGGCTTTTTGGGAGCGAACAAGCGTCGGACATTCATCCGTGTGAATGTTCAGGAACACCTGGACTCTTTTCTTCTTCTGCGATTGACTTCTTGTGTAAAAGTCAGATTCTAAAAATGTGTATCCGAAATGAACCGAAATGTGTATTTTTGTGTATACACGTGTACATGTGTACCCCAAAGCAAAATTGTGTACTTTAATACACCAAATGTGTATGGTAAACAGGTCTGCCTTCCCCTGCAGCCACTGCGGTCGAACCTCAATGCCTGTCCCGGATTGGCCTTCGCAGTCACGAAAATGCCTGCAGACGACGTGGGCAAGCCCTATAGAATCTTCGTTCGCGAAGTCAAGCCAGCCGTATAGAGACAACACGTGACTTACAAATTCATTTTGACTATTGATATACTGGTACAAACACGTGCAGAAAATTAAAGTCAAGTGAAACAAATACCCTGTTTTATTACGTTTTCTTCTTTGTTTGCTCAAGTTGTTTGTTTGTTTGTTGGTTGGTTGGTTGGTTGGTTGGTTGGTTGGTTGGTTGGTTGGTTGGTTGGTTGGTTGGTTGTTGGGTGGTTGGTTGGTTGGTTGTTTGTTGGTTAGTTGGTTGTTTGTTGGTTGGTTGGTTGGTTGGTTGCCGGGTTGGTTGACGGGTTGGTTGAATGTTGAGTGTTGCTTGCTTGGTTGTTTCGCGGCTGCTGTTCAAGTTTGAGTCACGTCACTTTGTTGTTTAGGGTTTGTTTGATTGTTTGTTTGTTTGTTTGTTTCAAGTGTTGATGTTGCTGCGTCAGCCGACGGAGCTGGATCCCGCACACAGCAATCGGCCCGATGATCTACTGCTTACACGGAGGCAGTAAGCTGGCGGCAGCCGCAGTATTTAATTATACTGTACTATACCGTGCTTCCCACAAAGCACATAATATATATATCAACATTCCTGAAAACATCTATGGCATGCTGTAACACGGCATCAGCATTTGCTGTGCCAGCATCTCTCTTTCACTTCCAGTACCGAAGTGGCTCCTATTCATAAATAAACCTCTTGACTGCTATGACGATATCGCTCGGCGAAAAGCCGGACGCGTAAGTAAATACGCGTCTTTTTCGCCGAACGGTTTCGTCAGTAACACTTAGTAAAGCAATAAGAAACTAAACTGCCACCGGACTAAATGGATCGACCATGACAGTTCAAGAGGCATAGTAGTGGCACCTTTCGCCTTAGTCCAGCCGGGAGTTCGCAAAGATTATCCTGGCCGCCAAGATAACCAGGTGATTACCTTTGAGCTACCCGCATTTGATCAGTACACCCATCTCCGGCGGTCGCCGCTAGGCGGTGGACGGCACGGATTGCACACCGAAGCACTGAACCCAGCAACTGAGCTTGTATTGTCTACACGTAGGCAGGCGGCTTGTACACGATGGAAAGCGTGGGTTCTCAATATCCAGTCTGGCATCTTTCCAACATTCCCCCCCCCCCCCCCCCCCCCCTTCCCGCCGAGCAGACACTGAGACTACTCTGTACCGTGTTGTCCTCTCGCCGCGAAGCTGCTACACATTCATGCGTGCAGGCCGTAAGGTTCAAAATCACAGACCTGCACTGAAGCACCAGTGTCGATGGTGTTACTTGTATAAGCTTATTCCTGGGTGTCACTGACGTGGCAGATGTTATCTAAACTTATCCGTAATTATTGTTACAAATTCTATAGACTTCTATAATCATGTAATGAGGAGTGTTGCATTGTATCATTTTATTTATCTCTTGCAATGTTTAACACTATTCAGCTCTGACGGAGTACAGCAGATGGGGCGACCATGATAATTCAAGGGTAGTGCCAGATTAGTAGCTTGGCGCCTGTCAGCGCCAAGCTAATCTGGCACTGCAATTGAATCACAATGGTCGATCCATCTTCTGCAACTGGTACATAGTCATTAGATGACGCCTCCAAAATTTGGGAAATACGGCCGTCTCTAAACTACCGCCGTGACCGTTCAAATATGACACTTTTGTAACAGCTGGTTAAGAAGCGCTGCACACCGGTCTAGTTATGGTTCATTTAGACACAGGAAAATCCAGTTCAAGCACGCTTCGTCTTACATATCACACTGAGGCTAAAAGCTTCAAATTTGTTCACTGCCATATGCAGGCTACATTACTACAGTACTTACAGATAAGGATATGGACCAATGGCTTTAGTTCAAGGGTAGTGCCAGAATAGCTTGGCGCCTAGAGGAGCCAAGCTATTCTGGCGCTACCCTTGAACTATTTTAGTCAAACTTATTTCACACACGGGTGTATTCCGAATGATATCAAGTAACCTGACAACGACTGCACTCCGTTCTATAATTACAACTGTATTAGTACGAGAAACAGCTAAAAATAGATTGACACGCTAACGATTGTGTAGAATAAATATGTGCGATTACGCCTGTGTGTTTGTTGCATGTCCAAACTGACGTTAAAATTTATTAGGCGTGTCGATAAGTAATAAGGAACACAAACGGTGCTAAAATGTGTCTTCAGATTTACGCGTAATGGTACTTTAACCCATTACATCCTGAAGCTGATTATTTTCTTTTAAGTTGCCGATTGACATGTGAAGGCTCGTTAAAGATTCGAAGACAGGTCAACCATTTTAGTTCATGAGCGGTGCCAGAATAGTTAGGCGCCAAGCTATTCTGGCACCACCCATGAACTATCACAGTCAAATTACTTTCAAGCAGTAGTGTATCAGGATGAAAAGGGTTAACATATAAAAAATAAAGTTATGTATCATAGTGTTGCTATATTATCTTCTAGGGTTATCAAAAACACGATGCTTCTTTGCATAACACCGTGTCCATCTTAGTTGAATATTATCTTCTACATGTTGATACAGCCGGGTGCAACGACATTCAGTTACTGAAATGTTATGTATGGTCATTTTATGTTTATCTCCTGCTGTACATGTTGTAGTAGACACAGTTAAATAAAAAATAAAAAATAAAACTTTTTTACAAGAAAAATTGGTCTTAAAAGACAGTTGTTTGCTCAAGATAAGTCCTGACAGGCAAAACGTGTCACCTGTCATTTAAAGACCATCATTCAGCCTCAGCCAGCTAAATGATGGTCTTTCATGACAGGTGAACTCTGATACAGGTGGTCGCTCCAAACAGGTGCTGCTGTAATGCATACAAAAGCATCATTCACACTCATCCGAAGATGGTTATGTGTGTGATTTTATTATTAACCCTTTGTCTCTCGGTAGCGTTTTTTTTTTTTTTTTTTTGGTTGTTTTTTTATCGAGGTGATTCCCACAGGAATAGCCTCGACAAATAAAAAAAGAAGCTACCGACAGTCAAAAGGGTGACTAAAGGTCACACGTAGACATCTTTGACTGTCGTGAGATGGCCTAGTTACCTGCTCAAACCCAAATAACCAATCGATTTTTTTGTGTGTTGAAAATTGTGTGTGTGTGTGTGTGTGTGTGTGTGTGTGTGTGTGTGTGTGTGTGTGTGTGTGTGTGTGTGTGTTGTGTGTGTGCGTGCTGTGCAATTTCCCCAGTAGGCCTGGTCTTCTGACAACTAAACAATCACCAAGAATGTTAGCAGGAAACAGCAACGGCTTTATCGTGTGGTCTGTGATTCTGGACCTTACTGCCGCAGGCCGTAAGGTCTAGAATCACAAACCAGCACACATCCTTTATTTCATTTTCATCTCAGTTTTTCTTCTGTCAGTTTGAATTGGTGCTTGTTCCTGTTGTGAAAAGAGACATGCTTTTTCATCCCTGAGATAATTTAATGTTATAATCAGCTACGCGAGTGCGTAACTGTATTGTGTGCGAATGTCATAACGTGTAATTGGCGAAGACAGGTCTGCATTCATTAACCTCACGGACCTAAGCCGCTAGCTAAGTCCAAAAGTTACAGACATACACACAATAATTAATCCTGTGACGACAAAATCCGTCTTTGTGAAGAGCGAGATTTTCATAGTTACGATGAGTTGACCCGCCTTTGCGTGTCCGTAGCGGGTTTAGTCGAGATGATTCCTGCAGGAATCATCACGACTAAAACCACTACTGACAATCAAAGGGTTAAAGTCTCGCTTTTCACGAACATGGATTGTCTTTTGCAATACCGTGGCAGAAATGCTCATCGATTGTTGAAGTGACGCTGAGGTGCGCATTTTTGTGGTTGGAAATTTTTATTTTCATGCCAGCGTGAATTAAAGCTGTTTTTTTCTTCTGAGGCTAATCCTCTGAATGAGTGGGGGCTTGGGTTTGTGACGCGTGATGTTTACGTAAGATGTGGCTTTCCGATTGTCGAGTGTGTAAAATGCAAAGAAAAAAAGACGGTGTGAAAAGGAAATGTACAACACAGTAAGTGTTGTACTTGCCCTTTTCAAGCGTGATCCTTTCTTTGTTGGTTGATTCTTTCTTTGTATTCTCACATTATTCTGTGTTCGGTCTGGATTTTGTTAAGCATCACACTCTCTCTCTCTCTCTCTCTCGCTCAAGACAAACCAACATAAAATAATTAGTTAAATCTAAAACAGACAGGAAATTTGTATTCAATATTTTCGTTTATTTTTCATTTTCTTCGGGTTTTTTCTTTTTCTTTGTCATCAACACGGCACATAAACAAACAAAAACGACTGGAAACAAGTTTGCATTGACTGTGCTGCAGTAAGAGCTCATCAAAAACCACGATCCGTCGTCACATATTCAATCATTCGCTCAATCACATTTTTCTTGCGTACATTCCAACTCTTTATCTCAGTCTTTCCTTCCAGTCTGCTTCACAATTTATCATCGTCTTTAATTCTCTCTCAGAAAACAAGAATTAAAAAGATAAACTGTGAAAATCACACCCACATATTCAAGATAAGTGAAAGCCCGTATTCATTAGCCTTCAACATGTTCAAGTCCGCCACGCATGCCAAACCCTATTACGGCTACTGCCACCCCATTGGTTGAAGCTCAAAGAGCCGCAGCCAATCAGAAGCGGTCGCGTTTGCCGCCTGCGTGGCCAGACCGTGTTCTCAATAGCGCGCTAAATTTAGCAGCGCGTGATGGAAAATTTCCACAGCCGTGACCTCGGCTCGCGTTGAACTCGGCTCAAGCCAAACCCAGCGCACGCGGTAAGAATTTCCATGTCGGGTCGACGCGATCGATAGAACTGTCTGGCACCCGTACCTTCGTCAAGGCAATCGAACAAACTTTGCCAAACAATTTTGCCAATTTCACACATTTTTTCAAAGATTACGTTTTAATTTTCAGTAAGGTTTGGCATATCATAAACGAGACTTGAACGCCGTGTTTCACCTTGCAAGGTCACAAACCATGAATTATGATAATGAGATTTCACAATTCGAAATCATTGAGGTTTTTTGATAAATCCTTGTACATTGCACCACAAATCTTGTAACTTTGAACTCCCAGCCACAAAGATGGAAAGGACAGACAGACGGAGGTGGAAAACTGAGAAAAAGAAGCCAGCATGTTTCCAACATGCATTCAAAAACACACGCCCACTCACACTTCACGCACTGGTCGCATGATGATGCAAGTTACACTTGCTTCTCAAAAGTCAACCATTATCACAAGTTCTCAATCAGGCATTAAATAAATTACTTGTACTCCAGTTTTCAAACTTGGCATGGACAATTAGAAAAATAAATTAGAAACAATTATGAATTTTCTCTTTGTAACAAAATACTGCAAACTTGAACAAACCATGTATGCTCTCTCTCTCTCTCTCTCTCAACGCGTAGCATTTTGGTTGCATCAATAAATAGTGTGGTCAGCAAATCAAATAATACACTTGACTTATGAACACAAAAGGTCTTTATTATCATGCCTGCTGCAAGGGGACTTTGCACCTTGTGGCCACAGACAGGAAGGTCCAAAATCACATTCCAGCACACATGACACAGACAATATCTTGATTGATTGGTTGGTGAAGAATAATAAATAACTGACTTTCTCGGTATTAGCTTGACAAATGATTACACAATTCTTTTTCAAAAAGTTTGACAATGATTAAAGATGGATGAAAGCAGGACATACCATACCTTGCGGGTTGAATCATTTATCTGGAATGTTTAGAAGTCCATATGTGAAACAACACCTTCACCACAAGCAATTAGAGTCCTGTGTAAGTAAACTCATAACTTAAGCCAGGTAAAGTCCAAAGTATGGCAAGTCCAACAATCAAACGATGAGTGTTCTCCACTGCAGTTATGTTTGCATAGCGTCTCATGGAAGAGACTGCAGTGTGGATGATGATGTTTTGGCGATGTAATTTGATGTCAGATGTCCACATGATGTTGATGTGTAATGTCCACAGATGTTGATGTCATTACAGTCCACAAAATGTCCCGAACACAGTGTGCGTGGCGGTTTATTAGATTAATTAGTTGGTCCCTCAGTCACTGTGTATGGGTTAGACCGAGGTGTGAATCCTTAAAATGCTAGTAGAGTAGAATTTCAATGTTCAGTCCTTGTTTTGCGTTTTTCTCAAAAGGAACAGAGTTCCATCAGTTAATGTTCATCGTTGCCGGTAGTCTGTAATACTCGAAGGTGATTCGACCAGATGTCAGGACGTAGTCGATACGGAGGGGTGGATCAGCACAGAGTTAGAGGTGATTCAAAGTCATTCATTGCCCATACCAGTCTTTGGGAATGCTAGTTGTCACAGCATATAGTCCAAGTATTCGTCACAAGCAAATTAGATTTTTACGAGCTTTTCAGCTTCAATCATACAACAAACACTTTCAAAAATATCACAACCGGTCTCAGTCCCCGGCTACCAGCTAGCGGCGCATATCCTCATGAGCCCCTGCCAAGCAGGGGGTCATGAGGATCTGTGCCTCTTGCTAAAGGATCTGTGCAGTAACTCTCCCAGACAAGTGATTACTTTTCCACATGATTTTCAGGAGATAGGGTTAAGTTCTTTTGGGTTTGACCGTCACAAATGTTCCAGCACCTTGCATACCCTGTAGTAGCAGCGATTCGTACGTCACTGACTAGATCAGTCCCGGGACGAGCAACTGGCTGTTGCTCACAGGTGAGACTGCGCCCTGGATGGAAGACTTCAACACGATGTGGGTTGATCCCTCGGTCACACTGGATTGTCCTTGCGGACGGTTTGTAAGATCAGATCTAAACTTCCGGTGACGGAGATTCACGGGGAGAGTGATCAGCACGACGTATAGGCGACTGGAGTTTGGTTTGCAGTGGGTTTTAGCGACAACAAGCATACGCCCATCATCACCCAAAGTTCGCAATCGTCTTTCGTTTTCTCTCTTTCTCCTCTAGCCCGTGGTCCTCTGGAATATGGCGCCGCTGCCAGCTATCCCCTCCCCTTCCACCCGTCAAACAGGCCGAGACGGGTGGGTAGGGTCGTTAGGAGCGGGAGTTAACCCAGCAGCAGCAAGCCAACACAACCAAGCGAAGCTGATGGCTGAAGACGTAAAGAAGCATGACTAAATGGGGGCGTGTGACTAGGGGCAAGGACAGGAATCCTGCCCGTCACAGCTATCACTGTCGGACACGTCTTCAGAAACACTGTCGTGGGAATAAGAGTCCGTGTCGTCGACGTTGTCTTCCTCGGGGCTCTCCTGAATGGGGTCCAGGTTGGACATGGCCGACACGGTTCTCTGCCTCTTCCTCTGAGGGAGAGGCTTGGCCTTCCGCTTGGACTTGGATCCAGCAGCGGCTTTTGAGGACTTGGACGACGTCTTCTTCTTGATGTACTGGAGAAGGGAGTTGAACAGACCCTTTTTCTCGCCCTCATCGACTTTGGTGAGGTCGTCTTTGCCCTCGGCGAGAGAAGCGCAGGAGCGGGAGGGAGAAGCCGACACGGGGAAGCGAGCTGAGCCCCGCATGTTGGGTAGAGAGTTGGACAGCAGAGCACTGTTGGCCGGGGCGGTCACCCTGGATTCGCACAGGACAGGGACGCTTTTCGTGGCGTCGGCCTGAATGATGTAGGTGTAGGTGAAGCCGCGACGGTCCCGCATGGTGACTTTGTAGGTCTTGGTCCCATCGGCGCCCTTCTTGGCGCTGTCTTTGTCAGCTTTACTCCGCTTGGCAGCCTGGCGCTTGTGGGCCGGCTTGACGAACGGCATGTAACCGTGTGTAGCGTTGGGATACATGGCCATCAGATCAGTACAGTTCTCGCGAACAGTCACTGGAATATGTAGAAGTTTGGAATAAATAACAGTCTACTGGAAGCAGTAGGTATCCTTCAGCAGTAGATACTTGTAGCTCAGGTAGACAACTACAGAAGTGATGCAACAACAGAGGGTAGCAGTAAAGTCAAGTTGCTGCGTGCCTCAACGTTCTGAATTCTTCTGTATACGTGGAGCTTTCTGACAACAAACGGCCGCGCGCTACCTTATACACGAAACCTGCTAGCCACTTTGGACCAATGGGATGGCTTTGGCACACGTTCAATTGACACTTGTCTAGACAGGGCCGGTCGACTATTTTAGAGGGGTGTTTACATATCACTTCACCATGTTTTGCGCTGATTCTCTCGAAAGTAAGAATTTTTCAATCCTGTCTGCGTGTACACTAAGTCTGTAACATGTTCTCGATATTATTCTGAACAAATTGATCAAAACAAACCTTTATGAAAAAAGACTATTTTTTTAAATGGAGTCGGTGCCCCTTGTCACGTGCTTGGTGATAAGCTTATGAATATGTAATGAGTTGGCTGCGCGCCAGAAAATTCCCGCTCACCCTTCGCCCCGTTGATGGCCTTGTCACGTGATTATTAGCATAAGCGCTCCGCCAATCGGCGCCCAGCATGCTTCGACGTGCCGTGTGAGTGAATCGACGTGACCTCGCGCGCCGTACCGTAAACATTGGTGTGTTAGTATACAGAGCACATGACTCCCGTGGATTCCCGATAGCTTAGCTTGCGTGGTCCTTGCGCGACAGGTCTACCTAGCGTGACTGTACACATTCATTGCCACGCGGATGTGTGGGCTTTCCACAAGTGACGAAATTTAGCAATACATGCAGTGTGTTGGTCTGTGAGTTTGGACCTAACGGCCCGAGGCCGTAAGGTGTAAAATGACAGACCCACCAACTTACAGTTATGTGTTTAGTAAATTTACCAATTCTGGGTGTGTTTACCAACACTGCTGTGTTTACTAACATGGGTATGTTTACCAACAGTGGCAAATTTACAATCGTGGTATATTTACCAACTCTGGGTATGTTTGATAACATACGGAATGCTTACTAATAGGATATATTTACCAACATGGTTTATGGTGTTTTATGGGGTGTTTCGAGAAGTTTTCGAAATATATATATAAAGGTTCAATTAACGGTAAGCCTTAATTAAACATTACATTTTTATTTTTTGTAGCGTCCTCCATACAGACAAAAATCATCACTCAAATGTTAAATGACATGCGAAATTTGGGATAGGCCAATTACCTCTGAGAAGTATGTAATTTGTCAACTCATCCTAGCGGGCCATCCCTTTTCATCAGACGAACCGGCATAGATGTTCATCAGCCCTTTTGCTGTTATCAGGGCCCATATGAGAATGCACGCCACTTGTTTTATTTAATGATGAACTTGACTCGTTCTGTGTTTCTGCAGCCCGCGTCAGTTAATCTAATAGCCAAAACCCCTAGCTGTTCCGCCCAGGAACATGGATTCAGAGTGGTGTCAGCAAGAGGCATAGATCCTCATGAGCCCCTGCAATTGCGGGGGCTCAGGAGAATCTATACCTCGTGCAGTTAGCTGGTGTTCAAATTTTCTCGATACTAAACGAATTCAATTCACATAGGATGTCTGCATGTCTTGCATCATCTGAGCCTTGCATCGTCTGAGCAACCGCTGCAACCCAGCTTCGCGAGAGAGCGCCACACTGCGCGGGGAGTAGAACTGAAAGGGGATGCGCGGATGAATTTGTTGAACCCATTTATCATGGTATTTCAACTCGTGCTGTGGAAAAATTGATTTCGGGATTGTAATGATTCACGGTACCGAAGTCAGTGAAGGCCCTAATGCCGGGGCGGACAGGGACAGCTATTGACTATTGAGCACGACCTGAACGCTGATCAGTTCAAGCGCACTGCAACTGTGCCACATTGATTTACCAGCAAGTATGTCTTTTTGCCCGGGATGGACCTCTGTATATTTTAGGTAATTCGTCTTTGCCCGTGTCAGATAATTCCTGATCACCTCACGGTCCAGTCGAAAACCCGGCAAGGCAATGTTTGTAAAGTCAGCCTTCAAAAGATTTGATAAACCGGACAGAGGCTGACACGAGGGTCCAATAATAATAATATCACATTTTTACCATGCACACAGTTTCGAAGCGACCCTTGAAAGTCTCCGAGCGCTTCCCTGTGAGTTTAACGTTACATAGCCATACCTTCCCCTGCAGCCACTGCGGTCGAACCTGCCTGTCCCGGATTGGCCTCCGCAGCCACGAACAAGCCTGCAGACGTCGTGGGCAACTCCTATAAAATCTTCGTTTGCGAAGTCCAGCCAAGAGAGAGAGAGAGAGAGAGAGCACAAGTAACCGCATTATGAATGACTCTTTTCACGGGATTTTGTCAGTCATAATGATATGATCACTCTGCACCGTTCACAGCCTGTCAGTTTAACTCTATGATTTAAGCCATCTGCGGAACAGACGACTGAGATTCTTCCCACACTGAGTGGCATAGATTATCATAAGCCCTTGCGGCTGCAGGGGCTCATAAGAATCTATGCCTCTTGGAAACGGACTTTCAGTTTCAGTGGTTATTAACTTGATGTGAAGAAAGTTGCATGCTTGGAAACGTAACTAGCTAGCAGGCTGGGGTGACTCGACTAAGGATATTTTTTTCCCCAAAGTCCTTGAGTTGACGGCATTTTGAAAGTGGTGATGTAAGTTCGGTTTTATCGCCGTGTTGTGTGTTGATGTGGGGAATGTTCAGTTTGACATGAAGAAGTTTAAGCAGTGTGAGATGATAGGCCTACGATCAACAACTGAAATGCATATTCACTGCGGAAAGCCTACAATAACCACAAATACAACAAACTTTTTCTGTTCATTTTGATCAAGTTGTTTTCCAAATAAAATGAATAATATTAGACTTATTATTCTGAAAATAAATCAGATCTTTACTTGAATGTAAAGTTCTCCGTTCCACACCAAAACTGAAGATTAATTATCATTACAGACTGATAATGTGTACAGGTGCTTGTGCGTCATTGCCTGTTCAGTCACTCTTGTGTTATCTTTCTTCCTCTTCGTAATCTTTCTTTAAAGTTGAAATTGCAATGTACAGTAGTGCTGTGAATTACTACTGCGTGACTTGAGAGCAAGTTCACGCAGTCTTGACGTGGCTATAAATTTGTCAGTACAGCTTTAGGAATGTCGAATCCCCATACGTACGATGAGTCGTTCTGACGGAGCCTTGAAGGTGTGTACATATTTGAGACTACCACAGCCCCGGCTGCAAGAGGCATAGATCCTCATGAGCCCCCGCTTCAAGCGGGGGCTCATGAGGATCGATGCCTCTTGCTGGTTTTATTTATAGACGTATCTTTCAAGCAAAGTGGGGAACGAAGGTTTAGTAGCGTTGAGTCACAGAGGTCACGAGGGCTTTGAACTAGAAGCCTAAAATACCGCTTTTGACCTCATCCGACGCAGAAACAGGGCTAAATTGCACTGTGCGCGAACAAGAAGCATGAAGATTTGTCTATCCCAGCAGTCTTGCAGGAGTGCATTACAATCTGCCGTCTCGTGCAGACGGGAGAGGCTGTCGGAGAGAGGTTGTGTCAGGGATTGTACTCTCAAGTCTGGCTCGCAGCCAGCGCGGAATTTTCCACGAGTGGAGAGGAGGCCCGTGAGTGGTTGTATGATGGGCCCGGGAACCGTCAATGGAGGGGGGAGTGAGGTAGGGAGGGGGAGGGA
The DNA here is from genome assembly GCA_036245525.1 of Semisulcospira habei. Taxonomy (NCBI): domain Eukaryota; kingdom Metazoa; phylum Mollusca; class Gastropoda; family Semisulcospiridae; genus Semisulcospira; species Semisulcospira habei. The sequence continues at coordinate 201,780,686 of BTPG01000001.1, forward strand.
AGGGGCGGAGCTAGTCTGGCGGGAAAGAGAAGACAAGGACCCGAGGCCAAAATTGCTGGGTCACGGTACACACAAGTGACTTTGCTTGTTGCAGGTTGATAGAAAGAGCTCGATTGTGCAAATCATTTTTTAGAAGTTGGACCAAACGATCTTCCTTAACTCATTCTACCCCAGACACACCACAGCAAGATAAGGATCGACCATGATAGTTCAAGGGTGATGCCAGAATAGCTTGGCGCCTATGGGCGCCAAGCTATTCTAGCATCACCCTTGAACTATCATGGTCGATCTGTGTCCTGCACTGCAATGCAGTCTTCAGAGGACAACGGCAAAATTTGGGGATTTCGGTGTTGGGGTAGAATGAGTTAAATTGATATAAATTGAAGCGAAACGCTTATAATTATATTCGCTAGGTTTCTGGTCTTAGTTGCGTATATATTTTACAGCGCTTCTCTGGAAACTTAAGTTCTGGCAAAAACGCTGGTTTGTTTACTGATTGCAGTCCTGGTTGTTTACTGTCGCATACACTCTTTTATTTGGATATTAGCGTTCTGTGAAGGTTTCGTCCTTTTTTATTTTGCATACTGTTCATTTAGCTGTGGCCGTTTCAGTTATATGTTGTTTACGGTGACTTCGGGTGGTGGACGGACATCGACCGTACGTGTATGAATTTACGCTAAGTAATGGTCTGTGATTTTGGGCATTACGGCGTAGCCGTAAGGTCCAAAATTACAGACCAACACGCATAGACCATGATTTCACCCATTTAATCCCACAGGCAAATTTTAGAGGTCTCGCCGAACGAGCATGTACAAGTTGCAGAACCTGGATCGATCAGGATAATTCAGTCAAGGGTAGTACCAGATTAGCTTGACGCCATCAGGCGCCAAGCTAATCTGGCACTACCCTTGAACTGTCATGGTCGAGCCATCTCCTGATATTGAGTGTCGGGGCTAAATGGGTCAACAATAGGCCTCGGTTCCATACCCACAGTCGCGATCGCCGTTTACGTGTTCAGTCTTGGAAGCTGACGTAGAAGCGCTGAACTCAATTTTTTTCCATCATACATTAGTTCCTAGTTTCACTTCCGGGTTGCGTGTGTTCGCTGCTCTGTCAAGTCTTTCAAACATCCATCTGTTTGTGGATTTTAGTTATTGGACTATCATTTTGTTACAGGACATAATTATGCATGTAACTCATTACGACGTTTCGGTTGCTATCGTTTATAACCTCAGGTTTTTTTCATGTCCGTTATATATAGTGACTAATGGCGCATGAGTGACTTGAGACGCCAAACTAACTGTGGCTCGCGGACTACTTCTAAACTAGCAACCAGCCGTCGATCCATCCATCCCGCTACCATCCATCCACCCATCCACTGATCCACCCAACCACCCACCCACAAAACCATCCAGATGCTAATCAATCAAATTAACTTTTTTTTTATATTACAAGTACATAAACATGGGAAAGGAATATTTATGTCGTCGAAATGACCCTTTGTGGCTGGAAATGGAATTTTTCTAATGATAAGAAAGTAATGCTGAATTTTATTAACCCTTTGCGTGTTTTGCCGCGATGATTCCTATAGGAATCATCGCGGCAAAAGCCGCTACGGACACGCAAAGGGTCAATGCACACTGAGCCACTACCTCGCTGAAATTGACCGAAAACCGTTCTTCCTACTGACCCAGACTCGTCGCCCCAGTCGCCAGTCTCACCGTCGCATTTCCAGAAACCAATGATAACATGCATTTCCCATTAGAAAGTGTCAGCTGCTAATGTATGTAGTCAGGCGCAGAAGAAGATTAGACCATATGGTAGCCCAAGGAAAGTGCCTGATTAGCTTGGCACCTCCAGGCGCCAAGCTAATCAGACACTATCCTTGCGCTGTTAGTCTCAGACGATCGTATCACCAACAGTGATATTGGAAGGGAGGTCTCACTATCAATAGATCTGTACATAGTCCGGGCCACGAACAGCGGCAGTCCGCCAAAAGAACGGCTAGAAGATTTATTCTGAACAATACGACGGCATAGGTTCTCATGATCACCTGCGCAGTACTTAGGCTGATGAGAATCTATGCCTGTTGCAGGTGACAGCATCGCAGCTAGAAGACCAAGGCACCAAGAAGTATTGATTTTCGTCTACGCTGGAATCTTGGCACGGTGCCAGACTCCGTCCTAAGGGGTTTAGTGCCAGCATCCCCCTGCAGACTAATTCCTGCAGGGACAATTCACCCAAACGCAAGAGGCATAGATCCTCATGAGCCCCCGCTTATGAGGATCTATACCTCTTGCTGGGCTGCATGACATTTTGAAATGAACCCTCGTGTGCCTCAAGACTGCTGCAGTCACTGTTGAATGTTCCGCAGTGCAGGCACGTACACCAACCTTACTTCCCAATCCTAGACACCATACTCCGTTGAAATAAGAGACGCGTATAAACTGAACAGCAAGAGGCATAGATTCTCATAAGCCCCTGCAAGCATGCAGGGGCTCATGAGAACCTATGCCTCTTGCGGAAATGGTTCATGCCTGTCAGCCAGGATGGCGCACTTTGCGTGGGGTGGCTAGGAATCGATGCCAATTTCAATGCAGCGTGCGTTCAAACGGTTAGGAAACTGTGTTATACGTTACTGTGTCTGCAACTTTCTAGACACTAGTGTTGTGTTCCAATAAACTATCACGACGTGGCAGTGTTTACTGCATTTCTTATTTTGATTGTTCCTTTTATTTTGTATTTTGCTTTTTAGTGTGCCAGCTGAAGACGTACAATTCAAAGTTGGTATTCATTGTTGATGTTGTTGGTGTTGTTGTTATTGTTGTTGATGGGGTTTTTTTTTTTGGTTGTTGTTGTTTGTTTTTTTAAACATGCAGCGCAGGCATGTTCTTAATAAGTCAGTCCTGCAGTTAGGACATGAACTAAAAGCAAAGCAGACACCAACAAACACGTTCCACGCGCACTGTATCTGTATTAATTGCTTCATGCTCAGAGGCTGTATGCTGGCCAGGGATATCCATAGAAACCGAAAAAAAAAAACCCGAAAATTTCCATCTCTCCCCAACCTCCAACGCCCTCCCTTGTGGTACAGCCGTGAAGCTGCAAACAGAAAATGACACAAAAACAAACAAACAAAACAAACAACACACACACAATAAAGGAAAATATCACCAACATCGCAACCACACTGGTTGTCTCCCTCGATTCGCTACGCTGACAACCAGTGTGCATCACAACGTGAACAGACGAGCGATTGCATCACCCCAGGTCTGAACTTCACATGACCAGCGAAACTAACCTCCGGCGTTTAGACAAGACCCGTGGCACACAGATCGTTTCATCTGCTTGTCCGTGGTTTAGCTGGGTGAGTAGGTGATGGTGGGTGGTACGTGTAACTTGGGGCTGGGGGTGTAACGCAGGAATTTTGTAGCGGTTCTGGTGGCGACCAGCGCCAAGAAAATCGATCAATGATAATGGATGCAAGAGGCATAGATCCTCATGAGCCCCCGCCATTGGCGGGGGCTCATGAGGATCTATGCCTCTTGCGGGGGCACTTGAGGATCTATTTCTCTGGCAGTCTTCCTGCTATCCAATGATTAGTTTGACTGTAGTTTGAGTCACAGTCACGGCCATGGCGGTAAATGAGCTTGGTGAGAATATGCTCCAAGAATATGATGCTGTGTAGATTAGTTATTTTTAGGATGCTGTCAGTATCGTCATTTGAGACAGGAATGGATTGTTTGTAAAATTATTTTCGGACACAGAATCACAATTTTAAAAAAAGAAGAAAAACACGAATTGGCGGATATTGCACTGAAACAGAGTATATATCTGTTCATGGCGTTTATTTTTTATGATATCTCTCTCTCTCTCTCTCTCTCTCTCTCTCTCTCTCTCTCTCTCTCTCTCTCTCTCTCTCTCTCTCTCTCTCCCTGAACGGACTACTTATATTATATTATATTATATTATATTATATTATATTATATTATATATATATATATATATATATATATATATATATATATATATATATATAATTATTATATATTATATATTATTCACTGTTATTGATATGTGTGCGCATTATTTGCATTGCTTTTTGTTTTTGTTTTTCAGTTTATTTCTTCATGTTTCGATTTATTGTGTTTCTCTTACTCTTTGCTATTAATGTTTCTTTTCTAACAGGACAGTTTGTAAGAGAGGCGTTTCGCCTAAAACTTTATCCTGTCAATAAAACGTTTCATCATCATCATCATATCTCTCTCTCTCTCTCTCTCTCTCTCTCTCTCTCTCTCTCTCTCTCTCTCTCTCTCTCTCTCTCTCTCTCTCTCTCTCTCTCTCTCTCTCTCTCCGCTCTCTCTATGTTAGATAATTATGTGCGCACGTACGTGTGTATAGTGTGTATGTACAAAAGTGCGCATGTGCACGAGTACATGTATATGTGTGTCTGTGTGCGTGTGTGTATGCGTGTGTGTGACGTTTATTAATCGTTAGTTTTTGTTGTTTGGTTGGTGTTCCTTAAGTAGCTTAGCAAGGACAGATTGTAAGAAAGGCCTGTGCGCCTAATATCTCAATCCTTGGAAAATAAAGTTTCGTTCGTTCGTTCGTTCGTTCGTTCTCTGTGAACAAGTGCCAGATAAGTACCCGTCCCCCCCCCCCTCTCTCTCTCTCTCTCTCTCTCTCTCTCTCTGTGAACAAGTGCCAGATAAGTAGGCCTACCCGTTCCCCTGTTTCATCATTGATCCAAAATCTGAAACAGAAATAGAAAAGAATAATGAATTGCACTTTCGATTATGTAAACATGTATAATTATATATCATTGGTTTACCTAGGGTATATTATACCACATACAAGTATGTGTGACGGTTTGTGATTTTGAACATTATTGTTCGTAGCTGTAAGGTAAAACAAATCACAGACCAGCACATATTATGTGGATACATGACTCTATAGAGACGTTACACACCGTTTCTCAGTTTTTCTGTTTCGATTGAAGCCTTTTTGTATATCAACAAATGAGTGTGTACCGTGCACGCGGGCATTCGCTGGCAGAAACCTGTACTTCCAATATTAACACGTGACACACCCGTCGGGCGCCTGTGCTTGAAAAACGTGAGAAGCCCGGCCGCCTTTTCGTGACATGGTGACCGGCGCTTGACCCCAGACGGCAGAGGACGCTCATTACAGCCCCATTTTCTTCCCTCCCCGTCACGGTCTCCCACCAAAGAGTAGCCTCTATACTGAGTCCACAATCCCCCCCCCCCCCAAACTCCCCTCCACACACACACACACACACGGGCACACACACACACACACACACACACACACACACACACACACACACACACACACTCAAGCTTTGCGGGACGGGCCGGATCACATGGACCATAACAGTGTACATCGGCCCGGCAAATCTTTGTCCACTAAAAGGCGCGCCGGAACTCCACGGGACAGAACTACACCGTTTGACCCATTCACCCCCATGGCTGTATTTCCTAAATTTTCAGTACCAGTTGCAGGAGATGGGTTGATATCAGTGTTAATTCATCGATAGTGCCAGATTAGCTTGGCTGTCTGAACAGGAGATAGATTGACCATGATAATTCAAGGGTAGTGCCAGACTGATTAGCTTGGCGCCTTCAGGCGCCAAGCTATTCTGGTACTACCCTTGAAAACTGTCTTAGTCTAAAAGTGCAAGCTTCACTAGCACCACCCTCGAACCATTCACGTTCGATCCAAGATCTTTAATGAACTGCACGTCGATTGTGAAACCGAAACTAGTATTTTTACTGAAACTGTTCTCGGAAAACCAATGTTTCCTCGTCGGTTACACGATTCGATGCAAGTAGTCGACACATGATTGACTGAAAAGTGAAACCACAGCGCATGTTAGAAACCCAGACTAAAGTGTAATATGCAGTATGCTGCCAGTCATTACGTATAGGCTTTCTCCATAATTTGTGCTGTTATAGGCCTCCAATGTTGCATCGACATCTCGTCCGTGAGACTTAGGCGCCTGCTCGGCGTTAAACACCAATAACTCTATGTATCGACATCCCAAAATAACATGACACCCTAATTTTCAGGAGCTGATGGCGCCGATCTTCGCCAGCAAGAGGCCTGCAGGGGCTCATGAGGATCTATGCCTCTTGCAGATGGAAGAAAGGCCTTCTGTTGTACAGGTCGCTTAAGTTTTGTCGATATGGGGAATTTCATCCTAGCAGAATGCAGACTGTGTGTTGTGACATGACTGCTTTTTCCATCGATAAAATAATCAACACAGAAAAGAAAGAAAAAAAGAAAAGAAAAAAAAAAACTACGTGAAAAAAAAAAGCGATTCAGAATAACGAAAAGTAAACAGCTTAGTTTCAATAAAGAAGTTAGTTGCAAAAAAGACAGGTGTGAAAATGACATTGTCATTGACTATGTCCCTTCATCTTTCTTGAATAACTGATAATTTCGATAAGAATCATTTATTATATATTTATTATTATTATTATTATTATTATTATTATTATTATTATTATTATTTAAACGTTAGCCACTTTCAATAAAAGTGAAACTTAGTGTAGTAAAACACGACAACATTGTGAAGGAGGCTAGGATCTCTTGAGCACGTATACACTCTGTCCATCAGTAAAACGTTGAGCTGTAAATTGACACTTCTCATCTGCAAGAGGCAAGATCCTTATGATCCCTTGCTCCTGCAGGGCCTCATGAGAATCTGTGCCTTTTGGCAAACAGTAAAAACTATCACCCGTAAACAATCTGTTGTTTGAGATAAACGCGAAATGGACGACGGAATGGCCCATGCCTTCCATCTGTCAGACGCACGCATTCTCATTATTCCCTGTAACTGCGCGGGCTTATCAGAATCTGTTGTGTGCTTGCACAAGGTCATCGGCATTTACGTCTTCTGATTAAGGAAGGTGTCAGGTTTTCAGTCCACCGCTGGCTAGCATCACTTTTAGCTCGTGAGTGAGTGTCGCGAGACATGGGTCCGACCTCAGTCCAGTCAGTTTTGAGGAATGGGTTCTAGAAATGGTCAGTAAGTGGCACAGATTCTCATGAGCCCCTGTGACTGCAGAGGCTCATGAGAATCTATGCCACTTGAAGATGGATGGGTGAGATTAACCCTTTGATTGTCAATGGAAATCAGAAACTGACCTTCAGTAGGAAATCATTACAAATTCAACGCCAAAGATCCCGACGGCGTCAATAAAATAGGAACATGGATACAAAGTGGTTTCAGCAAGACATAGATCCTCATGAGCCCCCGCAACTGCGGGGGCTCATGAGGATCTATACCTCTTGCAGTTTTGAATTGAGCAGTTTAGTTTTTCTCTGCAGTGATGGGGTTAAGAGGCCAGCTATTTAGAACATTGTTAACGGTATGCAGCAGGCGTGCAGGCTGTAGACGAACCACCACCGCCCCCTTTACCGCACCGCTCACGCGCTCTTGGTTCCAAGTACGTTGGCAGGGGAATTTTCAACTACTCAACAGCTTCTAGCGCGTGCACAGCGCACGCTGGCACTAAAAGTCAGTACACGCACACACGCACACATGGTCAGTGTTTGCGTGAAACCTCGTTAAGTGACATTTTGGCTTCATAATCAGGATTTGATGCTTCTTTGATCTGACGAAGTCTGGAGGTTGATGATGACATGCTCGTAACAGCTTCAGTTGTGAAGAAAGCCTCTAATTATTCTGAATAAACTTAAATGTAAAAATAAAATAAAATATGAAAAATCAGTTAGTTTTTTTCTTTCCCTCGGTTCCTCAGATTGTAGATTTACGAAGTTGCAAGTGAACACAATCGATATCTGTGTATTTTGTCTGTGTTTTGTTGAAAATGTCTTTGTTCTGGCACTGTTATCATGCGGGGACTGGTGTGACTAGACTATTTATTACCCCACCTTGACTGCCCTGGAAAAGTGAACGCCACTCAACTGCAAAAGGCATAGACCCTCATGAGCCCCCGCAATTGCGGGGGCTCATGAGGGTCTATACCTCTTGCTGAGACTACTTTGTGTCCACGTTTCTTTTGCGACTGGGGTTCTGCCGCTTTGACGTGGAATTTACCATGATCATTCTAAAACACAATCTGCGTCCACTGGCAGTTAAGGGGTTAAAGGTTTAGAACAACTGAGGTGGCAAGCCATCCAGCGATCCATCCGTGCATCCGCCCTTCCACCCATCCATCCATTAGCTGATTCATTTAACTGGTAGTGGCATCATATGACATTCCTTATTCATATGACAGCATGCACACCTGTCCTGATAATAAATGCTCAAGCCAATTCCATATTATTGTACTCCAATGACAAAATCATAAAATGATAACGTCACAGCAATCCGATGGTGGTTTTGCAAAAGTGTGAATCTGACGGTCTGGTAAAAACGTAAAACTGTCACTTGATCGGGAAACTTTAATTCAAGAGTTCCTTAAAGCGATTACGTTTAATTAGTAACTGAAACTTTATCCTTATATAGAAAATAAAGGCACAGCAGAGAATGACTCGTTAAAGTGCCATTACGTATAAACCTGAAGACACATTTCAGCACCATTTGTGTTTGTTATGCCTTGTCGACACACCTTATCAACTTTAACAGCAGTTGGGACACGCAGCAAAAGCTCACGCGTAACAGCACTTATTTATTTTGCGCAGCCGTTAGCGTGTCAATCTATGATTAGCTGTTTCTCGTCCTGATAGTGTTGTATTAACAGAACGGAGTGGAGTCATTGTCAGGTTATTTGATATAAAGACGACGTGTGCTGAACTGGATTTTCCTGTGTCTAACTGAACCATAACTAGACCTGTGTGTAGCTTTTCGTAAACATCTGTTGCAGAAGTGTATCTTTGAACAGTCACGGTGGTAGTGGGCCTTCACTCGCAACTCATTCGCGGCCAGCCGCATCCGGATGCGCGGCATAAGCCGCGCATCCGGATGCGGCTGGCCGCGAATGAATCAATAAAGAACAACAAGGAAAGCAGCACCAAAGCGTGTTTGAACAATGTAATCATTTTTATAACAATGATCCGGCCCTTCCCCTGTACGGCACACCACAGAATAGACAGCTTAGGCGCTTGTGAGCCAAAGTCAGCGTGCCTTTGTTGCGTGAGTGCAGTACGTGCTGGTAGGGCCGGAGACGGGGGGTGGGGGTGGTAGGGGGTGTATAAACAAAGACGGATTAGGGGATGGTAAGTGGAAAGGAAGGGGGGCGAACTTAGAAGGGGAGGGGGTACGGCAGGGGCGGATCTGGGGGGGGGGTGTCACCCTCCCCCCCCCCCGACCCAAAATTCTTTAAAATGGTATAACAAAGTCACTTTTCTTGTGTTTGGAACCCGCCCCCCCCCCCCACCCCACCTTCATCTGTTGTTTGATATTTTGACAAGTGGTGAGTCTTAACACAACACGCGTCTTCTCGCTCCCACCCCCAGCTTTTCGATTTTTCGGCCCCTGGAAGCAAGGTGTAGCGTCGCGGAGGCCTTTTGTATCAGATTGAAGGTCCCAAACAAAACGTTTTAACAACCCACCCACCCCCTCTTTGAGGTAACTGATCCGCCCCTGTACGGTAAAGAGTTCGACATGCTATCGATCCAAACAGAGCTCTAACCACCCTTGCCAAGCTGCAAGGTGATGATGACGCAAACTGGCTTGAAACCCGCCAACCAGATACCTCCTTCTGCAAGAGGCATGGATCCTCATGAGCCCCTACAATAAATTACAGGGGCTCATGAGGATTCATGCCTCTTGGATCAGACACTCTTTTCAATTACAGAAGCTGCAGACGGCGGGGGTAGTTGGACTAAGTCTGCGACTGCTCACAGCGTGGCTTTGTTAGTAAACATTAGCACGTGAGGCTGTGAGAGAGACTGAGAGAGCGAGAGAGAGAGAGGAGGGGGGGGGGGGGTGGTACGGAGAGAGCCTAGAGAGCACATGCGCCTTCTCCGCAGTCCTCATCAATATGAATAAAAGTGTGAACTGAGACCCCACAAGAAGCGTAGAACCTCATGAACCCCTGCAAACGGCATTTGGCGCATGAGGGTACATGCCTCTTGCTGCTCAGATGCAGGTAGATAAATTTTCACTGTAAGACTGACGTGAGAGATAGGATTGTGTGTCTATTTCTGGCACATAATCAATACATGTACAGCGGGCGGTTGCATCAGTCAGTCAGTCTCACTAAGATCAGTGCGCGGCCGCTATCACCAACAGCAACGGCACGAGTTGTTTACAAAAGAAAGTGTCAGTTGTGTTACTGATATATCTGTAAGCATGTTGTATAGGACGCACATATGTATACAATTTATCAACGTATAATACAATAATAAGAAACAGCCTGTTTGATTAACTCATTCTACCCCAGACACACCACAGCAAGATAAGGATCGACCATGATAGTTCAAGGGTGATGCCAGAATAGCTTGGCGCCTATGGGCGCCAAGCTATTCTGGCATCACCCTTGAACTATCATGGTCGATCTGTGTCCTGCACTGCAATGCAGTCCTTCAGAGGACAACAGCAAAATTTAAGGATTTCGGTGATGGGGTAGAATGAGTTAAGTTGCCGCATGTCATCAATATGATAACGACACACTGAAAACGATGTGATTATTAACTCATTCCGGCCCCGTATCAACAGCTGCGGAAGGGTCGTATAGCGTTGCCGCTGCGGGCAAATACGACACGTCCGCAGCTATATTGATTCATTGCTCGTTTCCGGAGGTTGTCACCGAAAAAAATGTCACCACACTGTTTCCCCAATGAAATATCTTCCTACGCTCCCGGAGTATGCAAAAGGATATATGACAAAATCATGAAACTATGTCTATCGTCAGTTCTTACTGTTGTCGGAATTGTACCGCCAGTACGGAAATATTTTGTGTATGACATGCAGTTGTCTCATGCGAAATGTCCATCCGCCACACAACATCTTATCACAATCAAACATTCACGAGGCATGATGCGCATATTCTAGTTCACATCGCGTGATAATTTGATTGTTATTAGACATTATGTCTCCGCCATTTTGCTTGAGAAAGAGTATTTCCGGCCGGGCACAGAAACTGATCGCCGTGTGACACTGCGTGACCTCGACACTAAATGGCACATGACATGAGTATTGTGGTAATCTTAGCCGTCCAAAATACATGTGTATATAATTAGCCCCTGCAGAAACTGGAAAATACTTCATCTTGTCGAAATAAACACAAAAAGCGCAAAATAAACATGAAAACCGTGACTATGACAAAAACTCGTAAGACGCACATACTACACAAGGCTGGATGATTAAATTGTGTGTGCTGGACTGTGATTTAGGACCTTACGGTAAGTTATGGACAACCTGACAAATGATCATAATTTCAGATAAGCGCAAGTATGTCAAAGTTCAAGATTTGTCTCCTAAGTTTTGTGCAAGGTTGTATACATACGAAGCCTACAGTCTTGTACAAAATTTCTGAGACAAGGGTGCAGTCTTGTCAAAAATAATACCAGTCTTAATATTTCACAGATCTGCGCTTATTTGAAATTATGACGTTTTTCAGAGTGGTCCTTAACATGTTGAGCTGGTCCAAAATTCAAGTCCAGCACACAGTTGTGCTTATGCGAAATTATGGCCGTTTTCAGAGTGGCCGGCAATGTATTGTGTGTAGCATATTATTATGAAACGGTGTGACTTATTTTGCATCAAACGGCTCCAGGTCGTAGGTACAATTCTATTTTTAATTTCATGACGTCAGTGTACCACGACACAGACCAGACTGTGTCATGAGTTGAGATGTCATGAGACCTCATGAGATGCCGTGTCGATCACACACGCAACCTGTCACCTGACACATGAAACAGTGACACAGCAAAAGTCCAAAGGTTCAATATCACAGACCTATGAGAAGCCACGACAAAGCGCAGAAACTGTCACATGACACAAAGACACACATGACACAGTGACGCACGCGTGTGTACCAGTGAGTAGGGTTCTCGGCCATTACTCAATATCTATTTATGTCATGACCTCGTTATACATGTTCGCGTCCTATCTAGAACTTTCACAGTAGTCGTTTGCACTTGATTGAACCGGGATCAGGTTGTGTATTCTTAACAATACAATATCGATAAATACCGATACCAGTATCGATAACTGGCGATATCAGTATGGATAAACACAAAGATCTAAACGGATACAATTAATGTCACGATGGAAATTATTTGGACATTGAACTCATTCGAATCGATATTGCGTATTCATAATAATACACTATCGATAAATACCTCTACCAAGACGGATATCATTATTAATAGCAATTGTCATGATGCAGTTTGGACTGATTTCTTTGCGCTCAAATGGACTGATGCGACTTTACAATATCGATACATAACATATACAGAACTATTCTGACGAGCAAAAGAAATGCGACGCTTTTTGGGAATCATCGGGAACACTCAAATGTTTCCGATGATTCATTAATTATTACAAAAGAATGATCTTGGCTAGTAGCCAATAGCTGGTACGCGTGAAGAAGATGCCTGTACGAGCATACTTATGCTAGTTAATCGCCGCATAGCAATGAGCTTTCTCGCGAGTTTAATGGCTTGAGATCAAAACCGGATTCAGTACTGGCAAACTGCGCCGAGCCGTTTTGAAATTTATTTACCAGATCTGGTGAACTTGAGTTTGTTCGCCCTCTTAACCGTTCAGCGCCAGACTGTGTTTCTGCAATCTACGCTAATTCAAGACCAAAAACTCTAGATGTCACGGGAACATGGATTAAAGTAGTGTCAACAATAGGCATAGATGATCCTCATGTGCCCCCGCAACTGTGGGCATGAAGATTATCTATACCTCTGGCAGTTGGCTGGTGTTCACATTTATCGGCACTGAATAGGTTAATAAAACATTTGTAAACAGCGAGACTTGCGGAGGCCTTGATGCCTTAAATGTTTATTGCTTGTGAATTGCGTCCGGCTGTGCTCACGTTTTCAAGTACATGAGCGGCCATCAAGGCGGATCCACAGTATTCGACTGAGACTCAGTGACAAAGGCGCGGTACAGCGGGCAGGTTTGTTACCGCTCGAGTGTCGTCATTATCAACTTTATGGTGACTATGGAAGCTGTTTTATTCGTGACACTCAAAACAGCAGTCTTTTCCCTTCCTCGTATCAGTAGAATTTCTAGACCGTGGCTATTTTTCTTAGTCAGGGCTTACGTGGTGGCATAATCGTGACAACTGAAACAGAGGTAATGGCAGGCACACCCAAACCACAACAGTATCCCTTGCAGAGCCTCACAACCTGCTCACTCAGACGGGCACAATGCGCTGTACAGTGGGCGCACCCGGACCGGTCGAAAACTAAAATGTTTCCTTCATTTTCCAGCTTGTTATGTATTCATTCAAGAAAGTCGTATTACCACACTATTTCTTATGACCTAGAGTTTCACTGTAACTAGAACGAAATTTAATTTTTTACCGTTTTAGTTGTGTTTTAGTTGAAAACTCAGTCTTGCATCATCACCGAGGCTGAGCGCGTGATGAGGCACTGTCAGGGTTTGTTTTCAGTCGCTAAATTCACAAGTGAACATTTTCCGCGCCTCTCTCTCTCTCTCTCTCTCTCTCTCTCTCTCTCTCTCTCTCTCTCTCTCTCTCTCTCTCTCTCTCTCTCTCTCTTGTTTAAAATGTTCAGTATTAAGGACAGACGTGTGGAATAAGGCCTGCGTGCCTACTACTGTCTCTGTCCTTTAAAAAATGGCGGTGTCAGTTCAGCGGTTCCGGCTCTCTCTCTCTCTCTCTCTCTCTCTCTCTCTCTCTCTCTCTCTCTCTCTCTCTCTCTCTCTCTCTCTCTCTCTCTCTCTCTCTCTCTCTCTCTCTCTCTCGTCTCTCTGTAGTCTGCCGCCGTTTATTTAGGAATTAACGCAGAAGTGAATGTCACGATTGCACTCGCACCTTGGTGCCAAAATAGCCTGGCGCCTGCGGGCGCCATTCTATTTTCCCACCAACCCGCCTTGAACTTTTATGGTCCAATCAATCTATATTTGGGAGTTGTCCTCTGAAGACCGCACCGTCCTGACTGAGATGGCCCTAGTCGTCTGCGTAACGTTAAACCCTGTAACTAAATATTATGATTACATTATGGTTTAGAAAAACCGTGATGTTGGTCGGCAGGCCGCTACAGAGGATATTAACTCCCAAATTTGAGGATTTTTGGCCTTACTATTAACTCACTCGAGACGTGCTGCTTTCGGATACGCGGCTTGACGCCGCGTATCCGCCATGCAGCACATCTCGAATGTGTTCAAGTTGTCGCCGTGGGTGATGCAATCGACTGATTACGTTTGCGTGGACCGGCGGAGGGAAGTTTTTTTGCTCGTGCCCACTCGATAATTACGTTGCTTTGGAAAACCGGAGCTCAAAGCCCCCATTGTATGGGCCAGGGCATTTTTTTTTTTTTTCTTCCTCGTTGGTGTTTCGATTTACACTTGTGGCTAGCCCAACGCTATAAACAGAGAGAAGTTGTTTCGGCGAAACCAGAATTTATGTAAATACCCCTATTGGTTTGTCACCTTGATCTTCTTCTCCTCCGCAGTATTTTGACGTGTCTATTTATACCTTTGGTTCAGTGTTTATAAAGTGCGGTGGGTAAGTGGTTGGGGGAGGGGGTGGGAGGGGGGTGGGGGGAGGGGGGATGGATGGATGGATGGATGGGTTGGCGGATGGATGGATGGATGAAGGGACGGACGGACGGATGGGTAGATGGATGGATGGATAGATGGATGGATGAAAGGATGGATGGATAGAAGAATGAATCAATGAATCAATGAGTGAAGCGAGCGATCAGTCAATCCGACGCATGCAAAACCCGACTGCAAGCAAGCATGAAATATAATTAATTAATTAATTAATTAGTGTCAGTAGGCCATGGCTATAAGAAACAAAAACACACAAGGAAGCCATGACAAGGATGTTAGGATAAGGAAATCGTTGAAGAGTTAATTGACCTTCGAATCAGTCAAAAACCTTTCATGTGCAAGAGGTATAGATCCTCATGCACCCCCGCGGCTGCGGGGGCGCATGAGGATCTATACCTCTTGCTTGTGTCTATTAAACTCTGCTGTCGTTCAACAGAGAAGATCATTAGGTGTTTAGTTACAGATGAGGAAACGCAGCATGACTGCCCTTGACAAAGGTCGCGCAGACATCATGCTGGCTTTTTGCTTAAGTTCTCGGAAACTGCATTGCCGGTGGCTGCATCCACAAGGGTGTTAACTCATTTCAGGTACGGATCAGGTACCTCAGTCGAGGGGGGGGGGGGGGCTTCCAACTTTTTGTTTGGGACCTTCAACCTGACACAACAAGACTCCCCGACGAATAAACACTCTTCCAGTGGCCGACGGAAAAACCAAACAACGGTGGGGGCAGGAGAGGGAGTGTGGTGATGGTGGTGGTGGCGGGAGGGGGTGGGGGGCAAGAAGGCGTGTGTGTGTAAACATTTTCGCCATTCGTCAAGATACCAAACAACGGGAGAGGGGGGGGGGGGGTGGTGGTTAAGGTGTATCTGTGTCAAAACTCGCCCCAAAAATCAAATAGGGAGGGGGGAGGTGGTACAACCGCCCCAAAAAGGGACTTTGTTACAGCATTTTTAACAATTTTGGGTCGGGGGGGGGGGGGGGGGAGGAGAGAGAGAGAGAGAGAGAGAGAGAGAGAGGTTTCGGAACCCTTAGCACCCCTCCCCCCCCCCCCCCCTCCCTTTTCGCCCCCAGATCTGACCCTGCGTTTAGCCATGAGAACAAAATTTTATATTTCGGAGGCATCCTTCCTCTGAGGTCCTTTTCACTGTTTTAGAGACAGATCGACCCATGATAGTTCAAGGGTGTTGTCAGAATAGCTTGGCGCCTGCAAGAAGCCTTCAGGCGCCAAGCTATTCTGACACCACCCTTGAACTATCATGGTCGATGCACATCCTCTCGTAGCGCGTCAGGGTTAATGATGTCATGGTGTCCACAGAGCTTACAGAGAAGCACTAAAAAATAAATAATTTTTTTTTTTTAAATTGCCAATGGAAATTTCCCGAACAGGATTTAACTATAGAATGCGCGACTGAACTAGGCCATGCATCAGTATTCAGTGTTGATATGTTGTTGTGTTTTTGTGTGGACACACACAGGCTATATTTAGGCCCTGTATTGGGAATTTCTGCTTCTAATCATTTTCTTCTCTGCATCTGTTGTCGTGTTTCTATTTAGAGATGTTGACTGGACAGGCTGATGGGTGTAATGTTGAGTTCTACATCGAAGAACAATAGAAAGCAATTCAGTGTATTTCTTTCTTGCGTAGGCGCTGTGGAGTAATTGTTTATCTGTGGGATTACCGTATAATCGGACGAAACTATCACACGACCAGCCTAATCGTTAGAAAATGTGCATTAGCGTCTTGGCTGAAAATCTCAGCAAGCAAATGTCCAGTTCTCCGGCAGGACGTCAGCCCGAGTACTTTTTGTTCATGCAGCACCGATGACCGTACTGACAATGGCACAACAGAGTAAACTGAAAGTCAGACGCAGGTTTCCTGACTGTTCAAGAACAGAGTTCCAATTTTAAGCCACCACCCCCCCCCCCCCCACCCCCTCCCCTCTCCTAATTGTAACTGTTGCGGTATTCGTGAGTTCACATTATATCCCCTTGCTTGTCCGGGGTCGCATAATGATTTTGTTTCTGAAATCCGTTGTTCCTCAAAGATCAAAAAGGCACACACTGCTGACCTTCCAAGGAACGTACATACAAATTGATGTCAGCAAGAGGCGTAGATCCTCATAAGTCCCCTCAACTGCGGGGGCTTATGAGGATCTATGCCTCTTGCAGCCGGTGCGTGTTCATTTGTTTTCTCTCGGCTGTGAAGGGTGTAGTATCTGTATGTCAACAGCTCTGTGGGAACAATAGAAGACTGAAGTGGTTTCATAGTCCAGGAATGCCAAGAGAAGTGAAACCTTCTTTCCACTGATAAGACAAAAACAGAGACAACCCTAGTAAGCAAAAGCCATATGGGTGGGGGTCGGCCCGATAAGCTGACGCGCACTGTGAGTCAGTAACAGTGACAGTGACAGCCTGTAACTCTTTATCCGAAGCGACCTACTCCAGGCAACAACGGGTTAACTCATTCAGCCCGACGCACGTATTTCCCGCATTTTGGAGGCGTCATCTAATGACTATGCACCATTTGCAGGATAGTGCCAGATTAGCTTGGCACTACCCTTGAATTATCATGGTCGACCCATCTCCTGTTATGGTCGACCCATCTCCTGCTGTCAGGGCTGAATGCGTTAATAGCTCGCAATATCAGTCTCCACGTTTTCTCTCGCGGGATTAACCGATTACATTCTGAGGCTCAGTTAGTAAATTTACTCATTCTCCTAAGAAGGCTAGACTGAGATAGATCAACTGTTTTAGTTCAAGGGGACCAAGCTATTCTGGCACCACCTTTGAACTACCAATAAAATTAATTTCAGGCAATGGGTGAATCAGGATTAATACGTATTCTTATCTTGTCTTAGTATGAATGTTCTTAGCATGTCAGACAATAATGCTGGACAAAATGGCCACCCTAACTTGTGTGGGTCAACAGGGCAATTAGGTTACGCCCCCTTTTCACACACTCTTCTCTATTAGTCTCTTGCAACACAAACCTATGCCACAAAGAACCTTTAAGTTCTGCCCACACACATACACACACAAAAAATCCACGCGGAGCATATCACAGGAGAAACATTTCCGGCAATTTTAGGTCGTCTAGGTCGTCTAAAATTAAGATTTTGCTCTTTTTCACACCACTTGTCATGCCTTTTGCTGCTCAAAACGCCCGGCCAAAAGGCAAAAAAAAAAAAAATAATAACAAAAAAATGAAGTTTTACACCCTAAAACAATTGTAAAAAGGGAGGCAATGTTTGGAACTATTTCTTGCGGAAAAGTTACTACATGCACCTGCACCGAAAGCACATCCGTCAAAGAAGCACGAATACAAAGTAGTTTCAGCAAGAGACATAGATCCTCATGAGGCTCATGAGGATCTATGCCTCTTGCAGTTGGCTGTGGTTTAATTCTTCTCGGCAGGCAAAGGGTTAAAGGGTTAAGAACGTTCCCTTCCCAGTCGCCCAGGACGGCTCTCTCTTCAATCTACAAGAAGCACCCTTGTGTGGCCTTTAGCTTGAATATCGTAAAATGAAAGACTTTTCTGCCCTTGTCGTTTGTTAGACTTTTCTGCCCTTGTCGTTTGTTAGACTTTTCTGCCCTTGTCGTTTGTTAGACTTTTCTGCCCTTGTCGTTTGTTAGACTTTTCTGCCCTTGTCGTTTGTTAGACTTTTCTGCCCTTGTCGTTTGTTAGACTTTTCTGCCCTTGTCGTTTGTTAGACTTTTCTGCCCTTGTCGTTTGTTAGACTTTTCTGCCCTTGTCGTTTGTTAGACTTTTCTGCCCTTGTCGTTTGTTCGGCGTTTAACCCTTATCATTCGGCCGCTGTGAGATGGCTTTAGACGCCTGCTCGGCGTTAAACCCAAATAACTAACTAACTAACCTTATCATTCGGAATACGGTTTGACGGTTTAACTAAAATAGTTCAAGGGTAGTGCCAGAATAGCTTGGCGCCAAAGCTATTCTGGCACTACCCTTGAACTAAAGCAAGTAATTGGTCTATATCCTTATCTGTAAGTACTATAATGTAGCCTGCATATGGACGTGTACAAATTTGAAGCTTTTAGCCTCAGTATGATATGGATTAAGGTCAACGGCACCTGAGTGATAGTGGACGACCCTAGACAGGCAAGACAACATTAACACATTCAGGACCGATGTCGACTCTGCCCTCTATGGGCGCCAAGCTATTCTGGCACCACCCTTGAACTATCATGCTCGATCCATGTCTTGCTGTGGTGTGTCGGCCGGCCGGCTGAACGAGTTTTAAAACCCCGTTTTAGCAATTGGAAAAGCCCGCCCTGAAGCAGATCGCTTTAAACGGTAATACTGCTAACAGCTTTGGTACTGCTCAGATCTTTTTTTTTTTAATTGCATGTGATAAAGTAACCCTCATTAACTCATTGTACCCCAACACCGGATTCCTTAGATCTTGCCATTGTGCAGGACACAGATCGACCATGATAGTTCAAGGGTGATGCCAGAATAGCTTGGCGCCCATAGGCGCCAAGCTATTCTGGCATCACCCTTGAACTAACATGGTCGATCCTTATCTTGCTGTGGTGTGTCTGGGGTAGAATGAGTTAAACAAAAGCCATTTAAACATTTTAAAAATATTGTCCCAATAAAAGCTCGTGCGAGTCATATAGGTTTGCACAAACTTGTGACTATTTGAAAAGTGGGCAAGCCTCGGGCAGTGGGTCACACATTGCTATAAACCCATACCGGTGTTTAACCCCGACCATCGATCGCAGCTTGTGTTTCTGAAATCTGTGTTAACTGCTTGTGTGTGTGCCATAAACCAATTCGTTCAAGGAACATGGATATAACGTGAAATGGGGCCAGGAACAATAGGCACAGATCCTCATGAGCCCCCCGCAGCTGCGAGGGCTCATGAGGATCTATGTCTCTTGCAGCTTTTTTTCTAGGCAGTCAAATACTTAGTAATAAAGTTGAAACGTTTTTAAACCTTTTGTAAACTCATCGCGTGCATGCAATTTAAACTAGTGACCTCCTGCACTGCACTATGAGCACTAATCACACATACGTAAGAGGCATAGATCTTCATGGGCCCCCGCAGGTTGCGGGGGCTCATGAAGATCTATGAATCTTGCTGGCATGCATTTACGTAAATGTTTCACTCAAGCGGGGCGGTCCGTGGCGCAGTGGTTAAGGCGCCTGCCACTAATGCCAAAGGTGCGAGGTTCGAAAACAGGTTCCGGCGTCGGACTTTTCTCCTCTGGTAAGTGTCACCGTTAATTCGGGCGGACCGTCGGGGGTTCTTTCTCCGAGTACTCCGGTTCTTCCACCCCCCCCCCCCCCCCCACCCCCCTCCCCAAACTTTGGTACCGGTTTCAGGCCACTTTACAAATTTCAAGTACAAGCGATCAAAAATCTCTGTAAACTTCAGTAGCTGAACTGGCCCTTCGTCTGTCTTGTACTGTGTGGTGTAAATCCGTGTCTGTTACGTGAGTGTGCGTGTTGGGTTTCAGTTCGCGGCGCTTTGAGTCGATTCGCCCAAAAATTGAGAAAAAGGACCTATATAAAAACGGTATTATTATTATTATTATTACTAAGGAGGAGATTTTAAGGTAGCTAGTCAGCAGTCAGACTGCAAAATGGTACTTGTCCCATATGCGAACTTTACGGACTTGATAAACTTATGTAGCAGGTGCAATGCAAAAGTGCGTTGGTGTGTGTGTGTGTGTGTGTGTGTGTGTGTGTGTGTGTGTGTGTGTGTGTGTGTGTGTGTGTGTGTGTGCGCGCGCGCGCGCGCACGATCATGCGTGTGTGTGTGTGCAACCATGTCTGTGTGTGTGTTTGTGTGTCTGTATGTGTGTGTTTGGTGTAATGCCGCAAAAGGTGTGTATGTATGATTGTTCATTTGTGTGTGTGTGTGTGTGTGTGTGTGTGTGTGTGTGTGTGTGTGTGTGTGTGTGTGTGTGTGTGTGTGTGTGATGCAATGCAAAATATGTGTGTATGTGTGTGTGTGTGTGTGTGTGTGTGTGTGTGTGTGTGTGTGTGCGTGCGTGCGTGCTTATATGAATGCGCTTGTGAGTCACACGTGAGTCACCCGTGCTGGTAAAACTGTACCACGCATTTACCTGACAGCTTAATGTCTGAATAAAACTGTTCCAAGCCTACGGCTCTGGGTCGCACATTGCAATGCAAGGACTTGACACATTCCCCCCACTCCACCCACAAGAGGCATAGATGTTCATGAGCCCCTGCATCAGCAGGGGCTCATGAAAATATACGCCTCTTGCTGCCAGAATCTGGTCCATGGGCATCCTCACAGCACCTTTCCAACACCTAAGCTAGCAAGTTCATTTTTATGGCACAAAATACTGATTGGCATTATAACGGCGTTTCAGTCATTTAAGCTGGTAGCTTAATTTTAACCCATTTAACTCCAAGGCCGTATTTTGGAGCCCTCTCTTAACGACTACGTGCCAGTTGCACGAGATGGATCGTCCATGATAATTCAAGGGTAGTGCCAGATTAGCTTGGCGCCTGACGGCGCCAAGCTAATCTGGCACTACCCTTGAATTGTCATGGTCGATCCATTTCCTGCTGTAGTGGGTCGGGGCTAAATGAGTTAAAAGCTGTTAAAAGGCCAAACCCAGGTCAGTAAGAGGACACGAGTGCATTAGACTGCAGTGAACTCGAGATACAGTCAAACCTGTGCAAAGCGTCCGCTCAAAGGAGTGCCGTTCGTTTTGATCATCAGTGATCGCCTTAGGCAGGTAGTGCGTTTTACACATAGCGGCCTCTCAATGGTCGTCTGAGCAACAGAAACCGAGAAGACGAGGGGACGAAAGTCGGGTGGTCACCTTAGACAGGTGTTCACTTTGTGAGGTGGTCAGTTTGACAGGTTCGACCACAGGCTAAAAAGGCGATCACGTTTGTAACACGGGCAGTAGGTTAGTTAGTTAGTTAGTTTGTTCGGGTTTGACGTCCACAGCACCGAGGTGATCATGGACGGCCCTGACGGGCGGGTGATGGGGGACAGGGAAATCTATTGCCTATGGCCGAGCCCGTACGACCTGAACACTGATCAACTCAGGCGCACTCCAACTGTGCCACTTTGATTTACCAGGACCTTTCAACGGAAATGCTAATGAACAAATCCGTTTTTCCACCCTGGATTGTGAGTCCAGCTACCGGGACCGGGACGAGATTCAAACCCACGACCCGGCGATTCCCTCTCCTGCCGCTCCGACGTTTAACCGCCTGAGCTATTTCGGACTATAGCACAGACGTGACCTGAGTCCCGCTCAGTGCCAGTAGACGCCGATTGTGTGGGCTCGGGAAGCTGATGTCATCACGCCAGTCGTGGCGACCATCTTGTGAGGATACGGGACTAAGCGCTCATAGGGAAATCCGGCGCTGTTTTTGTAATGTCAGAAAAGTCCTGACCGTACTATAAGCAATAACAGCAAGTCTTGCCATCACTGTAGGAAACCACTCACCAGAATCTGTTTTTGTTTGTTTCAAACGAGGAAGAAAAATGAAGAAAAGCGTGTTGAAACACTATTTTGCTACTATCTGATGGCTATGGTATCCTCTTAAGATGGCGGCTGACGCGCCGACACTGCCGCTAGGCAACGCGGGTAACTTCCCGAGCCCTATTATATTCTTTGTTAATCCAACACCAAAATGTCCTAGCATTGAAAAAAGCTCTGTGTATCCGAACTCAATTTCACCGTCGATCCATCTCCCGCTGACGGCTACAGCGACACTGGTTGTCTCCCTCGATTCGCTACCGCTGATAAGCGGTAGCGAATCGAGGGAGACAACTAGTGCCGGTGAGATGGCTAAAGGAATAGCAGTCTCAAAATGGCACAGCACCCCAGGTGACGGGGGATATTCCGCAACCACCACGCTGTATTCTGTATTGATATTAAATAAGAGAGAAACACCGTACTCCTCACTTTTTCTTACCGCAGTGTTATTAAATTACAAACCCCTTCTGCGATCTCTTAACAGCAGAATATTTCGTCTACGTACAGTTAAAATTGAGAGGGGTAATGCACACCATGAGACGGAGTCTGTTTTGAAATTGCGAAACCCGTTTCAGTTTTCTTAACTTTAAGATTAGTGAAATGCACTCCCTGGCACGGTGCCCACTCCATTTTGAAATTGAAAGCCGTTTGAAACAAAATTCGTAACATGAGTTGAAAATCTTTTAATGGAGAAATATATACTCTGCGATGGAGTCTGTTTTGAAATTGCAACCCGGATTACGGTTTTGGTTTTCTAAAAATTTGGAATCTAATGTTTCATTAGGGGGTAACACTGAACTTCTCAGTTTTGACGTTAGCTGAGTACCACCCTTCAACCGCAAGAGGTATAGATCCTCTTGCTGAAACCGGCACTTTGTATCTATGTTCCTTTGACCGCTGGGGTTTGTTTCAATTTTAAGCATTTTCAAAACATGGTTTCATAGTTTCATATCATAGTGTCCTCACAATGTCTTTCAGACAGCCACATATACATCTGCAAGAATCACAGATCAGACAGCCACATGTACATCTGCAAGAATCACATATCCTTGCGGTGAGTCCCTTAGACTGCAAGGGCCCATGCGACTGTGTGCCTCTTGCGTCAGACTTAATAATAACCTCTAAACGATGTTGTCATTATCACGTGTCCGGACGCGAGGTTATATTACATCACTGACTTGGCTCGAGTAAGATGATGAAACGGTGGATAATTCTGTGTGTTTTCATCACGTGGCAGGCATATAAATGAAGGGTACAAACTGTGGCTACGCCTTTTATGGTTTGAGCAAGTCGTATGAAGTTATGGATATGCAAATGAGGCAATGAAACAGTGGATATGGGGTAAGACAAATATTGCGAGGGATGAGTCTGAACCATATGAAGTTTAGGACAACCGTTTGAGGAAAAGATGAAGCTAATCTCTTTCAGCAAGAGGTATAGATTCCCATCGGCCCCTGCAGTTGCAAAGGCTCATGAGTATCTATGCCTCTTGTTCATTGATGCGATATGTAAACGCCGGATGCTTTTAGACACTTGAAGATTTATACGGTTCGCTGAGGGCAGTTTCAGGACATTTGAAACTAGGATGCACGGAGGAAAAGATGTTTAGTGGAATTTAAGATGTGGAGGTGTCATGTATATTACATGTGTAGTTAAACCCTCGAGAAACATATCCATTACTCATCGTCTAAACTTTCTGGAGCAAAACCATCTGATAAATGCAGCACATTCAAGATTTCGACCTCTAAATTCGTGCCTAACTGCCCTCAATCAGTTAATTGATAAATGGCTCTCTGCCATAAATGACAGTCAAGTATCAGGTACAACCTTTCTTGACCTGAATAAAAGCTTTTGATTTTGTCAACCACTCTATCCTACTTTTAAAATTTTTTTTTAAAAAAACCACAAAAAAAAAACAACAACTACCATTCTATCACATTGACTCAAATACTGTCTCCTTCATATTTTCCTATCTCAGGAACATAACGCAGCAAATACTGCTAAATGGCAAATATTCCTCTGACGGGTCGGTAACTTGAGGCGTTCCACAGGGGTCTATTCTATGGCCCTTATTATTTAATCTATTTATTAATGATCTGCCACTGTGCATATCTCATTTAGACGCAAACTGTGATCTGTTCGCAGACGACACGACCATACGCACATCTGATAAAAATATCGCAACCATTAATAAGGTACTCCAACAAAGTCTTGATGAAGTAGCAGGCTGGTGCAGTGATAATCATATGATTATTAGTATTCCAAAGACAAAGAGCATGTTAGTTACTACACGTCAGAAACACCAGCATGGCCTACCACCTTTAACACTCTCCTTAGATAGCCAGCCTGTAGAACAAGTAACTAGGCATCGCTTATTAGGCGTTATAGTGGATAACCAAATAAGCTGGGAACCGCTTACTGACTCTATGTGCAAAACAATCTCCAAAAATCTGCTCCTGTTATCAAAACTACGCCATATAGTTAATACTGATATCCGTAAACTCTTTTTCCATGCGCATATTAAAACGCATTGTGACTACAGTTCTACCGTCTGTGATGGATGCAGCGAAGTTCACATGAAAAAAGTTAATTCCGTGTATCGTCGGGGCATTAAATTAATACTTCCCGGTCCTACTTCGACTGACGAAAAATTAACATCTCTCAAGTTACTAACATTGAATAAACAGTTTGAATTTAACCGCTGTGTTCTACTGCACAAGATCATGCACGGAAAAGCCCCACCCTACCTAAGAACTCTATTTTCCGACAAAAATAGGAAAAACACGAGAAATAGTTCGATCCACCTTCCAAAAATTAGATTAGACATCTGTAAAACCAGCTTGTCCTTTTCAGGCGCTAAAGCGTGGAATAGTTTCCCTCCACACCTGAAATCAATTTGTAAGATTAGCGTCTTGAAAGATCGCCTCCATAAATATTTACTTTAGAAGTAATAGTATGTTCGAGGTGGGGGGGGGGGTCTTTATACTCATATAATATGTTTTATCTTTTGTTGTTTTGTCTGATGTATTTTTATATGTGTAGAGTAGCAGGACAGTTTGGAAGATAGGCATTGCTTTGCCTAAAACTTTTTATCCTGAATCAAAACGTTTCATCATCAGCTCTCTCTCTCTCTCTCTCTCTCTCTCTCTCTCTCTCTCTCTCTCTCTCTCTCTCTCTCTCTCTCTCTGTCTCTGTCTGTCTGTCTGTCTGTCTGTCTGTCTGTCTGTCTGTCTCTCTCTCTCTCTCTCTCTCTCCTCTCTCTCTCTCTCTCTCTCTCTCCCCCCCCCCCCCCCCCCCCCGTAGTTTTTCTTCCTCTTCTTCTTCTTCTTCTTCTTCTTCTTCTTATTATTATTATTATTATTATTATTATTATTATTATTATTGTTAGTATTTGCATGCTCTGTTTATTTTCCTGTTATGTTGTTTGTTTACAGGACAGCTTGTAAGACAGGCATTGAGTTGCCTAATAGCTTTATCCTGAATAAATAAAGATTCATCATCATCATCAAATCTCTCTCTCTCTCTCTCTCTCTCTCTCTCTCTCTCTCTCTCTCTCTCTCTCTCTCTCTCTCTCTCTCTCTCTCTGTCTCTGTCTGTCTGTCTGTCTGTCTGTCTGTCTGTCTGTCTGTCTGTCTCTCTCTCTCTCTCTCTCTCTCTCTCTCTCTCTCTCTCTCCCCCCCCCCCCCCCCCCCGTAGTTTTTCTTCCTCTTCTTCTTCTTCTTCTTCTTCTTATTATTATTATTATTATTATTATTATTATTATTATTGTTGTTAGTATTTGCATGCTCTGTTTATTTTCCTGTTATGTTGTTTGTTTACAGGACAGCTTGTAAGTCAGGCATTGAGTTGCCTAATAGCTTTATCCTGAATAAATAAAGATTCATCATCATCATCAAATCTCTCTCTCTCTCTCTCTCTCTCTCTCTCTCTCTCTCTCTCTCTCCTCTCTCTCTCTCTCTCTCTCTCTCTCTCTCTTCAGTTTATATTAAAGTTGTTGGAGGGATTAGTCACGCCTCTTTTCCGCCGAACGGTATCGGAAGTAGAAAACATGCCTCGCATTTTGATTCAAAACCTCTCTGTCAATCACAGATACTCAAGCAGAAGGAAATGACACAGCAACGACACGGTGCGAGGAATGATTACTGTAATGTAATTCGCCGGAAACGTATTTGTATTTGTCACTACCACTACCCCCCCCCCCCCCCCCCCACACACACACACTTCTCCTACCACCTACCCACACACTGCACACACACACACACACACTCACACCGGCACACACACATGCACGCAAAACACCCCCGCCCCGCCCCCGCCCAACCCCGCTCCCACACGCACACACATATACACTGCCACACACACTGTCATACACTTCCACACACACATACACTCATACGCTGCCACACACACACATACACTCATACACTGCCACACACACATACACATGCACACACGCATACAAACAAGCACACACACACAAGGCACTCTCACGCCACCCACCCACCCACCCACCCACCCACCCCCCCCCCACCCCTCTCACCCATATGTTACCGGGTACACCCGGCTCTCATAACCCATCTGATGTAACTTTGTTTTTTGCATCATGACTTTAAAGAATTTTACTTGTTTGCAAAAGTGGTGTGTATTATTGGGGTCTCGCAAGGTACTGCTATCAGCGATGTCTGCGTTAGTCGCGACCCTCCGGCTTACTTCGGGCGGACCGTCGTATCGGGGGTTCTTTCTCCGGGTACTCCGGCTCTTCCTCCCCCTCCACTTTGGTATCAGTTTCAGTCCACTTAATCAAATTTCAAATACAAACGATTTTGAATTTCCAAAAACTACAGTAGCTCGCTTAAGCTTGCCCTTAGCACCACGTGAAAGTTCTGTGTTTACGTTCAGTGTGTGAGTGAATGCGCGTGATTCACTGACGTGAGCGTGCTTGTTGGGTTCAGTTCGCGGCGGCGCTTTGAGCCGATTTTCAATTGGGATAAAGCGCCTATTTAATGCGCTTATTATTATTATTATTACTTCTAGACTACTAGGGATTCAGCGTCTGTTCAGGGGACGCAACCACATTAGCCGCCTCGTGGCTTTGTTCTAGCGTCGGTGCCTACGGCAATGGCGATAATTAGCTTGTGTTTGTTGCTTGGCATTCTAAGTCGAATATCTCTTCAATGCCGGCACCGATTGTTTTAAACCAAGATCCATAAGATTCAGCATGATAGTCTCTTTAATTTAGTAATTTATTTCTAGTCCGATCGATGTTGGATTAAATCATATTATTTTGGGATTTTGCACCTTTTACATCAGGTCCATGGAGAAAAGTCCTTTAAAACTTCATAATTAATTTTAGCCGTCTTTAATCGATTCAATGTTAGATACTAGTGAAACTACATTCGCGGCATTTTCGTTAGTAACAAACCGCAAGTTTCTAGGTCCAGTAGTATCAGAGCTATGATCAGAAAACCGTGCTAGTGCAAACTAACACAAATTTTAGCTTTCCCGCTACAAAAGTACCTAGTTCTGAAAGCGGTCGAGTGATGCAAGCAGCGTAGCATTCATTCACCTCTGAGCCAGGCACAGACCACTTGTGCCAGGTGAACCTTCATTTTGTGCGCGAATTTTGAACTGCACACTCGCAAGAATGTGAAAGACTCCTGTGCTGAATTTTGCCTCTGCACCTGCCTGCTTTAGTACTTGGTACAATAAACAAATGTCATAGCGACCTCTTTGTTGACTCCTCCGTCACATGCCTCTGTGGCCTGTCATCTAAAATCATTTCTTGTACCACTCGGTTACATAATATATTCACACACCTACCTTCCCCTGCCCCAGGCGTGAGTGCAGTTCTATGATTTTGAGCTTCATGGCCTGTTCCGTAATGTCTAACATCTCAGATCAGCACCGACGCTTGTATCATGACAAGGCTGTTTTCCTGCTTAGATCAACTTTAGGGCGACATGCGACGTCACAAGATGTCACAATGTCGTTACATGTACTACCCACTAGTCACATGCTAGGTGAGTGTTACGATATTCTTGACACAAGTAGATTTGTTAAGTAAACACAAGCGTCATTTGTCCTTCTTAACCATTTCAGCGCTGACACAATACAACATGAGATACATTTGACCAAAGCAGTTCAAGGGTGGTGCCAGAACAGCTTGGCGCCTGTCGGCGCCAAGCTGTTCTGGCACCACTCTTGATCTGTCATGGCCAGTCTATCTCCTGATCTTTAATATAACCTTCATAAAACAACTTATAATGTTGATATTTTGACCTCAGGATCTAATGGATAAAGTTGCTCCGTCTTCCATAATCTCAGGAGTAGATGGACACGGACAGGCAAGAAGGGCATAGATTCTCATGAGGCCCTGCAGCTGTAGCGGCTCGTGAGGATCTATGTCTCTCGCAAGCTGAATGGTGTTGGATGTCGGGCTGCTAGAATGATTTCAGGTTGTGAAGTTTGTTCGCGTGTATATGTATGCCAAGCAAATTTTTTTTTTTCATCTACAGTTTTGAGATTTTTATTTGTCCCACAAAAACCCTGGCACGACACGCCTAGATGCAGATCGACCATGATAGTTCAAGGGTGGTGGAGGAATAGCTTGGCGCCTGGAGGCGCCAAGCTATTCCGACACCACCCTTGAAGTATCACGGTCGTTTTGTCTCCAGAACTGTGAGTCAGACCTCAAAGCATATCTAAAAAAGAAAAAAAAAAAAAACAACGAATGATTTCATCTTCAAGATGTAAAGAGATAATGTGATTATGCAGGGACAGATCAGCTACCTCCCGGGGGGGGGGGGGGGGGGGGGGGGGGTTGGGACTTTTACTTTACACAATTCCTCGAGACGCCAGACCTTCATTCACAATAGACCAATTTTTTTTTTTTTTTTTTTTAAGCAGAGAGTGTTGTGTTGATGGGTGGGGGTTGGAGAGGGGGGGGGGGGAGGGTGGCGCTAAGCGCGTGTATTGATAACCTTATCACCTGCAAATCGATAAGCAAAAGGCGAGGGGGTCCCAAAGTCCACTGAGAAGGGACTCAGATATAGCATTTTAAAGCATTTTTGGCCGGGTAGAAGTGTGTGTGTGTGTGCGGTGGGGGGGGGGGGGGACGTGAGGGGGGGGGGGTGAGGGGTGGTGGTGGTGGTGGGTGGGGGGGGGGGGGTCCGGAAGCTCTGAAAACCCAATACCCAGATCCGCCTCGTGTGTGTGTGTGTGTGTGTGTGTGTGTGTGTGTGTGTGTGTGTGTGTGTGTGTGTGTGTGTGTGTGTGTGTGTGTGATATTATATTAACCCTTATCAATCGGAATACACCAGTGTGTGAAATAAGTGTGACTAAAATAGTTAAAGGGTAGTGCCAGAATAGCTTGGCGCCTCTAGGCGCCAAGCTATTCTGGCACCACCCTTGAACTAAAGCTGTTGGTCTATAGCCTAATCTGTAAGTACTATAATGTAGCTTGCATATGGCAGTGGCAAATTTGAAGCTTTTAGCCTCAGTATTATATGGGTTAAGTATGGCCTTTTTCTGGCCTCATTACAAACTAACAAGCAAAACAGAGCACCATTTCCAAAGTCAGTGTACATGTCGATTTCGTCTGACTCGTATTACACCTCATAATCATAGTCTCCACTGTGTGTATGTGCATCGACTGTATGTTTGAGTGTCTGATAGCGTACGAGGAGACAATAATATGTCAAAGATGCCTATGCACGTGTTCATGTATTAATTTCAACACGCAACAAGCAGACATCAGACTCAGTCATAGTCAAGTAATGATTAGTCAGTTCATTATCTTAATGTGAGGATTAACTCATTCGAGACGTGCCGCCTCCGGATACGCGGCTTATGCCGCGTATCCGGAGGAGGCACGTCTCGAATGCGTTAATTGTCACTGTGACCCCGTGACTGACTAAACACGCTCTAAGTCACAAGTCTTTGAACGGTCTGACTACAAACAATGAAGAAGTCGACATGCACACAGCGTTACAATAGTAACTGCACTTCTGCAGGCTTACACAAAACTAGTACACAGCATGAAAAACAGAAGATAGTGGTAGAAAACCCTTTAAAATAGAAACAAATAACGACGTTTCGGATCAAAGATCCTTCCTCAGGTGACTGACATGGAAACAAACGTAGAACAGACGTAGTTTCCATGTCACCTGAAGAAGGATCTTTGATCCGAAACGTCGTTATGTTAAAGGGTTTTCTACCACTATCTTCTGTTTTTCTTTCACATGAAACCCTAGCGGCAACAGTTTTACTACATAGTACACAGCATGATTTACAATGGCGGAGCCGGGTTTTGCGTTCAACCCTCAAGTGCGCATGAGGTTGTCTTGAGTTATTAGGTCAAGGGTAGTGGCTGATTAGCTTGGCGACTTTACAGGCGCCAAGCTAATCAGTCACTATCCTTGAGAACAATCACCATCTGTCTCCCAAAAGTTTCACGGGGCTTATTTCCGCAGAATTATCATGGAGGCTTAGCAGGTGTTTATCAGACGAATTGCTAGCCACTTGATGCCTTGCGTGCAGTTTACAATGCTGGTCATATATCTTTGTATCATAATTCACTCTGTTATTTACTCCCACAAAACAAACGTTGTGTGCGACGTGGCATTGTTTCTGCTTGAGAAACTTTGTGAAATGGGGTGGGTACTCTTTATGTTTTGGTAGGAAATCACCTATCGTAAATAATATGGTCGGTGAATTTGTATATTGTAAAAGACAAAGATTTGAGTCCGCTGCCACCCCCACCCCGACCTCCCCCCCCCCCCGCCCCCGCCCCCCCCCCCCCCCTCGCCACCCCGCCTCCCCCCCCCCCCGGCCGCCACGCCCCGTCATCCCCTCCCACATTCCTCACCTCACACTCTGTATCTAATCCCCCGCCGGGCCCGTGTGACTGAAATTGGGACTGCAGTGTCGATTTGCTTAAACAAGGTCGATTTTTTTTTTTCAAATATCGGATATGACAACACTTGCCCATGGTAAGTCCAATTTTAGTCCTTTTCCTTGAATTACTTTGCATATAACATACTGATTTCGGTAATAACAACCAAAAGTTTGGGTCCCCGTAGCATAACTGTTATATCTGAAGTTTACCTGACGAAGTTTGAACATCGTAAATATGCTGACGAGCAAACGAAAAATGACATCATTCGAATCATCGGAAACACTCAAGTGTTTCCGATGATTCGAATGATGTGACATTTCCTTTTTTTTGTCAGTATAGCATCAATAATATACTCACACCATCAGCCGGTTACATATACCTTAACTCATTCAGCCCGACGCACGTATTTCCCAAATTTGGAAGGCGTCATCTAACGACTATGCACCCGTTGCAACCATGATAATTCAAGGGCAGTGCCAGATTAGCTTGGCGCCTGTCGGCGCCAAGCTAATCTGGCACTGCCCTTGAATTATCACGGTCGATCCATCTCCTGCTGTAGTGCGTCAGGGCTGAATGGGTTAAAGGAAGTGACAGATGAATTTCATCATAGATCCAGCAAAAGATTCTTTCTCCCCCACCCCCCCCCCACACCCCCCCCCCCAACCTCCCAACCCCTCCTTTTTTCCCTCTCCTACCCACCCCACCCCCCTCCCTCCTCTTCCCCCCCCCTCCTCCCTCCAGTCCCAGTCCACCATCCCGTTATCTTGACCCGCAGTAAAAACAAGGTTGTAAAATTGGGACCCTGTCGCCTGCGCGGTAAATAACGTGGTAATATATACTGGTCTGTGCTTTCGGACCTTACGGCAAAAGCCTTAAGGTTCAAAATCACAGACCAGCACGCACATGTTAAATGCTTATCACCGGCACGAAAACAAATCACTTGTAGTATCTCGGATAAAATACGTAATATTAGTTAACTCATTCTACCCCAGACACACCACCACAAGATATGGATCGACAATGATACATGTAGTTCAAGCGTGATGCCAGATTAGCTTGGCCATTATGGGCGCCAATTAGCTATTCTGGCATCACCCTTGAACTATCATGGTCGATCTGTGCCCTGCACTGCAAGGACAACGGCAAAATTTGGGGATTCAATTCGGTCTCGGAGTACAATGAGTTAACCCAATGAGCTTTGCAATGAAGACAATAGTTGGGACGGCTGAATAACAAAAAAAAACAAGGATTTTCACGAGGACCCCCAATATGAATTATTTTAGCATGTCATCCATCAGAAAAAAAACACCATCTGGTACCCTTATGAATTCTTAACGCAAACTGCGCCCAGTCTGACATAAAAAATGTCACTAATCCAGTCCCACCCACCGTCATTTCTCTTTCTGAAGTTCGCGTGTGCTGTAACTTTTTCGCTGCTGAGCAAAAATGTTAACACGACAATCCATATGCAATAGGCATAGATCCTCATGAGCCCCCGCAGTTGCGGGGGCTCATGAGGATCTATGCCTTTTGCTGATGCCACTTTGACTAAATCCATGTTCCAGAATCGGATGGAAGTCGGCCCTTTGGCGTTGAATTACTAAAGAAAGGTTTCAGAAAAGGTTTGGCAAAAATTTTCTGCCGACCACCAGTCCTCGCCCACTGGTGGTTAAGGGGTTAACGTACACAATAGCCGTGTGCTGGTTTGTGACTATGGACCTTACTGCTGTACGCTCCCATATGCATACACTATTCAACAATAGTACTGTTACTGTTGACAAAAAAAAAAAAAAAAAAAAAAAAAAAACAACAACAACAAAGAGACGTCAATAGTACAAAAGGTTGTCGAGCGGTAATGGTGCCAGGCTGATCTTCAATCGCCACCTGCGCAGTTCCATGACATGGTGTTCATTTTTGTGAGCGTTCTCTAAAGGAATTGTTACCGGTTGAATAGGGGGTTGCTACATCTGTTCATATGCACATGCACATATGTACACACACACACACACAAACACACACACACACACACACACACACACACGGCACACACACACACACACACACAACACACACACACAACACACACACACACACACACACACACACACACACACACACACACACACACACACACACACACACACCTACTGCCTGTAATCCTTATAAAATAAAGTTTCAGTTCAGTTCAGTTCAATTCTCTCTCTCTCTCTCTCTCTCTCTCTCTCTCTCTCTCTCTCTCTCTCTCTCTCTCTCTCTCTCTCTAGCCCTTCTCTATCTGTTCACACCGCCCACCCATTTGCAAGAGATATAGCTCCTCATGAGCCCCTGCGTATATATATCTTGCTAGCACTAATCAAACACCTCTGAAAGAACTTCCCAACTGAGCCTGATTAACGTTATATAATCCTGTGACTGAGACGGGTATCGACATGAACTTCCCAACTGAGCTTGATTAACGTGATATAATCCTGTGATTGAGACGGGTATCGACATGAACTTCCCAACTGAGCTTTATATAATCCTGTGACTGAGACGGGTATCGAAATGAATTTTCAATATAAATCCGTCACAAAGTAATTTTCTTGAGTCACGATCGTCATGTTTCAGGAAGGTCAAGAATCAGTTTGAACCCTGCGTGCCTTAACCCCTCGACTGCTGAGAAAAATCAACGTTATGCAGCTGCAAGAGATAAAGATATTCAAGACTGATTCCCTGCTGTTGCGAAGAAAGGGGTGGGGGTTGGGGGGGGGGGGGGCAGGGGGATGGGAGGAGGGGGGTGGGGTGGGGGTGGCTAATGAATAACAATGCGTCTTGCTGATACCAGTTTCAATCCATGTTTTTGGGACAGCTGTGTCTCTTTGGCGTGGGATGAACTGCTACACTGCCAGTGACTCAAATTGCCGTGGTACATAGTGGTTTCAGCAAGAGGCATAGATCCTCATGAGCCCCCGCAACTGCGGGGGTTCATGAGGATCTATGCCTCTTGCAGTTGGGTAGCGGCACTTTCGTGTTTTTTGGGAGTGTAATTAGTCCTCCTGGGTATTCGGACACCACGCGGATGATCACAAGCACGATTGTAGTAGACTGGCAGTGACATGTGGCAGTTCAAGGTTGGTGCCAATGGAGTGAGTTTGTCGTCAGGACTCACAATTCAAAGCTAGTGTCATATTAGCTTGGCGTCCCCATTTATAACGAAACCTAAGGGTAGTGCCAGATAAGCGTTACAGGCCCATCAGATAGACAGTTCAACGGCAGACTAACTTGACGCATGTGATGATAACAAAGTCAAGCCAGTTCAAGGGTACTACCACTGTCACGATTTCCATCTACTGTGGAACCTGTTTTGAGGTACCACGTTGTTTGGAATAAAATGTGATCTTAAGAGACAAGTGTGAGACAGAATCAATGGAAAAAAAGTGTCAGTTGACCTGACATAAAAGACCATCCGACTTCAGTTTAGGCTGTTACAGACATCTACATGATAGTCTTTAATGACAGGTGAACTTTCATCAAGGTGTTCGCTCATAACAGGTTCTGCTGTACATACAATATGTTCCTGTTTTCCTGACTGCGGTGTAAATGTTACGTCGCATCGTGGTGTTCTAAAATATTTGTTATTATTTTATTATGTCGTAAAGTACCAGCTGCCACAGGCGAAAACGAACAATGGCGCAGAAACAGAGGAAGGTTGGGGAAGGTTGGGTGGGGACGGCACTGACCACCCCCATCCCACCTCCCACCCCGCTCCACCCCCCCCCCCCCACCTCCCCCAACACCACCACAAATAAAGACTCTGAAGTAGGGTATCCTCTGCCCCCTTCCTCCCTCTCCATCCCTCCACCTCCCGCCCAATATTTTTTTTTTATAAAACTGTCGGAGGAAAAAAAATGTTTATGGAGAAAATTTAGTAAAATCAGTATACATTTGTATTTATTATTTGGAGAATAAAACAGTTTTTAAAAGAAAACGTATGTTGAGATTTTGATTTTATGTTTGAATTATGCGAGGTTCGACCCCCTCCCCCTCCCGTTGTTTGAGTTTGTTAAGCTGGAAAGTAACATATTAGGCACGTTGCCCCCCCACCCCCCACCCCCACACCC
The DNA here is from genome assembly GCA_036245525.1 of Semisulcospira habei. NCBI lineage: Eukaryota > Metazoa > Mollusca > Gastropoda > Semisulcospiridae > Semisulcospira > Semisulcospira habei. The sequence continues at coordinate 201,815,868 of BTPG01000001.1, forward strand.
ACCCACCCACCCCCATCCCAATCCCCCCTCCTAGAAAAATATCTGCCAGCGTCACTTACGACAGATAGAAATATGTGTATTGATCTGTAAGTTTGGACCTTGCGGTAACAATGCACAGACCAACACATATAAATTATTTTTTTAACTCATTCAGCCGACGGCCGTATTTCCCAAATTTTGGAGGCGTCATCTAACGACGATGCACCAGTTGCCGGAGATGAATCGACCATGATAATTCAAGGGCAGTGCCAGATTAGCTTGGCGCCTGTCATGGTCGATCCATCTCCTGCAACAGGTGAATAGTCGTTAGATGACGCCTCCAAAATTTGGGAAATACGTGCGTCGGACTGAATGAGTTAACCCCGTTACTGAGTTAACCCCGTTACCCTTGAATTATCATGGTCGATCCATCTCCTGCTCTAGGGCGTAAGGGCTGAACGGGTTAAAGGGAGTCGTTTGGTTGTAAAACTGAAGGACCCACGGTAGAAATTGCACCCTTATTATTTTATTGACGCGTTCATGGCTACTGGAGAAAGATTTAAACTGTGGGCGTGTGGGAAACACAACTCTGTTAACTGACCCCGTGACCCCGTGACTGTCGGGGCAAGTGAACGCTACCCAGCTGCAAGAGACATAAACCCTCATGAGCCCCCGCAGTCGCGGGGGCTCATGAGGATTTACGTCTCTTGTTGATCCTACCTGCTTTAGGTGCGTGGAAAACACAACACTGTTAACCCATTCAGCCCTGACGCCCTACTGCAGGAGATGGGTCGACCGTGATAATTCAAGGGTAGTGCCAGATTAGCTTGGCGCCTGTCATGGTCGATCCATCTCCTGCAACAGGTGAATAGTCGTTAGATGACGCCTCCAAAATTTGGGAAATACGTGCGTCTGGCTGAATGAGTTAACCCCGTTACTGAGGGCCGGTGCAAGGCGAACGCCGTCCACCTGCAAGAGAAATAAACTCATGTGAGCCCTATGAGGATTTATGTGTCGTGCTTGTCCTACCTGAACGCGGCAAAATTAGACATAAAGAACTTACGTTTTTTATGTCTAATTTTGCCACGTTTACAATTGTGTTCCTCACGCGAATGTCGATCAGTTTGCAGTCGTTTTGTGACGATCAATTTGTGGTCACTGGAAGTGAAAGAGTTAAATGTCTTTTTTTTTTAAAGTTTCAGCCCCCGATGACCCCTTTCTGCCCCCAACCCCTTCCACACACACACACACACACACACACACACACACACACACACTCACACACACACACACACACACACACACACACACACACACACACACACACACACACACACACACACACACACACCGCATCCCCCTCTACACCCACGCGATCACCCCCGTCCCATGTCGGTTGACGAATAACAATTTTACACAGAGTATAAAAAAAAAACCTGTTTATTCTCTATCATAACAATGACATGAGCTGATCTCGCCTAGCAAGAGGCACCGATTCTTATGAGCCACCTTCAGTCTTGCATGGGTTCATGAGAATCTATACCATTTGGTGATGGAATGGGTTTTTGCCTTCATTGACAACGCAACTTGTGTTCTGTCTGTTTTGCATCCACGTGTTACAAATATCAGGTACCGTCGTCTGACGAAGTTCAGCCAAGAAGTTCAGAATCACCTGAAAAAGCTATCGTTATTTAACCCGTATCATGCTGAGACTACAAGCTTCGAATGTGTACACTGCCATATGCAAGCTACATTATAGTACTTACAGACAAGGATATAGACCAATGGCTTTAGTTCAAGGGTGATGCCAGAACAGCTTGGCGCCTACAGGCGCCAAGCTATTCTGGCACCACCCTTGAACTATTTTAGTCACACTTATTTCACACACTGGTGTATTCCGACTGATAAGGGTTAAAGTGTGTGTGTCTATGTTGGGGGGGGGGGGGAGTGCCCTCGGAGGGGGGTGGGGAGAGGATTGGAAGAAGGGATGGAGGGAAGTTGGGGGAGATGAAGGCCGAATGAGAGAGCAAAACTGATACACAACGCGCCGTCGATTTAGAGAGGGATGAGGGTTTAACCCTTTGCGTGTCGGTAGTGGTTTCTTCCTGACGGAATCATCGCGACAAAAACCACTACCGACACGCAAATGGTTAACAAGCTAATTCAGATAATATTGGCTTGACTGGATACTTTTCAGTTGTCATATTTTTGTTTGCTCTCATCATTTGACGCCGTTTAGATGGTGTATCTGATAGCACAGTGTGTGTATAGTGTGAGAGACTGTAGTTTGAGTCCTGAGCTGGGTTTGTTTGTTTGTTTGTTTGTTTTTTGGGTTTCTTTTTTGTTTTGTTTTTGTTTTTGGTTGTTGTTGGGGTTTTTTTTTTCTCTCCCAATTTCGCTTTTGCTAATATAATCTAATTTCTTGTTTTTGTGACATGAAAATCACTTGTATTTGCAAAGCCATCCGAGCCTGTTTCAGTGGGGAGGAACGCTATGGAAAAGGCGACAATTTAGGCGGATCAGTGTAGCCACAGAAATAATGGTCTTTAAGTTGAATGACAGGTGACACTTTTTGCCCTTCAAGACTTCTCTTAAATGCCTTTCAAGACCACCTTTCGGCTGCAGAAAAAGGTCTTTGTTTAACCCCTATCATACTGAGGCTAAAAGCTTCAAATTTGTACACTGCCACATGCAAGCTACATTATAGTGCTTACAGATACGGATATAGACCAGTGGCTTTAGTTCACGGGTGGTGCCAGAATAGCTTGGCGCCTCTAGGCGCCAAGGTATTCTGGCACCACCCGTGAACTATTTTAGCCACACTTATTTCACACACTGGTGTATTCCGAATGATAAGGGTTAAATAGACGTGTTTGCTCAAAACAAAATCAGCTGTATATTGTTTTAACTCATTCAGCCCGGCGCACGTATTTCCCAAATTTTGGAGGCGTCATTTAACGACTATGCACCTGTTGCAGGAGATCGATCGACCATAATAATTCAAGGGTAGTGCCAGATTAGCTTGGCGCCGTCAGGCGCCAAGCTAATCTGGCACTACCCTTGAATTATCATGGTCGACTCATCTCCTGCTGTAGTGCGTCAGGGCTGAATGAGTAAAAGCTTCTGTTTCACTGTAATTGTGCAAGTTTTCATTCGTCTGCGTACAGGTCGCGAGAGACTGGTCTACCGTGACAGTTTTAGGCATCAACGAGCAAACCGCTGTGTACCATGGCCGATCCAACACCACTGCCGTAGACGTTGAAACTGCCGTACCGTGCAGTAAAGCTGTGCTTGGCTCGTGTTTAGGCAGGCTACCGTGCTGACCTGCCAGCTTTTACGTGATGATTATGCCGCATGGCGGTTCTGCACTGTCTCCCTCTGGCTCCCCCTCCCCTTTCCCCTCACCTGGCCCACACACACACACACACACACACTGTCTCTTCCTAGGAAGTCACGTGGTATTGCTTACACTAATTTTCCCGAACGTCTTTGCGCAGGACTGTCTGCGACCTTCTGTGGTGACCTTCTCAGGGCAGACTACTCTCTCCCTCTGTTGCTGGCTGGGTCATGTCAGTTGTAAATAAGGCCGCCTCTCATCTCCCTGCAAAACAGACATGGATCTACATCATCATCATCCAGCTGTCGCGGTGGCCAATGTGAATCGATGAGAGCGCTATCACGCAAGGGATGATGAACAGCTTGGGGTCAGTTGCATGAGTGAGCTTAGTCCTGCGCTAGCGGAGCACACGGCCTTGCTTAGTGGCTGGCGCAGGACTAAGCTCTCACATGCAATTGACCACTGGTCAACAGCAATTTGAATTGGAGTTTACATCAGTTTTTTTCAGTGTCTGACGTCAACTTCCATGTGGAAGTCCTACAAAACTTGATGTCAGCTCCACTGAATTGAAATTACTGTTGTGTCCTTTGCCCTCATTGTGTTTAGCTAACTTATTTGAAAATTTTCCAGCGTGCGCTGAACGGCCGTGAATGGCAAAATGCAATGTCCTTTCTATTTTTTTTTATTTTTTTTATTTTTTTTAAGACTGAAAAGGGAGGATTTCATCTGTTACACAATTTGTATTTTAAAAATCGTTTATCTCAAAATTGGATATTGTGACATTTGCCAAATTACTACACACATGTTTTGAAACGACCTGACACTACTCTCTCTCTCTCTCTTGGCCTGCTTCCACTGAAGGAAACACTCAAATTTAACAAATGCGTCCTCATGCACAAAATATTTCATTATCAAGTCCCCGAATATCTGTGCACGCTATTTAACTTCAGCCCTAGGCATCAGCTACACACGTGACATGGCTTGCTTCATTTACCCCGACCCACGATAGATCTCTACAAGTCAAGCCTTCTATTTTCTGGTAGTTTTGGTCTGGAACTCATTGCCTTTGAACATTAAATCATGTTCAGGTAATAAACTGGCGTGCTTTGCACACGCACTTCCATTCAGCCTGACTTCACAGTTTGCCATATCAGAGTATTACTGCTGATAACACGTGAACGTCAAGTATTTTCTCTTTCTCCTTACATTTGTAAAACTGATAATCCTGAGTGTCTTGTCGGTGTCGCTATATGCTCTTGATGCTGCTGATTCTTTGACACTGTCTTAGCTGAGTATAATATTAATGCTATGCACTCATTTATTTCCCTTGCTTTTTGTGTTGGTGGCAGTTACTAATTCTCCAATACCAATTTTTTTTCCTTTCATTAATTCACCTATTGTGGTTTTTTTCCGTAGTTTTTCTTCTTCTTCTTCTTCTTCTTCTTCTTCTTCTTCTTATTATTATTATTATTATTATTATTATTATTATTGTTGTTATTATTTGCACGCTCTGTTTATTTTCCTGTTATGTTGTTTGTTTACAGAACAGCTTGTAAGACAGGCATTGAGTTGCCTAATAGCTTTATCCTGAATAAATAAAGATTCATCATCTCTCTCTCTCTCTCTCTCTCTCTCTCTCTCTCTCTCTCTCTCTCTCTCTCTCTCTCTCTCTCTCTCTCTCTCTCTCTCTCTCTCTAACTCTCTCTCTCTCTCTCGATGATTCAACTCTTAACGCTGGCGGGAAAACTGTACCTGAAATATCAGCCAATCTTCAGATTAGTCTTCAGGAGGTCTCACTGTAGTGCAAAAATAATCAAATGCTTGTAAATCCATCCAAAACGAGAAGCATGCTAATCACAACACGCCAAAAGCATCAGCTCCGCCCCCATTCACTTAACCTCTCTTTTGATTCAGTTCCCATTGAGCAAGTCAAGGAATATCGCCTCCTCGGGGTAATTGTTGATGACCAACTGTGCTGGTTGCCCCATCTAACACAACTAGGGAAAACATTATCAAAGAAGCTATTTTTACTGTCAAGATTAAAATCTATTATTGATACTAAGACACGAAAGCTATTTTTCAACTCCTACATTAAACCTCACATTGACTACGCATCTACTATTTGGGACGGCTGTAGTAAGGCTAGCCTTAAGCGGATCAATTCTCTATACAATCGCGCAGTTAAACTGATCCTCCCAATCCCCTCTCTATCTTTGGAGGAAAAGCTTCAGGCAACAGGGCTCCTTCCTTTACATCAACACCGTACGTTTAATAAGTGCGTACTTATGCACAATGCACTGAACGGGAAAGCCCCCCTCTACCTGGCTAAGCTTTTCACTGAGAGCGAAAGGGTTTACAGCACTTTGAAGAACAATCTCGTCATTGAACGGCCCCGAATTGACTTGTTTAAATCCAGCGGCCTTTCGTACGCGGGTGCCTATTTATGGAACTCACTTCCTCCACATATACAGCAAACGAGACATCTTCCATTGTTTAGGACGAAAGCTTTTACTGAAATACATCTCTGAGCAAACTTGAAAGAAACGTAGATAATATGCCCAAAAGAGTCATGTCAATGATTTCCTGTGGTCCTTCGTTTTGCACTTGTTAGCTTTTACATAATATCTCTCTTTATCGTGGTGTTTTGCCTGCTCACTAAATTCGTACACATGAGTAGCTGTATCATAAGTGTGCAGTCGCTTTCTATAAACACACTTTACATCGCACCCCCCCCCCCCCCTTCCCAAGACCCTGTCATTTTGCTGTGTGTGTGTAATCTTCAGCGACTTTGGAACTTGTATCGGAATGTAACACAAGTGACCTGTGGGTGTAGCCGCTTGCTTTGTGCTGTTAACATATTGTTTTATTGTTGCTTTTAATGTTGTAGTTTGGGGGCAAGGACAAACATGAAAAGAGGCCTGTGCGCCTATCGTTTCCATCCTTGAGAAATAAATAATAAATAAGTCTCTCTCTCTCTCTCTCTCTCTCTCTCTCTCTCTCTCTCTCTCTCTCTCTCTCTCTCTCTCTCTCTCTCTCTCTCTCTCTCTCTCTCTGGGTCATGCGAGAACGAGGCTAAGTCGTAAACATCCCCCCGGCCCCTCTCCCCGCCGGGCCACCACAACCACCACACCAACCATCACCATAATCACCCAAGCTCCGCCACAGACGCTGCGACACCCACTCAATTCAGCGCCGACAACTGAGTTTAGCTTCGGGCTCTGTTTATTTTCTTCGCTGTCCATGACTGAACAGAAGGCGAAGAAGATAAACGCTTGTTAGAGGAACAGATTAAACATATTCCTTAAGCAGATTCAGGCCAAGAACAGTAGGCTGAAACCCTTTTTTGTAAGGGCTAACAGGCCCGTTTACCTGGATTGCGTCAATACTGCGGTGTGCGTCCATTTTAGCAGTTATTTAGCGTAGCACCTCGCTTAGTGGCTTGCGCAGGACTAAGTTCGCTCATGCAACTGGTCCCAGGTGATATGTGTGTGTGTGTTGGTCAGTGACCGGAACAATCTGACTCTCGGCCGGTTAACTCATGAAGCTATGAGGACTACATTACATAATTTTGGAGATATCCTTTAAGGTTGTACGTCACAGTTCCGGAGATAGATCGACCATGATAGTTCAAGGGTGGTGTCAGAATAGCTTGGACTGTCATGGTCGAGCCACATCCTGTCGTATTGCGTCAGGGCTTAATCACAGTCACCTACGTATGGCGTCACACTAACGTCATGCACGTGATGCTGTCATCCGTCCGATCAATAAACATGTTTGTCTACCTAGAAATAGATGTTTATGCGACATGGCCCCAGCGAGAGCATCATTGAACACGCGATCACATGCAAAATGGGTCCGAAATCACAGATCATCCCTCTGGGTACTCTCTGAGAGACGCTGGTTGTTGACTGCTGCAAACGTTACAGCTCAGCCGCGGGAAAGACGCGTTGCCGAACGGCACCGTCAGCTGCAGTCAAGGGGTTGATCATTTCGTCATAGCCACGTCTTTGTGCTTAGCCAAAGGGTGAAAGGACGAGGCTGAAAAGGTCTGACATTACATCGTGACACACGCCGGAAATCTCGAGATTTATCTGGTCAAAGTGGTCTAACACTCTATGAATGGTCGATTTACTCCCAACCTGTGAAAATAATGTTGACAGGAAGTGATCATTACAGATTCACCCTTAACTCATTCTACCCCAGACACCCCACAGCAAGATAAGGATCGACCATGATAGTTCAAGGGTGATGCCAGAATAGCTTGGCGCCTATGGGCGCCAAGCTATTCTGGCATCACCGCCCTTGAACTATCATGGTCGATCTGTGTCCTGCACTAGAGTGCAGTCTTCAGAGGACGACGGCAAAATTTGGGGATTTCGGTCTTGGGGTAGAATGAGTTAAACCGCTGGTGACCATAAATGCGTGAGGCAGTGAACACACAGGTTAACACCAGCACATACGGTGACCATAAATTAAAATATCAAGTCTCTAAACTAACACAGGCCGATCGCGACAAATGATGGTGTCGTTAATGACAGGTGATCTCTCATATGGTCGGTCACTCAACTTGATAGAGGTTCTTAGCCAAGTTGGCTGTAATTACATTTCCAAGGACGCCATCAACGACATATGACGATCCAAAGTATCGTGTGACACTCAAGCGATTACGTAACACACGTTGAGGTGCAAACATTGATTACGTCAATATATCCTGTTGCGCAAACAATGACGACGTGAAGTGATCAGCAGAGCATGTGACCAATAACAAGGCACGTGTTGTCGACCTGTAAGCAAACAGCAGATTTTCATAACATTATTCACTTCGACCTACATGAACCAGGCCTACGTGCTTACTCTTTGCTGTGGCGTGGAGTTCAGCACACTGGTTGTCTCCCTCGAGAGACAACCAGTGTGAGAGGTCAGCTGAAGCCCACACGATCGATGGAAGTAAACAAACATTTGCAGACTGAACCATCAACAGGTTTCTGCGTTGGAGTTGCAGACACAGGATTTTATGAGGCTGAATTATGTCTTTTGTCTTACAAGGGTCAACAGATATACACAGTCTATTGACGCGCGGAGCCTGTCAGGGACACATAACTCTTGGATTTTCTCATTGGCCCCATCCCTGGACCAGGCTGTGACGTAACTATGGTCCAGCGCTGAGTGACTTCCCTTGGTATGTGCACTGTATCTGGGAGCACTTGCTAATTGACCTTTTACTTTGTTAATCCATTACATCCTGAGGCTGAAGTGTGTTTTTTTGTGTGTGTGTGTTTTTTGTTTGGTTTTTTTGCTTATTGTCCTATGAAGGTTCTATTGTAGGTTAGGACATAGGCCCGCCATTTTAGTTCAAGGGTGGTGCCAGAATAGCTTGGAGCCTCAGGCGCATAGCTATTATGGCACCACCCTTGAACTGTCATAGTCAAATTTATCTCAAGCAAATGTGTATCAGGACGAAAAGGATTAATCTTTATTGTCTGATTTGTTGTTGGTGTGTGTTGTCTGGTTACCGATGATCAATTTTGCAAAATTCTATAAAGTACATAGCTCTGATGCATAGCCCCTTCTGTCTGCTAAAGATTGCCCATATTAACATACATCTTTGTTGTCTAGTCACACACTTAGGGAACTAACTCAGCGAAGGACAAACTAAACTAAACTTAATTTCTTGACAGCCGGTGGACGCGGATTTTGCGCCTGGAACCACAGCGCACTGACAAACATTTGCGTGACCGAAGAACACAAATGAGACTGCACCAAAATTATGCCGCATGAGGAAAATAGGACTAACAAGAGACGCAAATCCTCATAAGCCCCCGCGAATGTGGGGGCTCATGAGGGTGTGTGTTTCTTGCAAATGGGTAGCGTCCGCCGTGCCCCAGCAGTTAAGAGATTAAGGAAGGGGTCTAACTGTGTGTTTGTCCAGCGCTGAGCGAGTTCCCTTTGTATGCGTGGCGTATCTAAACACAGTACCAGCGTTAGACACAACTAAGGGTTTGTGAATTTTTGTTGACTTCTGAAGTTTGGGTGTAGCGAATACATTTACATTAACGAACAGAATAATACAGGTTATTTTTTTCAGCGTGAATGAGCCGGTAGAACATTTAAATACGTTCTGGTCTGTGCTTTTGAATCTGTCGTGGGAACGCAGCGACCCCGCCTGGAACTATTTCGACTAAACTGAACTACTTAACCCCTTGCCTTTAACGGCCGTATATTTTTGTTTCTGAAATTGTGCTCACTGAGCGACCAAAAGGCCACAACCGTCCAAAGCCGGAACATCAGACGCAAAGTGGTCTCAGCAAGAGGCATAGATCCTCATGAGCCCCCGCGGTCGCGGGGGCTCATGAGGATCTATGCCTCTTGCATGTAGTTGGATCGCGTTCACTTTTTCTCGACAGTGAAGTGGTTAAAAGCGTGTACGCTAATGTCGTATTAGACGTGCATGATTTTAAAACAGGTTGTAGAAATCAAAAATGCGCAAACATGAAGAATGTGACTTTTCATATTTCACTGGGTGGGGAGGTGGGGGGGGGGGGACGGTGGGGGGGGGGGGGAGGAGAAGCAGGAGGTGGATGGAAGGGAAGGGGAGGGGGTGTGGCTTTGTTGGGGAAGTTGAAGTGGTTATGAAATCATCATCATCATCATCATCAGTCACCTGACCTAGTGTGGTCGTCGAGTCGCTGAACTGCTGAACGTTCAACCAGCTCCCTCCACTTATCTCGGTCACGTGCCAGGCTTTGCGTCTCTACAAAACCTTTCCCAGTTCACTTTGTGATGTTGTCCACCCACTTTTTTCTCTGTCTGCCTCGTTTCCTGCCACCCATAACGCTGCCCTGCAAGATTGTTGTTCAAGTTCAAGTATCTAGGTTCTGTCATCAGTGAGGAAGGATCAAGAGCTGAAATTTTGTCCAGAGCAGCACAAACAACTGCAACCATGTCCTAAGACCTATTTGGAGAGACAAAATATCTGTCTTAAAACAAAAATCAGACTAGTTCTGAAAGCACTAGTCCTCTCAATCTTCTCATATGCATGTGAGGCATGGACATTAACAGCTGAACTGCAGCGAAGAATCGTGGCACTTGAAATGAGATGCTATAGTAGTAGAACCATCCTTGGCATCTCTTACAAGGAACACATCGCAAACAAAAAAGTGCGTAGTACCATCAGGCGTGAAGCTGGCAGCTATGAAGACCTCCTCAAGACCGTCAAAAAGAGAAAGATGAAATGGTATGGCCATGTCACTCGAGGAAACAACCTCTACACAACCTGTCCACAACAATCTAGCAGGTTATGAAAACTGAATAACAAATACCTATGATATATCAGATGAATATATATTCTCATTATGTTACAAAGAAAAAGATCGATGCCTTTCTACCACTGCATATATTCTCGGACATTTTTCTCCGCATGACAGCCTAACGTAAGTGTCTATAACCTGGTCGTTCTAATAACTGATTGTACTTCTTTTCGCCATAAGCATATAGCATGATGATGAGCAAAAGATCATCGGGCCGAGGTCTGCCTGAGTTTTCCCGCTCCGTGCACCCCATATTAACCCCCTTCCCTGCAAATAAACGTTTATTTTGTCAGTTCTGCAATCTGAGTTCATTGAACGACCAAACGTCTTAATCGCCCAAGGATCATGGATAATAATATATAAATTGGTCTAGGCAAGAGGCATAGATCTTCATAAGCTCCCACAGTCGCGGGGCGCATGAGGATCTATGCCTCTTGCAGTACGTGACTGCCGAGTGGGTTCATTGAACGCTATACTCTAGCAGATGAGTTCCTGAGTCCCGCGCGCCCTCTTTGACACGAGGAAGAGAATCGCACTGACATTTGTATTAACCCTTTAACTCCCAGAACTGGAAGTCACTTAGGTCTGGGAGCTAAAGGCTTACACTGACTCTTCTCCACTTGACGCCGGGGCTTGTTCAGCTAACATGTCCGTCAGTTATAACTTGAGGTCCTGGTAAATCAATGCGGCACAGTTGCAGCGCTGCCGAATTGATCAGTGTTCAGGTCGTACTCCATAGGTAATACTGTTTGTCCCTGTCCTCCATCACCTTCCCTCCATGACCGTCCATTATCACTCCGGTGCCGTGGATGTTAAACCCCAAAGTAATCAGCTTGACGATGACTTTCGCAACGTTGGATGGAGACTGTGATGGTTCAAGGGTAGTGCCAGATTAGCTTAGCGCCTTCCAAGTCGCCAAGCTAATCTGGCACTACCCTTGAACTATCATTGCCGTTCTATCTAATCGCCGGCTGTGGTGTTATAAGAGTGATAAACGCACTCGTATAGTGAGACTGACGATACCGCGCTTCATCAGGTAAACCTCAAGCTAGCACAGATTGACTAACACTTTGTTCAACCCCTTCACGGCTGCCGGAACACCGCTGTAGCAAAACCATACTGCAAGAGACATAGATCCTCGGGAACCCCCGCAGGTGCTGGGGCGCCCGTCGATCCGTCTGGCCTCATTGCGGCATGTCGAAGTCGTGCCTATGCCGCTCCTTGGACGCATTCATGTTCTTTAGCGTCGCTAAATTCACCAAGATTTTAGAAGCACAGTTTGAGACCAGTGCCAGTGAAGGGGTTACTTAACTCATTCAAGGCGCCCCGCATTAATAGCTGCGGAAGCGTCGTATAGCGTTGCCTTGGGCAGCTATTGCTGCAGGCGCCTTAGATGAGTTAGTTAATCTAAACGAATATCTCATCCTCTCCGCTTCAACAGAGCTAGACCCAGCAAGCAAAATAGGCCCTTGGGTCTACATCGGCCATAGTTGGTGCGCGCCACAGGGTCATACCTCGCTGGGAGCAATCTCTAGCGGCAGGCCTCATCAACCCGAGGACCCTTTGCTAAAGTTGATTGGATTGACTCAGTGATAATACGGCATTTTATACCTGCGTGTAGAAGATTACGAGTTCTAGAGGGGGGGGGGGGGGCGGGGGGGGGGGGGGGGGGGGGGAAGTCGACTGAAAAGCGGCAACCCAGATCGCTAGTGTTCTGCCTTGATCGCAAATGGAATCGAACAGATAATACATAATTATATGCCTGTGTGTACAAGATTACGAGTTTTAGAAGAACAAAAAAGTATTGAACTAACAAACAGCCACCCAGAGAGAGTCGTCAGTGTTTTGTCTTGGTGGTAAATGGAATAGCAAAGATACTCAGTATCAGTGTCACATTTTATGCCTGCGTGTACAAGATTACGACTTGGAGAAGAAGGGGAAAAAAAAACATGAACTGAAAAGCAGCCGTCCAGAACGTATTCTGCCTCGGTGGTAAATGGAGCGGGACCAGTTTATCATAACCTTCTTGGCCGCGCGACCTGTGACAACATCTGGCTGGGCTTGTGTGCGTGCTTCCTGTCACGTAGTCACACTCCCCGGTGCGCAAAAGGCCATGGCCTTTGTGTACTGGGTCTGCCGTTAACGCTTTCTACCCCAGACACACCATAGGAAGATAAGGATCAACCATGATAGTTCAAGGGTGATGCCAGAATAGCTTGGCGCCTATGGGCGCCAAGCTATTCTGGCATCACCCTTGAACTATCGTGGTCGATCTGTGTCCTGCACAGCAATGCAGTCTTCAGAGGACAACGGCAAAATTTAAGGATTTCGGTGTTGGGGTAGAATGAGTTAAAGTTATGTCCATTTTTATAGAAATGCAAGCTGTGTATATCTCGCTTTTCGCCAATCCTTTGGCTGTCGGTAGCGGTTTTAGTAGCACTGAATGATAGCAACAGGAATCATCGCGACTAAAACCGCTGCCGACACCCATAGGGTGAAAAATGGACACATTGGCTTTTGCCACTAACTGAATAACGGCAACATAGTCTATGGTCATTTATATGTTGTTGTTTTTCTGGAATCGATTGAGGTTTTGAACTGATTGCAATTTCATTATTGAAGAGAAGTCGGCCAACAATGACAGCTCAGCCCTGGCGTCATACTCAGTAACCAGCCACAATCTTTGAGCGGTTCAGTTTGTCATTTTCATGGTGTTGTTAGTTGGAAGCCACTGACTAGCAATGCAAGTAGAAAAAGACTGTGCTTGACAGCTCAGTGGTGGTGCATTAAACGTAGTGCCTGATTGGGCTAGGCAGGCGCTTAGCTGATCAAACACTACCTTTGAAGTAGATTGTGGTGTAAAAATCAATGTTGTGGCGGTTTTTTCGTTTGTTTGTTTGTTGTTTTTTTGTGGGGGGTTGTGTTTGTGTGTGTGTGTGTGTGTGTGTGTGTGTGTGTGTGTGTGTGTGTGTGTGTGTGTGTTTGGTTGTTGTTGTTGCTGCTGCTGTTGCTGTTGTTGTTGCTGTTGTTGTTTTCACGTGCTGGTTTGTTTTGGCTCCAAAACGTGAGGTCCAAATCACCGGCTAGAGTGCATTGATGACAACAGGATAGGTCCTGACAATAAACACTCGGTTCAGCTTGTAGGATTTGACATTTTTTGTGCCTGTCAACCCATTACCATAGCTGATAATCACCCTGTGTTTGTGTCTCAAAAACAGAGCGTCTGAACAACGTCTGCGACTGTGAAAAACAACACCCCCTGTGGTGACAAAGGACAGACGTGAGAATCCGTATTTGATATTTGTTGCCAGGTAAACCATCATGTCATTTGGAAATCCTTGTAGGCCGGTTGTGTGCACCTACCAGATGTGTACAGGTCTGTGATTTCGGACCTTGCGGCTATGGCCGCCGGTCCAAAATCACAGACCAGCACGCATAAGGTTCTACGTGAAAGGGAGCTCGTTGTTTTGTAAACGTGAGTTAGACAGCAACAGGACCAACGCGCAAAATTTGAGACTGACGTTAGAGGAATTCTTCGATCAATGTACTTTTGTAACTGTGAGCCGTTCCATATATATTCGCGACTCAAACAGGACCCGTGTGTAGCGTACCTTCGCGCGAGCTGGTCTGTCAGTTTGGACCTTACGCCTCTAAGACCGTAAGGTCCAAAGTCACAGATCAACACGCATGAGGTATTAGTGAACCTGTCCTTCGAATTTGGAATCTAAAGCCGCACGCTCGGTCTGTCGTCTGCCACAAAAAGAAGACCTCCTGCTTTGAAGGTCTGTCTACCAGTGCAGGAAAGATGACCTGCTGTTTAGAACCCATTCACTGCCAGTGGACGCAGATTGTGCAATTTCAGCGTCAAAGATCCCCCGCCGACAAAGGTACATGGATATGAAGCAATTCCAGCAAGAGGCATAGGTCTTCATGAGTCCCTGCAACTGCGGTTCTCATGAGGATCTAAACCTCTTGCACTTAAGAGTCGTGTTCACTGTTCCTCGACAGTTAGGGGGTCAGTCATTGAACTGTATTGTCAGACTAGCAGTCTTGCTGGTGACAACCAATGACCAGGTATGGTGTCACAATTAACTCATTCGAGACGAACTGCATTCGGATCCGCGGCTAAAGCCGCGTATACGGATGCAGTTCGTCTCGAATGAGTTAAATGAAGGATTTTAGACTCTAACTTCTGCTTTTATGTCTAATAAAAATGATATATAAGTACTACGTGCGGTTGTGGGGGACTACGTGAGAACTGACGTTTACGCATGGCCTGCTTTTAATCTGATGTCGAAACGCACAACAGCGATCTCTGAGTCAAGTCAGTGCCCATTCTGCCATTGTCCTTATTGAGCCTGTTGTCACTAATTACTAAAGGCTGTGTTTCTCTCAGATGTCTGTGTTTGTCTCTAGAATGTACAGCGTGTTTGGGAGGGTCTACGTGAGCTACGTAACGCGTGGTCTAGATAACGTGAACGTGAGAACGATTGAATGAAGTCTGCGAGTCGAGGACTCAACACATGAACGCTTGGGAATCTCAACTCATTAAAGTTCCATTACGAGTAAATTTGAAGACACATTTCAGCACCATTTGTGTTTGCTTATGCCTTGTCGACACAGCTAATGAATTTTAACAGCAATCAGTCTGAACACGCAGCAAAAGCACACACGTAATCACACTTATTTATTCTACGCAGCTAATAGCGTGTCAATTTAATTTTAGCTGTTTCTCGTACTGATTGCGTTGTATTTATAGAGCGGGGTGGATTCATTGCCAGGTTACTTGATATAAAGACGACGTCTCAGTGATGAAGTGGATTGTCCTGTGTCTAAATGAACCATAGCTAGACCTGTGTGTAGCGTTTCGTAACCATCTGTTAGTGTATTTTTGAACAGTGACGGCGGTAGTGGGCCTTTAAAGTCTTTGACGTTGACCTCACATGTCTGGGTTTTTTTTTTTTTTTTTTTTTTTTTGCATAAATGTACAGCGTGTCTGGGTCTACGTGAGATCCATGCCGTATCGCGTGGTCGATAACATGAACGTGAGAACGATTGAATGAAGTCTGCGGGTCTAGGACTCAACACGATGAACAGTTGGAATCTTAAACTCATTAACCCCTGAGGACGCAGTTGTTAAATTGTGTACGTCACAGATCTGGAGAGAGTTAGTTAGTTAGTTAGTTAGTTAGTTGGGTTTAACGTACCGGAGTTCCTGACCACGATAGTTCAAGGGTGGTGTCAGAATAGCTTGGCGCCTAAAGGCGCCAAGCTATTCTGACACCACCCTTGAATTATCATGGTCGAGCCACATCGTGTTGTAGCGTGTCAGGGCTTTACGGATTAACCAATGGTCTGCTTTTGACAGTTATTGGGGAGTAAGAAACCTGTTGTGTAGACTGCTTTTGCTGTTGTCGTTGTCGCCATTGTCGTCCGTTGTCGTTTTCGTCACTGTCGTTGTCGTTGATGTTGATATTGATGCTGTTGATGTATAACCCCTTCACGCCCGAAGAAAAATGAACACGATCCAACTGCATCGTATGTCCCCGCATTTGCGGGGG
The DNA here is from genome assembly GCA_036245525.1 of Semisulcospira habei. NCBI lineage: Eukaryota > Metazoa > Mollusca > Gastropoda > Semisulcospiridae > Semisulcospira > Semisulcospira habei. The sequence goes on from BTPG01000001.1 coordinate 201,832,052, forward strand.
CTCATGAGGATCTACGCCTCTTGCTGACACAACTTTGCATCCATGTTTCTTCGACGGCTGGAGCTCTTTGGCGTTGAATTAACTGGCATTGAAGGGGTTAAAGACACTATACAAACTCATATAAAACGTTACTTACGTCAACTTTGGCAGGAAAGTTTGCTGCCCTTTTTCTACAGCAACAACAGTGGTAGCTGCAACAATAACAACAACAATAACACCAGTTGAACAACACTGAAAAGTTCCCCGGGAATATAAAAGAGCGGTTGAAGGCCCACTACAGCCGTAACCGTTCTTCTGTAACAGATGATTACGAAACACTACACACAGGTCTGGTTATGGTTCATTTAGACACAGGACAATCCAGTTCAGCACACGTCGTCTTTATATCAAGTAACCTGACAATGACTCCACTCCGTTTTATAAATACAACGCTATCAGTACGAGAAACAGTTAAAAATAGATTGACACGCTAACGGCTGCGCAGAATAAGTAAGATCGATTACGCGTTTGCTTTTGCTGCATGTCGAAACTGCTGTTAAAGTTCACTAGATGTGTCGACAAGGCATAACAAACGCAAATGGTGCTGAAATGTGTCTTCAAATTTACGCGTAATGGTACTTTAAGCTGTTTATTCTGTTCTTTTCAAAGTCAGTAAAATCACCGTCCTAAAACCAGTGCATATAGATCACGGCAAGCTTTTCACAACTCATACCCGTGTGACAAGCCAACGTGCATAAGGACATGCATTATGAAAAAGTCCCTACATTAATGTAATATCATCTTACCAACATAAAGGGCTAGCTTACATAAATCATGTCATGAAAAAAAGCTCTCTACAGTCTACAAAAGGCATAGATGTTCATGAGGTCCCTGTATAACCCATTACATCCTGAGGCTGATTCATCAATTGCTTATTGCGGGCGTGTCTGATGAAGGCTACATTACAGATTAGGAGATAGATCGACCATTTTAGTTCAAGGGTCGTGCCAGAATAGCTTGGCCCGGCGCCTCAGGCGCCAAGCTATTCTGGAACTACTCTTGAACTATCGTAGTGAACTTTATTTCAAGCAATGGGTGTATCAGGATGACAAGGGAAAACAGGGGTGCATGAGATTGTATGCCTCTTGCTAAAACATTCCTTTCACGAGTCTATTTACATGTACAGATGGAGACAGTCGTTCCTTTAGCCGGTTCCAGAGCGTCTGAAAGTCGTAGAGGCATAGATTCTCATGAGCCTTGCGGCTGCTCTTGAGAGTCTATTCCTCTTAAAAGAAGATTTATGCCTTATTTCCGTTCTCAAAGGGTGTTGTTTGAATGAAGTCTGCAAGTGGGAGACTCAATACATGAATTAATGCAGTGTCAGGTTACAACCAATGTGTGGGAATTGACGTCACAGTACGTGTATTCAAAATCTACCTGCGAAGGCAGACAACAGTAAGTCCATTTTTATGATAAGCGAGACTTTCAATGTATTACAATGAAAATCTCGCTTTTTACAAAAATGGACTTCCCGTCTTTTGCCTTCAAAGTGCAGAACTATTAGTACACTAATCAATCAAATATGTAGATGGAACGCCAGACAACCTCCCTCCTCTTTAGGAGAAGGCACAGTCACGAATGGCAGTGCCATCAAAGAGACGAGATACTCAGGAATCCTCTGAGGGTAAATTGATCACAACATCGAAATAATCTTAACTCATTCTGCCCTCGACACACCACAGCAAGAAATGGCTCGACCATGATAGTACAAGGCACGGGTGGCGGTTGAATAGCTTGGCGCCTATAGGTGCCAAGCTATTCTGCCACCACCCCTGAACTATCATGGTCGATCTGTCTCCTGAATATGCAGTCCTCAGAGGATAACTCCAAAATGTGGGTATTTCGTACCTCGGGCATATGAGTTAATCGATTAGATTGAATGCGCATTAGACAGGGCCGCAACGATTGCAGAAACACGCATAAGGCTCATAATGCCACAAAGTGGCGGACTAGTAAAGACATTCTCAGAGGGAATTAATTAGTTTTTGCGTGTTACTGACCTATGTGCACTCGTAACTTATAATGTCAACTTGAGTACACACATACACGTACTTCAACAAGAGTTGACATTTCATAATTTGTTTTTTTTTAAAAATACAACAAAATAAAAATTATATAAAAACAAATGCGAAATAACTTTTTTTTTTTAATTAAATTGAGTGAAAATGAAATAATGTTAAATAAATTAAATGGAAAAAAAATTATTAATTTTTTAAAAAATCCGAAAATCATAAGAAGTTGAAAAAAAAAAAAAGCAAAAAAAAAAAAAAAAGCACGTGTTTCAACGAAAAACGTACACAAACCAACGGGAATTACTCAGCGCTGGACAGACAAACAGTTAGATCCCCTGCCCCCGCCTATCAGGCACCCTATCGCCAGCCCACAGAGAAATACGCAGGTATAGACCAAGACGATCATGTCTCTGATGCAGATGATCGTCTTGGTCTATGACCTGCGTATTTTTCTGTGGGCTGGCGATTGGGTGCCTGATAGGCGGGGGCAGGGAATCTAACTGTTTGTCTGTCCAGCGCTGAGTAATTCCCCTTGGTTTGTGTACAATGCTGCCAGCGCTAGCCTCACCTATCTGGTTTGTGAGAACGAAAAACGTGGATTAAGAACCCGGACAAATACGCGATATCTCGTGTTTGTCCGGGCTTTTAGTCCACTTTTTTCATAGAAACTACACGTGCAGTTTCGACCTACTTATGATTTCCGAGGCCTATTACGATTAACGATTAAAATTAGAAATTAAAAGTGACACTTAAAAGTAAAATTAACTTGTAAAAATCAAGTTGTACATACAAATGATTTTTTTTTTTTTTTTTTTTTTTTTTTTTTTTTTTTTTTTTTGGTAGGTTCCGTGTTATCTATCCTATTGACGTGAACAACACCGACTTGAAAGAAATCGACATAGACAAAGCAACCGCAACGACCACAGCGAAACTTGTGAACAATATGGTATGGTATGGTATGGTATGGTATGGTATATTACGGTGTCTCAAAGGCGCACATATCCATCTAATTAAAGATGCTGAAGGCGCCGCCGTAGGGATGGAAGCTGGAGCTTTTGAAAGCCTGCTGCTACTAAGCGCTACTTTATGTGCAAACCTCCAGCCGGCTATTAACTTCGGTGCATGTGAAATATTTCTGTTTCCATTCTCTTTTCGATTAGTGGTAATGGGATTTTTAACGTGCGCACTCAACTGATGATTTTGCGTGCTGTGCACACGAAGGCGAGACAGGCAACCGTACGCTGAGTCTGTACAGCGTAAATTTGACTCGATGGGAATGAGGAAAAGTCCACATCCCATTCCTGCCCACCAGGGGATTCGAACACGAGATTAGTCTTACGACTTCCAGCGCAGTGTCTTATCCACTAAGCTACGTCATACAAACAATACAAACTATCTTTGGTAGAGTACGTGTTATGTATTCTGTTTAACGTGATCAACACAGACTAGAAAAAACAATCGCTGTAACCAAAGCAACAGTACAACAGGGGTTACAACAAACAAAACACTTGTGAACATTGCAGTACAAACCGTCTTTGGTAGAGTACAACAAACCAAGGGGAATTACTCAGCGCTGGACAACAGTTAGATCCCCTGCCCCTGGCAGGGGATCTAACTGTTGTCCAGCGCTGAGTAATTCCCCTTGGTTTGTTGTACAATTCTGCCAGCGCTAGCCTCACCTATCTGGTTTGTGAGAGTCTTTGGTAGAGTCCGTATTGCGTATCCTGCTCACGTGATCAACACAGCCTAGAAGAAAGAAAAAACAATCGCTGTAACCAAAGCAACAGCAGGGGTAACAAAAACACAACAACAACAAAAATGTGAAAAATACGAACTGTCTGGTATGTCCCCCGTTATGAATAATAAACAACACAGATTAGAACAAACAAACGAATAAACAAACAAACAAACAAACAAACAAACGACATCAACCGCAGACTGTACAACATTAGTGAGGTTTCGTTTGAAACGAACGATTCCCAACAAAGAACGACAGCAAAGTCACGGTGGATACTGAGTTTGTACCATAACATAGATAGCAAACATCTCCAAGAGACATAGATCCTCATGAGCCCGGTACATAACGAGTTTGTACCATAAGCATAGACAACACTCCCAAACATCTCCAAGAGGCATAGATCCTCATGAGCCCGGAGAGTTTGGAGAGTAGTTGTCTATGCTTATGGCACACGCTGGTTATCCGGGCCGTGATTTGGCTCTCGTTCGTTGTTGTGAGTCGTCCGCTGCAAACAAAACCTCTCTAATAATTACCTCCCAAAAAAATCACTGACGACAACAACAACATCTATGATTGTTACTTTTGTAAACGCATATGGTCCAACACGCAACGGTACTACATGAGCAAAATGTGCTCGGCCGAACGCCCGTGTACCTTTTGCTCACCGAGTGCACACAGCAGTTGACAGTTCGCATGCAGTGTAGTCTGGTGCTGAGTTGTTGTGTCCAAAACAACGACAAGAGTGAAAGATAAACAAGATGAACAACAGCACACACAAAAACAAACAAACAAAACAACAACAACAAAAACAAACAAACAAACAAACATTGTGCAACGTGCAGAAGACGAAAAACCCACGACAGTTCAGTGGTAGTGTTGATTAGATATACACATTTTAACCCTTTGGGTATGGGTAGCGGTTTTAGTGGCGATGATTCCTATAGGAATCATCGCGACTAAAACCGCTACCCACACCCAAAGGGTTCAAGTTTTGTTCCCTGAAGGCAACCATATGCCTTTTAAATAGTCACACTATATTGGTCCATGTTTGAGAAAAGCGAGTATTTCATTGTTATACAATGGAAATCTCGCTTTTCTAAAAATAAAAAAGGAGACTTGCTGGATTTTGTCACGTAACTTCAACATTCACGCTGGCAATATGATGCCTCACTGATATAACATGTCTTTATGTAAGCAATCTGTCGCACAGACATGTTTTGAGAAGAAATGTTGAGATCTTCATGCACTGGCTTCAGGACAAACATTTTACAACAAATCAAACGATTGCAAAAGAAACAAATGCATTTAATATATAAAAAAATTTAAAAGGGTGACCGTAATCTTTTTGTCCTTAGCGAAATTCGGACTTTACTGCGCAATACAGCCCCTTGAGGATGCTGTACTTCTACGAGAAAGCGGGGGAAGAAAAAACCAACAACAAAACATCATGCAACGGGCATTGATGCTCATGAGTTCCCTGCAAGGCGGGGATACTCATGAACATCTATGTCTCTTGTTGGCCTTGTGATAGTGTCCTTCCTCGTCATGAGGACACATTCGTACTTTCTGCAGAGTTTGGAAGATTTCCCCTTCCATTTCTAGTAAGCTTACAAATGTCCGTGAAAATTTTAAAACAATCTGCTAACCCTTTTATACAACTCACATAAAGCTCTAACGTCCATGATAGTTCAAGGGCAGTGCCTGATTAGTTTGGCGTCTTTTCAGGCGCCAAGCTAATCAGGCACTACCCTTGGACTATCACTGGCGGGTCATCACCCCGCAAACGGTGATGAAAAGGAAAATCTTCACCAAATCCAGACGTCTCCATCGATCGCGACCTCCACCTTCGTGACCTTCACCCCTCAAGGTCAGCACGTGATGCGCGCGTGCCCTCCATATATGGAGCGAGAGATGTGGGCTAGTATCGATCTTGTCTGTCTGGGCGCCAGGAAGTCCAGAGTCAGAAGCACGTGGTCCTACAAGCAACCGAAGGGAAATACAGGGAGGAGAATGATACAAAATGCTTCATGTTAGAGGTCAACCCGTTCAGTGCCGAGAAACTCGGAACTCCACCCAGCTGCAGAGGTGTAAATCCTCATGAGCCCCCGCAGTTGCGGGGGCTCATGAGGATCTACGCCTCTTGCTGACACCACTTTGAATCCATGTTCCTGGGAGAGGTAGGGTATCTTGGTGTTGAATGAACGAAGATTTGCAGAAACAGTCCGCGTCAGCTGGCACTGAATGGGTTAAAAAAAAAACATACTCTTTTCCTAGGGGAAAGGACGCTGCCGAATTACCACGGTCGATCTGTCTCCTGAACTAGTATAAAAGTCTTCATAAGACAGCGTGGGGAACTTTAACTCATTCTACCCCAAGACCGAAATCCCCACATTTTGAATTTGCCCTCTCGAGGACTGTATTGCAATTCTAGAGACAGATCGAGCATGATAGTTCAAAGGTGGTGCCAGAATAGCTTGGCGCCAATGGGCGCCAAGCTATTCTGGCACCACCCTTGAACTATCATGCTCGATCCATCTCTTGCTGTGGTGTGTCTGGGCTGAATGAATTAAGGGCCCGGTGTGGTAGTCTCAAACCACAGGCGCCTGACAAGTGCGTGGGTTTGAACTCAAGCACCGACTAGAAAGAACAGTTGTCACGAAGGTATGCCGGTAAAACTGAATTAGAGTCTCGAAAATGTCTTGCGAAAGATACAGGATATTGTGAAATGTACACTGGGATCAGACCAGTGAGAGCGTATGGCTGTATTGGCAGGTGATTAAGTTGAGATATGCCACACACCCACTGAAGTCTTGAAAAGAGAGCTAGAAAAAAACGAGACCTTTCCTTTGGGTTCAATAGACCATTAAAAGTCCTAAAATCGCTTTCAAATATGTCATACACACTAGTGCACTCACCCACTCATCCCCCATCCCCCAAAAAAAAAACACTCACGCACGCACGCACGCACGCACACACACACACACACACACGCACTCACACACTGCGCGCGCGCGCACACACACACACACACACACACACACACACACACACACACACACACACTGCACACAGACAGACACACACACACACACAGAGACACACACACACACACACACACACACACTGTGAACATGCACACACACACACTGTGCACACACAAACACACACACACACACACACACACACACACACACACACACACACACACACACACACACACAACACGCGTTGTCACACAAAAGATGGAGCTGAGGTCTAACGTATGGAGGCAAAAGACAGTAAAGTCCACGTTTGTGAAAAGTGAGGTTTTTTATTGTATTACAATGAAAATCTCGCTTTTCACAAACATGGACTTACTGTCTTTTGCCTTCACAGGGCCGAGGTAATCAGACACTATTCAATACCTATCCTCCTGCAGGGTTGTAGTTACGTGGGTGATTTGACTTGATTTGATTACTTTGGTCAGTGTGTGTGTGTGGGAAGGGGGGAGAGGGGGAGGGGGGGAGGGTGTGTGTGTGTGTGTGTGTGTGTGTGGGGTGGGGGGGGGGAGAATGTGCGTGTGTATGTGGGGGATGGGGGGGGGGGGGGCAGAGTGGTGGCGGGCGGAGAGGGGGAGCCTGGGTGGGAGAAAAGGAGACTTGATGCACGCAACACTGACGACTGAGCTCTGACCAAAACCCATTAACCCTTTTCATCCTGATACACAATTGCTTAAAATAAATTTGACTGTGATGGTTCAAGGGTGGTGTCAGAATAGCTTGGCACCTCATGGTTGATCTCTTTCCCAATCTGTAATATGCGTAGCTTTCATAGTATAATCGGCAAAGTTTAAAGAAGTCAGCCTCAGGATGCAATGGGTTAAGTCTAAAGCCGCCCAAAGCTACTTGCGAACTAGCTGGGCGATCAGCCAAGTCCACTCCAAGGAACGCACCCAAACATACAACCTAGTCAATACCCAATTATGTATGTAAATACCGCGCGCGCGGTCACGTCGAGTGACGTGTATTAGACTGATATTGAACTTTTGGCGAGTGGCCAGTAGCAATGACAAGATCTGACCACAGGGCCAACGGGGAGTGTACACGAGTTAGGTCCCTTGGCAGTCTTCACGTGTAATATCCCTTGACAGATAGAACTGAAACGAGTTATGTCCCTTGACAGCGGCTCCTATAACCTTGACCTGTGATTTGACCACTTCACTAAAATTACAGTAATGAGTGTATATTGTATAGATTATAATCTCCACAATTTGACATCCACAGCTGTCGCACACACACACACACACACACACACACACACACACACACACACACACACGCTTACGCGCGCACACAAACACACGCACACACACACACACGCTTACGCGCGCGCGCACACACACACAACTAAACTGTACACTACTGCAACTGCCGAGCTGTAGAGGCTACAGCAGGATTATAGAAGCGTGTTGCTCTATGATTTATTATGTCTGCGAGTTCAGACGTTGTTGAGTGTCTCAAGGTCCAAAATCATACCACCAGATATGATATCCTTAACTCATTCTACCCCAGACACACCGCAGCAAGATAAGGATCGACCATGATGGTTCAAGGGTGATGGCAGAATAGCTTGGCGCCTATGGGCGCCAAGCTATTCTGGCATCGCCCTTGAACTATCATAGTCGATCTGTGTCCTGCACTGCAGTGCACTCTTTAGGACAACGGCAAAATTTTGGGATTTCGGTGTTGGGGTAAAATGAGTTAACCTTTTTGGTGTCGGCAGCGGTTTTTGTCGCGATGATTCCTGCAGGAATAACAACACTCTGACACCCTGCAGGAATAACAACACTCTGACATCCTGCAGGAATAACAACACTCTGACATCCTGCAGGAATAACAACACTCTGACATCCTGCAGGAATAACAACACTCTGACATCCTGCAGGAATAACAACACTCTGACATCCTGCAGGAATCATCGCGACAAAAACCGCTGGCGACACCCAAAGGAGTTAAACCGTAAAGCTACAAAGTGCATGCACCCGTCTTTAAACCGGTTACTTACTAAGCACAGACGTAGGCCTACCTCATGACCGCGTCCTTGGTTACATGGCGTCCCAGGTATGCGTCGCCCCTTGGCAACGATTGTTTGACAACAAAAGACGACATTGCAGTAAGCCCCGACAAGGTTACTTTGCCTCTTTCGCCTCCGGAGCTAAATGAGGGAGATAGATCAACCTTGATAGTTCAAGGGAAGTGCCTGATTAGCTTGGCGCCTGTAAAGGCGGCAAGCTAATCAGGTGCTACCCTTGAGTTGTCATGGTCGATCAATCAAAATTCCAACTTTTGTGTCGTGTGCGCAAGAATATTTTAAGTGTGTTATGGCGGTTATCGTGAAAAGCTTTATTCCCCGTAACGACTGCACACGAGCTGTTCGGAGAGGAATTTTCCATTCAGTGGAAAGTGACAACACGCTCAATTCAACACATACATGGTCACTCATCCGTGTGAGTTGTACCCATAATATCACAATTTCTAGTCAGTTCAAGTTTACAGCCTTTAATGTTTATTAGTAAAATTGCACTTCGGGCATTTTCGAATTCAACTATATTACTTCGCTGTTTGTTTGCTTATTTGTTTGTTTGTTTGTTTGTTTGTTTGTTTGTTTGTTTGTTTTGTTGCTTGCTTGCTTGTATAGTTTGTTGCCTTTCTCCTTACGTGCTTGCTTGTCATTTTATGGGTGGGTGGCTGTTTGGTCTGGTTTGGTTGGTTGGTTGATTGGTTGGCTCAGTGGTAGTATGACTGAATAGTTGGTTGGTAGGTTGGCTGCGGTAGGTTGGTTGGTTGGTTCTTTTGGTTCTTTGGCTATGCTTGGTTTGGTTTAGTTCAGGATGGTTCGGCTGTTTGTGTCAGTGACTTTGTTTAGGGTTTATATAACACACTCTAGTTCAAACGCACCAAAGTTTGCAATGGCCAACAGAAACATTACATAAAAGATCTTCTCAAACTTTTGAATGACGCCCAAACTCTACCCTGTTCCTGTTCATGCAGTGATAGAAATACCCGGGACAAACTCTACCCTGTTCCTGTTCATACAGTGATAGAAATACCCGGGACAAACTCTACCCTGTTCCTGTTGATGCAGTAATAGAAATACCCGGGACAAACTCGGTTACGCGCAAAAAAAAATTCCCACGGATACAAACATCCTAGCCCACCCATTTGAATATCATTAACCCCTTAACTGTCGGAGCAAGACGAAAGCTGCCCACGTGCAAGAGACATAAATCCTCATGAGCCCCCGCAGTCGCGGGGGCTCATGAAGATTTATTTCTCTTGTCAGTCTTATGTTCTTTACGCCCATGTTTGGTCCCACAGATATCTATGCTCTTCACGTGAATAGCGGTCAGTGTGTGTACTGGTTTCAGACGCGAAGTTTGTGACCACTAGCAGCGAAAGGGTTAACACATTGCTTAACACTCTTGTGCGTGTGGCCACCAATAGTGATTACAGTACCGGTGTCTCTGTACACAAGCAGATTAACCCCTTCCCTGCCGACCTCTGGACGCATGTAATATTTTTAGAACCTGCGTTCATTCAACGCCCAAAAGAACCAACCGTGCAATGGACAAGGATACAGAATTGCCTCAGCAAGAGGCATAGATCATCATGAGCCCCCGCGTTCGCGGGGGGCTCATGAGGATCTATGCCTCTTGCAGGTGGGCAGCTTTTATTTTGTTAATCGGCAGTGAAAGGTTTAAGAGGCCAAGACATTTTAAGACCTGGTACATTTCCCAGGAAAGGAAAAATAATCGTGAAGACGTTGAGCGTGTGAATTGCTTCCTTGTCGGGTCAATTTATTCAGTGTATTTTTGGCCAGGCAAGGCTTGGGTATATATATAAAAAAATATAAATTTAATTTTTACAAATATGAAAAGAAATTCACCTTTTCAGTGTTTCCCCTCAGTACCTTTATTTGAATATGCGCCACTGACATACCTGCAATCCACCACCGTCACCGCCACCACCATACCACCACACCCACAACAAAAACAACAGCAACAATCTTTATGTGTTTATATAGTCTGTTCGTCCAAAGCAGATTTGCCATGTAAAGAATGTCCTAACGCAACACATTTGTTCAGACACAATAATATAAATGTTGGTGATACAGCAGGAAACATCAATGATATTTTACGTAATAGTACTGCAACAACAAATATAAATAAATGGTGATATCATACTTGTATAAGTGAACTTTTGTAATACTTGTATATATATTTATATTCATTTAAATAATTACATTCCCACTACCGCCGTACTGTTCAAAGATACACTTATATAACAGATGATTACGAAACACTACACACAGGCCTGCTTATGGTTCATTTAGACACGGGAGAATCCAGTTCAGCACACGTCGTCTTAATACTTAATATCAAGTAACATGACAATGACCCCGCTCCGTTCTCTAAAATATAACGCTATCTGTACGAGAAAGAGCTAAAAGAAAAAAATAGATTGATACGCTAACGGCTGCGCAGAATAAATAAGTGCGATTGACGCGTGTGCTTTTCAGTGCTGCGTGTCCCAGCTGCTGTTAAAGTTCATTATGTGTGTCGACAAGGCATAATAACATTAATAGTCACAAACCAGATAGGTGAGGCTAGCGCTGGCAGAATTGTACAAACCAAGGGGAATCACTCAGCGCTGGACAGACAAACAGTTAGTTAGTTAGGGCAGGGGATCTAACTCGTTTGTCTGTCCAGCGCTGAGTGATTCCCCTTGGTTTGTACAATAATAAACATTAATGGTGCTGAAATGTGTCTTCAAAGTTACGAGTAATGGTACTTTAAGTTAAAGGTTGTTTTGTGTGTCTAAATTCACCAAGATGTGGACAGACGTTACATAAACTTCTTTTATTCGTTCATTAATTCGTTCATCAATTCGTTCATTCATTCGTTCATCAATTCGTTCATTAAATCGTTCATTAATTCGTTCATTAATTCGTTCATTTATTCGTTCATTTATTCGATTATTCATGCCATGTACTGCCTCTTTCGCTAATAAGAAGTCGGATATAACAACATTTTTCAGAGTTCCCAGCAGCATTTTTTCTGTATAAATGACTTCGCTTATTACAAACTTCGGTTGTAACAACACAGAAATGGACCCCATGACGATTTTGTTACAACCGAAGGTTATTGTATAAACTAGACAATTCAAACCATTCATTCGACAAAACAACCTGAACTATTCAAACCACTCATTCGACAAAACAAAAATATAAATACAAAATGCAAGAGGCATAGATCCTCATGAGCCCCCGCGGATGCGGGGGCTCATGAGGATCTATGTCTCTTGATTTTAGCTCTTGGTTTTAGCCTGTCTTTTTTCTGTACCTAGACAGTACAGGCTCTGACACTTATCTGACGTGCCTTCTTTCAGTGTACAATTTTGATGACCTACTTCAGTATGCAGTAAAAAGAAACCATCAAGTTTTCGTGACAAGTGCATTAACACATTATTTCCTTATGACGCTTTACTGGCACGTGAGTAGTAAGGCTATTTTAACACTTCCCTCTTTCCGGGAATTGCACCATAGTGACGTACTCATTCCTTGTTTCGTAAATGCTCACTGCATTATAAATTATGTTATAAATTTGATGGTCATATAACCGTATAGGTCAGAATACCCATATACATTACGGTTCAAATCAGATCGACCATGATAGTTAAAATGTGGTGCCAGTCATTGAACCTCAAAGGTCAAATTTCCATATATAGAAGTTGCCCTTGATGCCCACCGGCATTACAGTTCAATATCAGATCGACCGCGATGGTTGAAGGCTGGTGCCAGAATAGCTTGGCGCCTACAGGCGCCAAGCTATTCTGGCACCAGCCTTCAAGCTACCATGGTTGATTCATGTTTTGTTTTAGTGTCACTGTGTCAGTGCTGCGCGTGCTAGCTATTTAATAAACTTCCTCCTTATGGGGAAGTACACTCATTTATTTTGTATTCCTTTTCCTTGTACACAGTATGTTTGTACATAACATGTCATGAGACAGACACGGATTATTAAAACAAAGATCATGTGCTCAGTTGAACACAGCATTAATTTGCACGTGAGGAATTCTGGAGATCCCCCCTTATCACTGTTCGACGAGAAAGAACACCGCCACCCCCCCACCCCACCCCCTCCCCCGCCACCCCAAACCCCAGCCCTGCCTCCTACTCCCTCCCTCCCACCCTCCTCCCCGAAACCCTCGCTCGCCCCGCCCCCCCCCCCCCCTCCCAATCCCCTATCCCCAACTTGAAACATAAGAATTATTTACTCTGACGGCTTTATCGGTTCCAGTCCGCAAAATAGACAGATCGTCTGTTAACTCATTCTGCCCCGGCACACCACAAGACATGGATCGAGCATGATAGTTCAAGGGTGGTGCCAAAATAGCTTGGCGCCCATAGGCGCCAAGCTATTCTGGCACCACCCTTGAACTATCATACTCGATCTGTCTCTGGAATTGTAATCTAGTTCTTCAGAGGGCAACTTCAACTGAAACGTGGGGATTTTGGTCATGGGGTAAAATGTGTTATCGAACAATCCAGTATTGCCAGATTAACTCATTCGAGACGCGCAGCATCCGGATACGCGGCTTAAAAGCCGCGTATCCGAATGCATCACGTCTCGAATGAGTTAACTGAGAGTTAATACTTAGCCGCGTTCAGATCTAGCAGGCCTGGCCAGTTCTTCGCCTGGAGATGTGTCCACATTATCAGGCACTGCCTGCGACCAAAGCTGAGCTGTCACGACCTATTTATCAGCTCTCTGGACTTGTCTCGATCAGGACTTATCCAGTGAGCAAACGTTTCATGGGCCGCAGTCTGCGCGCATCACCAGATACTGAGCACTGGATTACACAAGGCCATTTGGCGCCAGAAATTCAGTAACGAGAGACTGACAAAATGTATCTGCCGGCGTTATTTGGCAAAAGCCACTACTGATGTTCATTTTTTTTTTTTTTTTAGAAAAGCTAGATTTTCCTTGTTATACAATACAAATATCGCTTTTCTCAGAAATAGTCAAAATGGCTTTTGTCAAATAACGACTTTTTCTGTGCATTCCCATACAAAAACCGGTTTCGAAAGCGGACAACCAGTGCATCACTGTTACAAGATCGATTTTTCCAATGTTTACGGCAGTATGGCCACAACACTGCAGCCTCAAAACTAGCTCTCTACACTGCACTAGCCAGCGCTGATGCAATCCGGCGGGTGTGCGATCGGCTATTCACTCATAACGCACATTTCCTTTTCGGTGGCCATTAATGAAAGAGGTCCAACGGCTTCCACCAGCAAGAGGCTACAATGCTTGCGACCCTGACGCCAGGAAGGGCACATGAGAATCTAAGCCGCTTGCAGGAAGAAGTGTTGGTGTAGAGACTGTCCCGGCGTTGCCATTAACTACGAGGCTCGTACTACACAGCCAGTTTAGCGGGGACATTCCGTCAATCGATGGAGCGCTCTGACTGGCGGGCCCAAAATCGATGCACACTGCGCATGAGCGAGATACTTGCGCATGCGTGAATGAGAAATGGCGGCAACGGCGGCGCGCGCGCGCCACTGACTAACACTGGAGGTCGATCAGTAGAGAATTGAATTTTTCACTCAGTTTCACTTCCAACTGCCAAGCCGGCGAGTGGAGGGAATGGATTGAGTACAATAGAAGTAGCCCATAGTATTACCGCGGCCAGAGTGGCTATTTAGGCAATGCCGCCTTGTAGCGGTTCGGGGTTTAACGTCCACGGCTCCGGCCGCGGGGTGATCAGTTTGATGGACGGCGACCCTAACGGGAGCCGCGTTAACGGGGACAGGGACAGCTATTACCTATGTAGTACGGCCTGAATACTGATCAATTCGGCCGCACTGCAACTGCAGCCGCGTGCGGCCACTTTGATTTACCAGGACCTTATAACGAACGTGCCATCTGCACTGAAAAACCCGTCGCCGGTTTTGCCTGGGATATAGAAGTTGCCTTTGATGCCCGCATCAGTTACAGTTCAATATCAGATCGACCGTGATAGTAGTTGAAAGCTGGTGCCAGAATAGCTTGGCGCCTCGCAGTCAGTACAGGCGCCAAGCTTTTCTGGCACTAAGCGGCTTTCATGCAACCATTATTGATTTATGTTTTGTTTTGGTGTCACTGTCAGTCAGTGCTGCGCGTGTTAGCTAAAGTATGAGCAAGACTGAATCCGCAAGATATACTTGGGTTGACCTTTTGTCTGTAAGGTTTTGGGCGGGCACACACTCACTTGGCGCCGTGTCAGTATCTTTTCGCAAGAAGATTTACTATTCATTACGATAACACAGTACAAGCCTTTCAAACTGAACCAGTAAGCAAACAGTGCCACACACAACTACAAACTGCCGATGCACCATTGGCCGTGAACATGAAAAGCTGAAAGCGCGGGAAGGCTTTGTAGTGGGACCGGGTGGCTATAATGGGATACGCCAGTACTCGGAGTAAAGTCAATCATGTGAGGCGGGGCGATCCGCTTCAAAGCCGTTTGTGTTGGCACTGAACATCTGGTGAAGGTTGTGGCAGGGGAGAGTTTCAAGCTGTTGACAAAACTTATTGGCGGGTGCGAGTTGATTGTTGTTGATATTGTTTACCATCGATCTTGCTTTCACTGGTGGTAGTGATGGTGGTTGTTGTTATGCTATGATGGTGGAGGTGGAAGTGGCGACTTTCAAATCTGTTCGGACAGTCTCATTGGTGCAAGTTTATTGTTGTCAGTTGTTGTTGTTATTGTCATTGTAAATGATAGTGGTATTGGTGGTTGTGGCCAGTTTCAAGCTACAAACAGTATATCGATGCTCGTTGACTGTTGTTGTTGATATTGTTGTTAACAGTCTGTGTTTATGTTTTTTATTTGTGACGTGTCAAAGTTTTATCAATGTTTCTGGCTTATATTCTAGTTCTGTTGTTTGCTTGTTGATTGGTTTGTTTGTTGGTTTGAATCGCTAGTGTTGTTTCTGACAAGACTGAAACTTCAGAGAAATAAAATCGTATCCATGTGAACACAGTTCTTCGTGCGTGGTGCAGATAGCACCAGTCAGTTAACCCACATCATACTGAGGCTAAAAGCTTCAAATTTGTACACTGCCATATGCAAGCTACATTATAGTACTTACAAATAAGGATATAGACCAATGCCTTAAGTTCAAGGGTGGTGCCAGAATAGCTTGGCGCCGGCCTAGAGGCGCCAAGCTATTCTGGCACTACCCTTGAACTACTTTGGTCAAACATATTTCACACACTGGTGTATTCCGAATGATATGGGTTAACATACAACAACCCCTCACTGTCTACCTAATTAAAACAAACAACTTCACACTTTGAAACGGATTTGTTTTCATATAAATTACATGAATAAACATGTTCCTCTCCCATACATTCCACTCAAATGGGCGCTGGCCTGTGATTTTGGACCTTACAGCTTGAGGCAGTAAGGTCTAAAATCACATGCCAGCACACTTGTATACAAACACTTGTATACAAACACGGATGCAGTAAGGCGTATGTCAACAGAGCATGCGACGTGACTCGGCACGAGCCACAGCGAACAGTTCCGGGTAAGTTTCACGTGGGACACTAGATTCTCTTCAAGGAAGTGTATTTCATTGGATGAAATTATTTGAGAGATGGGCCATACCGCACATATCTTCAGTTCTGCGAGAGGCATTGATTCTGATGTGCCCCTCGGTGCACTTGCCTGCAAGCAAAGAAGCACTATAGTTATGTCTCCTCTCTTTAATGGACTACAAAAAGTAGAGAAAGTTTTTGCTCTTTGCGTGGGATTTAAAACATAGGTCTACACATTATAAGGTTTGAGGTATAGTGGTTGGTGTGTGTGGCGGACCAGTGTGGGGGAGAGATGGCCGTGGGGGAGGGGGGGGGATGACTGGCGACTGAAGGGGGTTATGTGTGTGTGTGGGGGGGATGTTATGGATAGAGGGTTGGTGAATGATAAAGGCGGGAGAGGGAATGTTTACTAGGAAACAGGAAGTAGAATGCGGACATTGCCCATGCGCATATCTTTCAAATGACACATGTTACGTCCCCAGGATGTGCCGCGCCTCAGCTTGTGCACAAAATAATGGTCTTCGGGTCACGAATTAATCACGTGACCAATGGAACACCTTGGGGTGTCCGATGTGCAGATTTACAATGGCCGACGGCGAAACGAGCCTGGCGAAAATCTGATGAAACAGATAATATTAAAAATAGTGAAATCTAGTTGTGTTCTGTTAATAATTCACAGAAACACTGAAAGGTATTTTTAAAATCGGACTACTTGTGTTTTTCCGGTTCCTCCTGTTTTTTTTTGGGGTTTTTTTTTAAACGACTTCTTCTATAAATTCTCATTTGGTAAACTTTGCTTGTGTACAGAGTTGTTGGGTGTTGAAGTTTTTACGTATGTGAGGTGAATATTTCTTTGTGCAAGGTGAATTTGTCTGCGCTATTTTGTCTGCCATTGTGTGTGTGTTGTTTGTTTGCACACTTTCACTGTATCACAAAATCAGTAAAGGTTTTTGTGCATAGGCTGGGGCGTGGCACAACCAGGGGTGTAACACCAATCACCATAGGGCAAGCCACCATTACGAGACTATTCGAGACCGCCGAAAGGTCTTTGTGCACAGGCTGGGGCGTGGCACAGCCTGGGGTGTAACAAGACATGCTTAGTTTCAACTGAATGTAGACGTGTGTATCCTCCTTCGTATCAGTGAAACTTTGACTCTACTGTTGAGACTTTGAACCTTACAGATGCGACCAACGTATGGGCCCTAGGATCTTAACCCGTTTAAATAGACGGCCTACCGAGCAGGAGATAGATCAACCATGATAATTCAAGGGTAGTGCCAGATTAGCTTGGCGCCATAAGGCGCCAAGCTAATCTGGCACTACCCTTGAATTACCACGGTCGATCCATCCCCTGCAAGTGGTACATTGTCGTTAGATGACACGTCCGAAATTGGGGAAATGCAGCCGTGAGGTTAAATGGGTTAAGCTTGCTTGGCTTGACATTACCACTATATCACACGTATTCCGATGGAGATTAACTCATTCAGCCCGACGGCCGTATTTCCCAAATTTTGGAGGCGTCATCTAATGACAATACACCAGTTGCAGGAGATGGATCGACCATGATAATTCAAGGGCAGTGCCAGATTAGTCAGGCGCCAAGCTAATCTGGCACTACCTTTGAATTATCATGGTCGATCTATCTCCTGCTGTAGTGCGTCAGGGCTGTATGGGTTGCACACTAAGATCATCATGACAGCTATTCTCGGCAATGAAATGACACGCCATAATGTAACTACCACTGCTACTGACGGTACCGTTCGGCAACCGAAAAGACGCATAGGCACGTGTCTTTTTTGCCGAGCAATATCGATAAGAGCAATCAAGTAAAGGGTAAAATAAACGTCAATATGCAAAGAAAAAGCTTTTCGTTTTCTGATTTCGTCAAACTCCGTGTAAACAAAAACATTTACAGTTCGGTTCGTTGTTATTAGTTCGGGGTTTAACGTCCACGGCACCGGAGTGATAATGGACGGCCCTAGCCGCGGGCGGGTTATGGGGGGCAAGGACAGATATTACCTATGAAATGCAACCTGAACACTGATCAATTCGGCCGCACTGCAACTGTGCCACTTTGATTTCAAACAGGACCTTATAACAGAGTTGCTATCTGAACAAGACCGTCGTTTTGTCTCCTCAGTTTGATTTGTTTACAGGCCTTGACGACAAATACACACTTGACCCAATTTAACTGCGCGCAGATCGTTCTGAATATTTTGACTGTACGATTCAGCGAACTGCCGGTTTCTCAGAAATCATGGTTGCGTGTATGTAAACAAGAGGTCGGTGTTTCGTGGCAGAATAACCGCCACGCCAGATGGACCCAGGGTTAGTTTGGCGTACGTCATATGGACCAGGAGTCAAGTTGGCGTGACAGAAGTGACACGCCGAAATGAGTCTCACGCCAGATCGACTCGGCGTCACTTTGGCTCACGCCAAAGTGACGCCGAGTCGATCTGGCGTGAGAGGCCGTGGACCACAATTGGCCTTCCCTACAGTCCCATCTGTTCAAATGCCTTTGCCTTAGTCCGTCCCAGTCATACCCTAATATTTCAATCCCCTAAATAACACTACCGCCAACTTGCTGCACATTCGCCATGCACAAAACCCAAAAAGAATGAGGACATCAGCAGTCTCATTTCCTGGCTATGAACCTGTACCAACCCTACTACATCCAAGCGCAGACAAATCTCAGTGGTACGCACCTCAAATCACCATTCGCACGGCAGCTCAAACTAGGCCAAAATGAATCCGCTGGTTAACTGAAGCCAAGGCTGGTATGAATCAAAGCACCAAACACGTCTCTTCTCATCTATCAAGAGATTTTAAGCAAATTCCAGCATACTGCCTCTGTACAAAATGCCAAAGAAAGCAGAAGATTTTTTTTTTAAACACCAGTTCTCTTACAGCCGGACCTACCTAATTTTGAATGTTTACTGTGATCTGAGACTCATTTCGACCATCCCCACACATTCCCTAATGTCGTGGGGACATTACACTTTACTACATACATCATTTCGACTTCGTCGGGTCGTTCTGGCGCGATGGTCAAAATGGCGTTTTGCAACGGGAAGAGTATCTGCCATTGCCTGCTTATAGAGAACCAGATGAAACGTGCACTATCAGCACAATGTATATGTGAATGCAGACATATTCACCCCTTGTTTATACCAACGTACGTACATTTTGTTTCCAAAGTCTGTGTTCACTGAAAGACATAAAGCCAGAACTGTCTAAGGAACGTGGACACAAATTGGTCTCAGCAAGAGGCATAGGTCCTCATGAGCCCCCGCTGTCGCGGGGGCTCATGAGGATCTATGCCTCTTGCAGTTAGATCGCGTTTACTTTTTCTCGGCAGTGAAACGTTTAAAGTTCCCCATCACTCTGCCCATGGTCTTGTGTTGTAGTAGTCACGGAGGCCATCACTGCAGACTGACAGCTACGCGGCGAAAGCCTCTTAAAGCTATACTGCTGAGAAAAACCCAAGAAAGAAGGAAACACGCTTGGAAAGAACAAGTATAACACTTTTTTAATAGACATGTATGCGGACTGAATTACAATATGTTACTTTTTAGTCTTTTCTTAGGCAAGAGATGCGAAAACGGCCGCCATTGCAAGTGGGGTATATTCTTATGAGCCTGCCCTCGCGACTACTGGGCTCTTGTAGTTGGGAGGGGGGGGGGAGGAGGGGGAAGGGGAGGGAGGGGGAGGAGGTGGAGGGGTCTTTTTAGTGTCTCGACAGTGCAAAGTTTAACCACCGTGCGCATTCAACCACTGTACACACGCACACAAAGGCTAATACACCTACACATATTAACCCCTCAAACCTGAACAGGCCCCATCTGCAAGAGACATAGATCCTCATGAGCCCCTGCAACAGCGGAGGCTCATGAGGATCTATGGCTCTTGCTGAAGCAAATTTCTATCGATATTCCTTAGCCGGATGAACTTATTTGGTGTTCAACGAACAACGAACATTTCAGACAATCTGCGTCCAGTGGCGGCCAATTTCGGGTTTACTGCGACAGCTGGTTATATAATTATCACATGACAATTTTAGAATGTACTGCAAAATTAAAGAACGTCAGTTTGTGCGAGCGATGACAACCGGTAATGCTGGTCGATCCGCCTACTAGACCGCTGTGGAGGTGGACACAACTAATTACCACAGGCTTGCGATGCCAACAAACTATATGAGCATATTAAACTTATTCAAATACATCTTAACTTGCTTATCAAACTTTCAACACACACAAAAACATTACACACAGACACACAGACTCAGGCGCGCGCACACACATACATATATGCATACACACACACACACACCGGCACACACCGGACAAACATATACATACACACACACTCTCTCTCACACACACACACACACACACACACACACACACACACACACACACACACACACACACACACACACACACACACACACACGATTGTAAACAGAGACACAAATTATGTTTTCAAGTGCATAAGGTCCTGCGACCGTGGTCGGTCTAAGTTGACCCGAATATCAGCCTGACCATCTTTTGTGTACTACCCCACTGATTGTAACATAAATCAGTACTAGTGTGTAGGTGTGTGTATATGTATGTATGTATGTTTGTCCTATGTACACTGGTTGCCTCCCTCGATTCGCTACCGCTGATAAGCGATAGCAAATCGAGGGAGGAAACCAGTGTATGTCCTGTATTGAACCATCCGCACTCTAAAAAGTAGATCTGCCATTTCCGGCGACAGGTGTGAATATGTAGGAGTGTGTGCGTTATGAAATCAATAGACCATTGTACAAAAAATACACAGATGGTGTTCTTAACCCAGTCAGCCCTGACGCACTACAACAGGAGATGGGTCGACCATGATAATTCAAGGGTAATGCCAGATTAGCTTGGCGCCTGTCGGCGCCAAGCTAATCTGGCACTGCCCTTGATTATCATGGTCGATCTATCTCCTGCAACTGGTGCATAGTCATTAGATCAAGCCTCCAAAGTTTGCGAAATACGGCCGTCGGGGTGAATGAGTTAAAGGTATATTATTGTGAAAGCCGTTTGTCCCTCGATAAACTGTAAAAGCCCACTACCTCCGTAACTGTCCAAAGATACACTTCTGTAACAGACGGTTAACAAACGCTGCACACAGGTCTAGTGATGGTTCATTTAGACACAGAACAATCTAGTTTAGCACACGTCGTATTTATGTCAAGTAACCTGACAAAGATTCCACTCCGTTCTAGAAATCAACTCTATCAGTATGAGAAAAAAACAGCTAAAAATAGATTGACATGCTCACGGCAGCGCAGAATACATAAGTGCGATTACGCGTGTGCTTTTGCTGCGTGTCCCAACTGCTGTTAAAGTTCATTTTGTGTGTCGAAAAGGCATAATAAACACAAATGGTGCTGAAATGTGTCTTTAAATTTACGTGTAATGGTACTTTAACACAATATAGCATACATAGGATGTTTCAGAAAACAGCCAAACGAACAAAAACAACACGCTTAAAAAGGACAATTACAACACAGCTGTGTTGTAACTGTCTTTTCTAAGAGTATTTCTTTCTTAGTTGGATGTTCTCTGCATGTTAGGCCTACATGTCACACAGGAGCCATTCAAATTGGACGGGAGCATATCAAATGAAATGTTAACCCTTTTCATGTCAGTAGCGGTTTTAGTCGCGATGATTCCTACAGGAATCATCTCAACAAAAACCGCTACCGACTTGCACAGGGATAAACGGTTGAGACAGACTAAAACGTATCATTCGGAATACGCCAGTGTGTCAAAAAAGTTTGACTAAAATAGTTTGATGCATCTTGATCTTTAAGCTATTCTGGCACCACCCTTGAACTAAAGCCATTGGTCTATATCCTTATCTGTAAGTACTGTAATGTAGCTTCATAGTTCATTAGGTGTGTCGATCAGGCATAATAAAAACAAATGGTGCTGAAATGTGTCTTCAAATTTAAGCGTAATGGTACTTTAATGTACACTATTTCATCTTGGTTCCGATTTATTTTTAACCCTAAACTGCTGCTGGACGCAGATTCTGTGTTTGAAATCATTGGAAATTCAACGTAGTCAAAGATTGCCAGCTGTCTTAGAAACACGGATAAAAAGGTGTATCAGCAAGAGGTCTAGATCCTCATTAGCAGTCAAGGGGTTAAAACATTTACCCGTACGAGGCCAGTTGACTGACGCAGACTGTATGCGTTGCTGAGTATTGTGTAACTGTTTATCATTCGGAATACA
Organism: Semisulcospira habei; assembly: GCA_036245525.1. Lineage (NCBI taxonomy): Eukaryota > Metazoa > Mollusca > Gastropoda > Semisulcospiridae > Semisulcospira > Semisulcospira habei. The sequence goes on from BTPG01000001.1 coordinate 201,854,732, forward strand.
CCAGTGTGTGAAATAAGTTTGACTAAAATACTTCAATGGTAGTGCCAGAATAGCTTGGCGCCTAGAGGCCTCTAGGCGCCAAGCTATTCTGGCACCTCCCTTGAACTAAAGCCATTGGTCTATATCCTTATCTGTAAGTACTATAATGTAGCGTGCATATGGCCGTGTACAAATTTGAAGCTTTTAGCCTCAGTATGATATGGGTTAAGACCCACAAACCCTACATGAGAAAGGAACGTGGATTCAAAGTGGTGTCAGCAAGAGGTATAGATCCTCATGAGCCCCCACAACTGCGGGGGCTCATGAGGATCTATACTTCTTGCAGTTGGGTATGTTCGTTTCAAGTTCTTTGTAGTAAAGTCAGTGGTGGTGGTGGGGGGGGGGGGGAAGGGGTGTAGGGGGGGGGGGGTGCCTGTCTTCTGATCCATAGAAGTTGGAGGAACATAATAGTTCAAAGTTAGTGCGCCTCTGAGTGCACCAAGCTCATCAGGCACTACTCTTAATGAATCATGATCAGGCGATCTCGGCAAGCTGAATCAGGGTGTAACTGAGGTGACATAATTGTTTGAGGTAATACTGATATCCATGCATAATTAAGCAATACCTTTTTTCCCATTGGTCGCATACCTGCAGTAAGTCATGCAGGACAATGGGCGTAGTAAACGAGGCCACTAATTGTTTAACGCACAGTGCGAAGAAATAGACCTTGAAGCTCTTGTGCATGCAGCCATTGTAAACACTACTGGTGGGTGGCTGTTTGCACGAAGTGTTAATCCTTTGGCTGTCGGTAGTGTTTTTTGTCGTGATGATTCCTGCCGGAATCATCCCGACAAAAACCTCTACCAACACCCAAAGGGTTGAGGAGTTTGAGGAGCTAAGCGTTTCTGACACTACCCTTGAACTATTATTGTCGGTCGAACTCTTTGCGTTAGACGATAGGTGAAATAGGAATGATAAAAACGCAAACAAAACAAAAAACAAAAGAACTCACGCTCACGCATGCACGCACGCGCACGCACGCACACACACACACACACACACACACACAAACACACACACACACACACACACACACACACACACACACACACACACAAGCAAGCAAGCAAGCACAAACGCACACACACGCATGAATGCACGCATGCTCGCACGCACGCACGCACACACACATACACACACATATACAAACACACACACACACACACACACACGCAGGCACACACACGCTGTATACACACAACCTCTGTCCGTATACTGTTTTCACCACCCCTTTTAATATTATTGTGATTTTAATTGTGATTTTATTCTATTCTATTCTTTTCTATTGCTTTGTCATTTGTATTGTATTTTATGTCATTTCATTTCCATTGTCATCGTAATAATATACACTACTTCACCATCCTCGCCAAGAACTTTGCGTGAAAAGGGTAATGCCCTAGATATGGATAGCCTTACAGAAATACACTGGTTGTCTCCCCGATTCGCTACCGCTGTAGCGGTAGCGAATCGAGGGAGGCAACCAGTGTGGCCATGAACCTGTCGAAATTCCCACAGTGCAGATGCTCCGCATACTGCTATATTTGCTGTATGCATTATTCATGTTTTCTGGCCCGCACCAGCTAAAAGCACCCACGTTCAGAGCTTTTGAATATCAGGCCGTCAGGTCGTGTGAACCGGTATACGGTTCCCAGAGCAATACAAAAGGGAATATGAATATATGGTATCCGCAGCTGACTTCATTTTTACTTGAACTGTGTACCTCATGAAGGAAATTTAGTTATTACTATGTGAAACAAAATACACAATACTCCAGTGTGATATGACTTTAAACAGCTGTCCAACCCCTTGATTTTCAGTTTAACTCATTCGCGGCCAGCCGCATCCGGATGCGCGGCATAAGCCGCGCATCCGGATGCGGCTGGCCGCGAATGAGTTAAACTGTATATTTTATTAAATCCTTTGCCCTTCGGTGGCCCCATCTGTATATCTGTGTTCCTTGGCTCGACGGGGTTATTTGATGTTAAAGTGGACATAGTTTCAAAGACATAAGTTGGTGTTGGCTCACAATGAAGGGGTTAAAGACAACTTGATAATTATGTGCTACAATGACATGAATTGTCTTAAAACCTTTAACCCCTTGACTGCTTCTGAAGACATCGCCCAGCGGAAATGGCACGTCTGTTTTCTAACTACCCGTACTATCGAGTACTCACAAACCAGATAGGTGAGGCTAACCCTGATAGAACTGTACATATACCAAGGGGAATTACTCAGCGCTGGACAGACAAACAGTTAGATCCCCTGCCCCCGCCTATCAGTCACCCAATCGCCAGCCTGCAAAAGAAAATACGCAGGTATAGAACCAGACGATCATCTACATCCCTAAAAAATGTAGATGTAGATCTAGGGATGTAAATGATCGTCTTATTCTATACCTGCGTATTTTTCTGTGGACTGGCGATTGGGTGCCTGATAGGCGGGGCCAGGGGATCTAACTGTTTGTCTGTCCAGCGCTGAGTAATTCCCCTTGGTATATGTACATGATTGTAGCCGTAGTAGCATTCAGTGGGACAAAGGCTGTTTTGTATACAAATGTATTATCCTTTTTTGAAAACTTGACCCATTCACTGCCGAGAAAAAATTGAACACTAGCCATTTGCAAGAGGTATAGATCCTCATGAGCCGCTAGCCTTTATTCCACTTCGTTTAGCTTTTCTTTTCTCCATCTTCTTGTAAGTTCGAACACAAGAACACACGAACGTAGGACTGATAGATGTAACGACTTGATATTTTGCATGAGATGTGTCGCGGCCGTCTCCGAAGGATTTGGACGGAACCTGACGAGCATGTGTGATGGTCCGTGATTTTGTACCTAACGGCTCTAGAGCCGTAAGGTCCAAAATCACAGACCACAGAGCACACATCTGTGCCGACAACTGACTCGCAAACACTGAATAGCACAGCTTGCTGCTTTACGGTACGGGTCTAGACTGACCGGCCGGAAAGTTTCCGCCTCATGCGATGATGGCGTGTTCTCGCGACTCGACCAAACCGGCTGAAGCAGTGTTTTCTTCTTTGTTGTTCAGGATCATGAATACACAGTAAACATACCCCCTTACTCCAGCTCCCCCCCCCCACCTCCCCCACTCCCCCCGACCCCAATCGCCCTCCCCTCTCTCTCCCTCACTCCGTCCTTCCAGGGTGCGCGCCAAATGATGTCACATCAGTACAACTAGACTCAATGCCAAACAAATTTTTGTTTTCCTTTCTTTGAAGACATGGCCTAAACGATTTATCAGAGTCTGACGATGTAGATGTAAGAAAGTCATTGGATGTCTACCAGCAAGAGACCAATAAGCATGCATGGGCTCATGAGGATCTGTGTCTCTTGCAGGTTTAACTGATCTTAGGCTAATGAGCGACTATCCAGAAGTTCTTGTGTTTTTACATTTCTGCACACTATGCGGTAAAGATTTGTGTCGTCTGTTTAGCTCGTTGGTGGTGCTTAAATCTCCATCATGCAGGTCAACGACAGTCTTGGATCACCGAATGACACGTTCACTGATTGAATACTCAAGTCAACAGATATAAATGGGGAGAACAAGAGGCAAAGAACTTCATGAGCCCCCGCATCTGCCTCTTGCGGTTGTGTGGTATTGGTTTGCACTGTGCCTGTATTGAAGACGTTAATTGATATCAATTGTTTTGCAAATACAGCTCAAAGGTAGCGTTTGATTACAAGCAGTACGCCTGATCACGCACTATCACTGTATTATCCAGGTCGTTTAAACACAGTTAAAGCCCGAGAGGTTACAATTCCTACAACTAAATGGTGTCCTCGAAAGACTTACTTCACTGATCAGTCACGGTACGGGAGATAGTTCCACCTTAGTAGTTAACCCTTCTCATCCTGATACGCTATTGCTTGAAACAAGTTTGACTATGATAGTTCAAGGGTGGCGCCAGAATAGCTTGGCGCGTGAGGCGCCAAGCTATTCTGGCACCACCCTTGAACAAAAACGGTTGATCTATCTCCTAATCTGCCTCCTTAGGAAAATAAGCAAATTTTTAAATATCAGCCTCAGGACGCAATGGGTTTAAGGGGCCAAACTATTCTGGCACCACACTTGAACTACCATGGTCGAGACATATCAGTATTCTGGCAGTGTGTCGGTCGATACTGAAAGGGTTAACTCCAAAAGTTGCGTTAGAAGCAATAGAGTTAACCGAGGTCAGTGTTACTGGAATCAACGCCTGCAGATTTCTATCTAACACACACTCGTTGCCAATTCATCACTGCCCAGAAGACACTTGAGCAAAAAAAAAACCCGGATCAACTAGAAAGAAGAAAACATCTTTGGGGAAGCAGGAAGAATGGGGGTAGGGGAATGCAGGTGGGGTCGCCTCAAGCACCAGACGGCGCAGAGAGGACTGAATGAATAATGAATGAATGCAGGTGGGTGGGGGGGAGGGGGTGCGGGGGGGAAGAAAAGCAAACCTGTTGGTTTGATGAACATAGTGCAGGTGGGGGGGGGGGGGGGGGTGGATTCGTGGCTGCACTGCCCACTCAGTGTTGCCAAGAGAAGATAATATTGCCTGATTTTGGCTTCTGGAATGAATTTAGATTTATTTAGAGGGAAATGTTTCTTAAGCTCATTTTAGCATCCGCGAAGAGTGTGAATGGGGGCACCCTGCGCCATCGGCTATATCTCCTAAGGATTTTAGGGTAACATGGCTTACACATCTCAGGACATACACTTTGAAACTCATTTTATTGAGTACTGGGGTGGGGGGGGGGTGGAGGGGGGCGGGGGGGGGGTATGCACGGTAGGACAGGCTAGCTCTTGGACTACTAAAGCGTGCAGCCCGGGTCACAAGTTCATGTCGACAGTAATGCGCACTCTTGTTTTAATTTCATTGGATATGCTAATTTACATATAAACCATTGAAAAATGCGCATGCGGCGTATTTCCGGCCACATCTAAAACCCGACTCGATGTCTGCTATGAATAATGCTTGGCTGTGCAAAAAGCCTTGCCTGATACTAAACTATCCGTTTAGTTATGATCGCCGGAGTACAAGGTTGGTATAGATTTGTGGCAAAATATCTACCGAGTCTGTTCAGTTCGAGGTTTAGGCGGATGGTTGCTTTGAGGGTTGAAAACTGCTCTGGAATCACAGTGCTTCAATGCTTTGTGTGATCATGATTTTGTTTCCTCCCTCGTATTTGCTCTTGAGCATTAGTTGGCGTTGGCGCGCACGCGGTGGCGCAGCGGATTTGCATTAGTCAAAGCTACTTTCATCGAGCCCCTATGGTTGGTTGGTTTGCTTGCTTGCTCAGTTGTTAATTGAGTGTTTACTGATTTGTTTCTTTGTTTGCTTCTTTCTTTTTTTGTTCAGCCCTTTGTGTGTCGGTAGCGGTTTTAGACGAGACTCTGATTCCTTCGGAAATCATCGCGACTAAAACCGCTACCGACGCGCAAAGGGTTAAACAAACAGAAAATTGTTGGTACAACCTTTCGCCTCCTCACCACGTGCTTTACACAACGCAAACACATGCGTGCGTTATACGTCATCACCACATGAGTGTGACCAAACAGAGAGCGAGTGGCGTCTCTCCACCAATCGCGGAGCGCGTCGTGTTCTCTCCGCCAATCATGGAAAAGCTGTGTAAAGTTCCGCACAAAAAAATCGGTTGGCAGTCGGCTTATTTTGTAGTAAATGCCGATCAAGATTTTGGAAGAGGTTCAAGTAATTCTAAACAGAATGCTGAAGCCAACGCGGGCGAGTTCAAGGTAAATTCGCGGGTAAGAGGGTAGTCAGCCGTTTGCCTGAAACGCCGGGTGGTTTTCTCGTTAGATACTACGAGAATCTCAGTTATGGATATACCTTTACTGTCCCTGCTCCCCAAATAGACCGGACACATATTTTAGTTCCTGGCTGCAGCTGTATATATAACTAGTCCTTTGTGGATACATGCCTCATACTGATATCTCATCATTTTACTTCTCTTTTTTTTTTTTTTTTTTTTTTTTTTTTTTTTTTTTTTTTTTATTTTTTTTCTTTCTATTTTCCCCCCCCCCCTCTCTTTTCGTTAGTGGGTGGGGGAGGGGGGAGGGGAGGGTGCTGGTGTTATGTTACCAATTCATAGACAATATCTGTTTGTTCGTCGACGGCTGGCTGACTGGCATGCCTGTATTACGGAGTAAACGATTTTTTTCCCCAGAAGACTTCCTTAAAGTGCACACAAAACTTATTTTTAAGTGTGACGTTAGTCGGTCTGGGCATTCCTAGTTGTACCTGCTACCGTCAGTATTCTCATGACTAGTTCAGTTAACCATGCCACTTCCCTACCGGAGAAAAAAGTAATCACGATCCAGTTGCAAGTGACGTAGATCCTCATCGGCCCCCGCAATTGCGAGGGCTCATGAGGATCTACGCCTCTTGCTGACGACATTTTGTATCTATGTTCCTTGGACGGTTGGGGTTCTGTGGCGCTGAACAAACAAACATTTCCGTCAGAAACACGGTTCGCGTCCGCTGGCGGTAAAAAAAGTTAACAACAACAACAACAACAAAAACTTTCATTATCAGCCGTACTTTGCACAGTAAACGCTCAAATTTAACCCCGACTGAGCCCAGGATCCATCTGCATGAGTGAGCTTAGTCCTGCGCCAGCCACTAAGCAAGGTGCTGCCGCTATAGCGGAGCACCTTGCTTAGTGGCTGGCGCAGGACTGAGGTCACTCGTGCAACTGGCCCTTGGAATCAAAATTCCTAAAAAGATGTCGCCTCAGAGCTACATGTGCATTGCAGTTCAGGAGACAGCTCGCCCATGACAGTTTGAGGGTAGTGCCTGAATAGCTTGGTGCCTACAGGCACCGAAATCCAGAATTCATCCGGTGATTGTAAAGCGTTCGAAAGGCAAAGAAATTCCTAACATAGAAAGAAACGCTCTTAGAAAAGACAATGGCAACGCAATTTAATATAATTTCGGGTTTACGAAATATTAATAAATATTAATAAAATGCGCTGTGATTGTTAAAATTCGACAATCAGACCTATTTGGACTTCATTTACGTATCTTTGTCAATGAGGCATGATCTATGCCTCTTAATTGCAGCTGGGTGGTGTCCCAATTTTCCCGGCAAACAAACCGTTCGCACTGATTAGTTTAATTAACCAAGAAATTAAGAAGCTTACTTGGCGCAAGCTGATCTGAGAATTAGAAAAAGGGAAGGTCAGCTCCGTTGACGTTAGATCCGGTCAGTGAACGTGCGGTGGCGATGGTGCTGGTGGTGAGGGGAGAGGTGCCGGGGAAGGGGAAGGAGGGGGTGGGGGGCGGTGGAGTGGGTTCTTAACCGATTAGTCGCCACCAACTGACGTACATTTCGTAACTTTTGAAATCTGCTTTCACTGAACGACCGAAAGCCACAACTGTCCCAAAGAACGTGGACACAACGTGGTCTCAGCAAGAGGCATAGATCCTCATGAGCCCCCGCAGTCGCGGGGGCTCATGAGGATCTATACCTCTTGCACTAAGGTAGATCGCGTTCACATTTTCTCGACAGTCAAAGGGGTTAACAGTACATGTTCTTTCTGAGCAGGTCTACGGTACTCTAATCAAGACCTCACATCAGCAAACAAGTACAGACTTGTCAACAAGAAGATCAGGAAGAGGATGAAAGAAGCCAAAGAAGATTGGATTGAAGACCAGTGTTGTAGCGTGGAAGAGGGCATGGCAAACGGCAACAGCAAGAAGGCTTATGAAACGCTAAGGACCCTCACCAGGACTCAACAGCGAACAGCCACAGTCATCGAAGACAGCAGCGGCCAACTCCTTACGGAAAACACTGCTGTACTAAACAGATGGACTGAGTACTGCCGAGACTTGTATAACTACAAGGCTGAGCCAGACACCAGCATCCTCCAAAACAACCAGGCTGGGGCCAGGAAGGCTGAAGACCTGCCAGTGTTAGCTGAAGAGGTGGAAGCAGCCGTACGCAGCCTGAAGGGAGGAAAGTCTCCAGGTGTAGACAACATACCTGCTGAACTGTTGAAACATGGAGGAGAAGTAACAACGAAGGTCCTCACTACACTCTGTCAAAAGATCTGGGAGCAAAAGAAATGGCCAGTAGAATGGACACAGTCTCTAGTGATCCCGCTCCCCAAGAAAGGAAACATGAAACAGTGCCAGAACTACAGAACTATCAGTCTGATAAGTCACCCTAGCAAAGTAATGCTTAGAATCATTCTCAACCGCCTCAAAACTTTCGCCGAGGAACTGCTGGCAGAAGAACAGGCTGGCTTCAGAGTTGGAAGAAGCACTGTAGAGCAGATTTTCAACTGCCGCGTCCTGATCGAGAAACATCTGCAGCATCAGCGCGAACTCTACCACAACTTCATTGATTTCAGGAAAGCATTTGATCGCGTCTGGCACGACGGACTCTGGCAAGTCATGAGATCGTTCAACATAGAGGAGGGACTGATCCAAATGATAGAAGCGCTTTACAAGAACGCCTGCAGCGCGGTTCTACTTAACAATCAGTCAGGCGAGTTCTTCAGGACGACGATCGGTGTCCGTCAAGGATGCCTGCTCTCTCCTGTCCTTTTCAACATATTCCTGGAGAAGATCATGCAGGAAACCCTCCACGACCACCATACTTCAATCTCTATTGGTGGCAGATCCCTGTGCAATCTTCGATTCGCAGACGATATTGACCTCATGGCAGGCAGCAATAGTGAGCTCCAAAACCTGACAGACAAACTTTCAAGTAGCGCAGGGTCTTATGGCATGGAGATCAGTACGGATAAAAGCAAAGTGATGATCAACACCACAAGCGACAGCAGCAGCAACATTCACATGAACGGCCAGAAGCTAGAAGAGGTCAATAGCTTCAAGTACTTGGGAGCCACCCTGTCCAAAGACGGTAGTTGCGTAGCAGAGATCCGTATCAGGATAGGTACAGCAACATCCGCAATGGCCAGGCTGGACAGGATATGGCGAAGTAACTCCATCAGCTTCACCATCAAGTACAGGCTTTACAAGTCCCTCGTAGTGTCTATTCTACTCTACGGCTGTGAGACTTGGACACTGCTTGCAGACTCAGAAAAGAAAATCCAGGCCTTTGAGAACAAGTGCCTGAGGAAGTTGCTCCGCATCTCGTACCGCGAGCACAAAACCAACGAATATGTACGGAGCATCGTCACCTCCCTGGTGGGCCCACATGAACCTCTTCTGGCAACCGTGAAACGGCGCAAGCTTGCTTGGTTTGGCCACGTGACCCGACACAACACCTTGTCCAAGACTATCCTCCAAGGCACTCTCGAAGGAAGTCGTCGGCGAGGTCGTCAGAGAAAGAGTTGGGTCGCAAACATAAAAGAATGGACCGAACTCGAGATGCCAGACTTGCTTGCCACCGCCCAAAATAGAACTCAGTGGAGAGCACTGTCTGTTGCTGCTGCCTTTCAGTCCCCCCAACGCCCAGTTCGGGCAAGGGACTGATGATGATGATGATGAATCATTAGTTCAATTAACCAAGAAAGATCGGGCTGCACCAGGCTGTTGTGAAACAAACCAAAGGCGAAATGCCGAAAACGCCAGAAGTGGAACTTAGAACCAAACTAAGTTAGCCAGAGGTAAAGATCCACATACAAAATCCTATATTTATGTATTACAGCTCATTTTAACAACAACCTTAAATCCTTAACAACCCTAACTCATTCGAGACGTGCCGCCTCGGGATACGCGGCATAAGCCGCGTATCTGGAGGCAGCACGTCTCGAATGAGTTAAGAAGCCGCGATTTTGCCAAACATACCCAAACCTGCATACATTTTTTTTTTTTTTTTTTTAAACGCGGCGCATAGAGCCCACTGCTCCTGGGGTTTAGTGCGACATAAATGCTCTTTATTATTATTATTACTATTATTATTATTATTATTAAACCAAGCCAAAACAGATTGTCGAGTTAGATTAGTTCA